>CM029624.1:15995384-16238181 GCA_017311315.1 Dendrocalamus latiflorus | reverse complement strand
TCACTCAGCTATTGAAGAAGGACAAGCCATTCACATGGACCGATGCATGTGAAGAAGGTTTTCAGATGTTAAAGACCAAATTGACAACCACGCCCGTCCTGATTTTGCCTAATCCAGAAAAGGAATTCCAGGTTTATTGTGATGCTTCAAAGCAAGGTTTGGGATGTGTACTTATGCAAGACGGAAAGGTTGTCGCTTATGCCTCAAGACAATTGAAGCCGCATGAGGAGAATTATCCCACACACGATTTAGAACTAGCAGCTGTAGTGCATGCACTAAAAATTTGGCGGCACTACCTGCTGGGGAATCGATGTGAGATATTTTCTGATCACAAGAGCCTAAAGTACCTATTTACACAGCCAGAATTAAACATGAGGCAGCGCAGATGGCTAGAACTGATAAAGGATTATGATGTTGATCTTCAGTATCACCCGGGCAAGGCCAATGTAGTTGCCGACGCCCTTAGCCGCAAGGCTCGTCCAAGCAAAACTAGCAAATCAGAGTATCCGCCAGAATTGCAAAGGGACATAATACGACTGAACTTGGTGATCACAGAACAGGGTGAAGAAACAGCATTAGAAATTCAACCATTACTGACAGATCAGATTAAAGCAGCACAAGATGAAGATGAAGAGATTCAAAAACTGAAAAAGGATATTGAAGAAAGAGACTCCTCAGAGTATACGATAGACGAGCATGGAATCCTTACCTTCCGTGGTCGCTATTGCATACCCGACAAGAAAGAGTTAAGGGAATTAATATTGTCTGAAGCCCATTCGTCCCAATTCTCAATTCACCCAGGAGGTACTAAGATGTACCAAGATCTGAAGAAGAAGTATTGGTGGAACCAGATGAAGAAGGAAGTGGCAGAGTATGTAGCTAAATGTGATGTCTGCCAGCAGATCAAGATAGACCACCAGAAACCATCGGGATTGTTGCAACCTCTGCCAATACCCGAATGGAAATGGGACAGTATCGGCATGGATTTTATTACTGGACTTCCCAAGACTCGTGAGGGATATGATGCTATTTGGGTCATTGTCGATAGATTGACCAAAGTGGCTCACTTCCTCCCGATCAAGCAAACGTATGGGAAAGATAAACTTGCTGAGTTATACTTGACCAGAATTGTGACTCTACATGGAGTTCCAAAGAAAATTGTGTCGGATAGAGGAGCACAATTTACATCTAAGTTCTGGGAGAAATTACATGAAGCAATGGGCACTGATTTGAATTTCAGCTCAGCCTATCACCCCCAGACGGAGGGACAGACAGAAAGAACGAATCAGATCTTGGAAGATATGTTGAGAGCTTGTGCTATTGTGTATGGTGCAGCCTGGAATACTTGCTTACCATTCGCTCAATTCTCATATAACAATAGTTACCAAGCTAGTATCCAAATGGCCCCGTTTGAAGCACTTTATGGCAGAAAATGCAGAACCCCTCTGAATTGGACAGAAACAGGAGAGCGACAACTTATTGGTCCTCAGATTGTTCAAGACACAGAAGAACATGTTAGAATTGTCAGAGACAGACTCAAAATGGCACAAGACCGACAGAAGAGCTATGCAGATAACCGCAGGAAGGATTTGAGTTTTGAAGTTGGAGATTTCGTCTACATCAAAGTCACTCCATTCAAAACAATTAAGAGATTTCAAGTTAAAGGCAAATTAGCACCAAGATATGTGGGACCGTTTCAGATTATCGAAAGAGTTGGGGAAGTAGCTTATCAAGTACAGCTCCCACCCAACTTGTCAAGAATGCACAATGTGTTTCACGTATCTCAGCTTCGAAAGTGTCTGCGTCAACCAGCAGATGAAGTACCATTGTCAGATATTGAATTGCAGGATGACTGCACGTATGCTGAAGAACCACTACAAATACTTGAAACATCAGAGAGGCAGCTCAGAAACAAGAATATCAGATTTTGCAGAGTGCAATGGAAGAATCATACAGCGGATGAGTCCACTTGGGAACGAGAATCAGACTTGCAGCGGGATTTTCCCAACTTACTCCCTGGACCAAGTTAATCTCGGGGTCGAGATTCTTTTAAGGGGGGTAGGTTGAAAAAGCCCCAAAACTTCAAAATCCAAAAATTTCTGAATTTTTGGCGATTTTTGAGTGATTTTTGAAAACTTTCCTTTTTGGGAAAGTTTTCCCCGCCGCCGCTTTCCCTTTTCGGCCTGGCGCCTTCTCCCTCGCGTTGGCGCCTTCTCCTTTCCCGTCTCCTCTCCTCCCCGGCGCCTCCCGCTCTTCTCTCGCGTTGGCGCCGCCCCGATTCCGCCTTCGCATCGCGCGCGCGGAGCGTTGCGCGCTGCGCCCGCCTCCCTTCGCGCGGACAGCGCCGCCGCCGGTTTCGCCTCGCCCGCGCGCCGTCCCGACCACCCCGGTCCAAAACCGTGGGCGCTCCCGCGCCACGCGTCGCCGCTCCTCTGCGCCTGGTCCCGCCTGGCAGCGCCGCCCTCTCTCTCGCGTGCGCGGACGCCCTCCGCCCGCAGCTCCCCGCTCCCGCCTCCGCCGCGCTGTCCCGACCGCCGCAGAGTTTCCGCGCCACGCGTCGCCCAGCTCCTGCGGCCGACCCCACCTGGCAGCCCCCGCTTTCCCTTCTCCCGCGCGCGGACGCCTCCCTCCCCATGCCGCAGCTCCACCTGCTCCTGTGCTGTCCCGTCGCCATAATCGCCGCGCAGCGCCCGGTCACCGCCCGTCTCGCAGAGGAGACGCTCCCCGACCTGCTCCCATCATTCCCTGTTGACCCCGGAGCCCGCCGTTGCCTTCACCCCGAAGGAGCCCCTCCCTCCGCCCGGGTACAAATACCCCACCTCGGTTTCCCCTCCCTCCTTTGCTTCCCGAACACCCCCAGCACCCCCATTCGCCTCCCACCGCTTCCCCGCTTCTCCCTGAGCCGCCAATCGGAGCCGCATCGCCCGAAGCTCCGCCGTCGTCTCCCCCTACGCCGGCGACCCCGTAAAGCGGATCTTCCGCTCCCCTTACCCATTCTCCAATTGCTTTCGCCCTGAGCTCCTCCTCAGTGTGCTGATCACGCTGGTAACTTTGCTTGGCCAGGTACTCGCCCGTGGAGCGCCGTCACCGCAGCTCCTTCGCCGACCGAACCAGCTCCCCGTGGCCAGCTCTCCTCGCCGCCTCCCAGCTCCCACCGCCACCTCCAATGTAAGCCTCCAACTCCCCAGATGGTGTAGCCGCCCCCGATTGACCTCTCTCGCCGTCGGTGACCCCCTCCACCGCGGACGGACCGAATCACCCCCTTCTCTCTTCTGCCATCCCCGTTGGTCCCCTCACCCTCCAGAACCCCAAAATGGACTCCCCTCACTCAGACCTACCCGGTGGTACCCTCCTTTGCCGTCGGGACCCTTCACCGTGGCCGGAGAGCGAGGACACCGCCGTCTCCGTCCCTCGGCTGCGCGCGCGCGGCTGGAGGTAGAAGACGATGGCGTGGCCTCCTCCCCTCCGTCGATCTCGCCCCGCGCCATTTAACGTCGGCCGTCCGATCCTCCGCATACCGCTTCGCCCCTCCGTTTTATCGTCGCCGTCGGATCATCATAAACACCGCCCCTCCCCTCCTTCGGATCTCCTCCCCGTACCCCTCACCCCGCCGCATCTCCGCCATCCGCTTGAGCCACGCGTCGCTCATCCGAGCCGCGTGAGCGCGCGCGGGCGTGGGCCAAGCCGGCCTGCCCCGTCGCCGAGCGCGCGCGCGTCGCCGCGCGTTGGGCCGCGCTGGCCTCCGGCCGCGCGGGCCGCACAGTGCCAGGCCGCACTGTAGCAAAGCGGCCGGGCCGCACTGTTCACCCATTTTCCAGTGATTTATTGATTTCTAAAATCCCAGAAAATCCAAATAAATCCTAGAAAATCACAGAAGATCCCAAAAATTCCCAAACTTCACCACTTTACTCCAAATATTATTCCAGACCCACTGGTGAACTCCATTTCCACAGATTCTTCCCAAATAAATTCCTAAAAATCCATTTGGGGTGTTTATGCAATTTACTCCTTTTTAAATAGTTTATTTTCCCTCGCTTGATTAGTCTCAAGCTGGATTTAATTCTGTTTTGTATGTTTGCGTTAGTGTCGGAGTCTTCGGAAGTTCAGTTGCCGACCCAGGAGCCAGGAGGTTCTTCGTTCGAGCTAGCGGAAATCATTCGGATTGACGGCAAGTCCCAAATCCTTTGATCATATTGAAACCCATGCTGTTTATATATGTTAATATGCTATTTGCATTGAACTAGTTGTGAAATGTTAGTTTGAAATAAAATAAAATGTTTAGAATGACTTGTTATGTAGTTAATCCCACCACCGTTAAATGCCATGTTTAATTTGTAGCCATGCCCTTGAAACCCTAGAATTAATTATCTGTTAATCTAGATAACTGTAGACTATTATCAGCATGCAAAGTCTTGTACTGATAAGGTTGTGGCTGTGGGCCAATAGAATTTGGAAAACCCGACTCTAAGGTAGGGTGGTATGGGACACCGTATCTTAGAGCGGAGAGTGCCGGCGTGCACAAGGTAGGGTAAGGAGTGGGGAGCCGCGAGACGGCCTTCGCCCATCTTTACCCTAGGGTTTGGAGTAGGGTAAGGGTGAGTGGGAAATCGCGAGACGGTCTACGCCCACCGCTTACCTTAGGTTGGATCGCGGGCCTGGCGAGGTTGTGGACCTTGTGAAAATATAAGGACTGAAACCCTTATGCTGAGCAAATGTCATAGAACTCGCTCAAACCACAGGAGTTGACTTGTCAACACTTGTCTAGTAGCTGCTCAACTCGATTGAAACTCTACAGGAGGTTTAGCAGTGAGGTTAGGCAAGCCGTGTTTGGGTGCCTAACAACGGTAGAGTTCACTCGAAGCGGACACCGTCTTTTCTTGTGTGTGTGTGTGTGTGCGTGTGAGAGCCAGACCCGAGTGAATTCTACCGGGTAGAGCCTATATAAAGAGTTGAGCAGTGAAACGACCTGGCTTTCTTAACTCTTTAGCGGGAGTTAAGGGATCGTGTGGGTAAAGCTGAGCAAACTCTGCAGAGTCAAATAAATGGTATTCGAATACGCCGTGCTCCCGGTTATTGGAGCTGTGTCACTTGGGTGATTCCAGCAGCAAAGCTTAAGTAGTTTTGTAAGCGTTTAACTTGTTTAGGTTGGTTAATGAACTCTTGTGGAAAACCCCTGAGATCTTGAGGAGTAGTTTTGGGTCCCTTTTCTAAAATGATTGTAAATAAAACTGCATCCACTGAAAGATAATAAACCAAATATATTCCCTTCCTTGAAGTTTCGTGCATGTAGTAAGTTAAGATCCCTTTGGGATTTGCTGAGCCGGTTGGTTGGCTCACGGCTTGCTAAATCAAATCTTTAGAGGATCAAGACGAAGGAGAAGACCTCCCCGTTGAAGAAGTCCCGGAGGACCTTTTCTTCGACGAGGACCCTTGGCTGTAGGTCTCGGCCGCGCTCAGGCAGATTCTGGAAGACTTTTTGTAATGTAAATATGCTTTGGGCTTGCACGCCCCGCTGTAAAAACCCTGGATGTTAATCCTTATGTCAAGTATATGCTGGACTTTTGTTGTAAGCATGCGATGGTATACTCTTGCGCGACACTCCATAACTGTTCATGCTTGGATAGTTACGGAATGCCGTGTCCGTACGCGCCCCTGGAAACGGGGGCGTTACAACGTCGGTGTAATGAAAGTATTTGATCGTCCTTTGGCCAATCGTCTCCTCCTCGTGATCGTCCCGATCAGCGCCGCAGTAGCAGCAGCGCCTCTACCGAGGTCCACACATCCAACGATGGAACGCCGTACATCGGTGTGTTAGCACCAGCTGCACAATAGGGGTCATGAGATGTGGTAGGGTTTCAATGGGTGTGTCTCAGGAAACCTCCTTTAGTTCCGCACTTTCCTTTATATAGCATCCAATCAGATTCTTATCCGATACGATTAGATATCATATCCAACTCGGAAAGTCTCATACTGGATCTTTATCTAATACAAGTAGAGATCGTAACCTCCAACCAAATCCAATATAAGTAGGGATCTATCCCACTTGGAGTCTATCATCTAAACCCTTATGTTTTGACCCGACAAGTGTGTCTCTGTAGATTCATGCATATTTGGCCATGGACCGAAAACTTCTTTTCGGCCTATAAATCAGTAACGGTCTCTAATAGAACATAACTACTCCCTAATATATATAAAGATCGCATCAGACGAATCTATATAGTGTTATGTACCGATCCTTTTGTCTCATGATACCAGATCGAACTCGAGGTAAGAAACGTACCATCCTATGATAGCTCGATCTTTTACTCGAAATTGTAGTGGATTACTTAGTCGTGATCGACTCCTCGACCATATTCCGTATGGCCATACACTTCCTTAATCCAACCACATTGAGGGGCCCAGAGATATCTTTCCTGTTATATTGGATGGGCAAATTGTATCTTAATCATTCACATTCCTCTGTATGCTTTATAGTAACCCGAAAATTATCTTTATGACCACCCAGTTACAGAGTAGTATTTGGCAACCCCTAAGTAAACTATTACACATGTAGAAAACTGTGGCGATCTTAGGTCTAAGGATTCTACATACACTATGTATGAGACCAATTGACGACACTTAAGAATATTACAATTCCCACAGTGTCTCATGGTAGGTTAATCCAACACTATGTTCTCTAACATATGTTCACATTATTAATTTGATATTTCTATGTTTATGATCCATGAAACATGATTATCAATCAATACATGTGTTGATCTGTAAATCATAATTTTCCACATAATGATATAAGATCAGAGATAATTTAGAATAACATCAAAACATGAATAACGAGTTCCATGAACAAGTCATATACTTGTTGATTAATACGAAAGACATTTATTTATGTACAAAAATAATATATTATTTAAAAGATCATAAATATAGAAGTGATACAATCGTCTTTATAATTGTCTTTAGGGCATATCATTAACAGATGAAATATAAGGGAACACATAGACAATTGAGGAAGAAATGCTTCACCGAAGAGAAGGGAGCTACTACCACATCTCAGCGATTAACACCTGGTATCATGTTAATGTAAGCACGTACAAGCACTTAAAGGACTCATATATAAAACTGTCCAATTAGGCACTCATTCTAACATTACTGCATGTCAATTAGGTCCGGTGCGCCAAGTCAGAAAAACTATATGGATCTTGGGTTATTTTTTTTTGGCTTTGATGTGGTTTTTGGTTTCAATTTTTTTTTAAAATGAAATAAATAAAGCGATTTCTAAAAACCATTTCTCCATATATTTTTAAAATCTATAGACATATATATTATCTATCCTCCACACTGCTATCTCAAAAAATATAATCAAAGGTCAAACACGGTTAAAAACCATCGCCGGCAGTCAAAGCCATCGGCACCAGAAAAAAAAAACCGAGTCCGAAACCTCGATCGCTTCCAAACTTGACTAGTAACGTGCCACGCGTCGCGGCAGAGATTGGTGCTTTGGTCGTCAGTACTCCTGCTGCCGCAACCTGCAAAGGCGGGCGCGCCAGCCGCATGCAGCTCGGCCGGAATCTGATCGTATCTTCAGCGTCGGTCAGGTCCTTTTGGTCGGTCGTTCTTGCGAGCCTCGGCGCGTTTCAAATAAATGTATTTGTGCAAAACTTTCACCTAAGGCTTATTTTGTCCCATTACCTTGCAGAATGGAGGTAGTACTTGTACCAAATTGATCCACTACACTGAAAAAAAAAGATTAGAACAGATTTAGTGTACTGATCTGGCTTATTCATGCAAGTGCCTAGATACGTGCAACTCAAATACAAATAATACACTAGTAAAAAAAAGAAAAGTATATATTATGATACTATTTTAAAATACAAATATAATATCATTATTTTCATGTAGTCGATCAATCTACGTGCTTTACATGTATTACCTGTCCGATCCCAAATGTAGGTTGTTTTAGCCTTAGCACATGAATTAAGGAGCTAGGTGAAATGGCCATTTTACCCTTAATCATTCGTATGTTAACTGTGCAACCATGGCTCTCCCCACTGGTTAACAACACACAACATGCAAAACTCACTAGTATTCATTGATGGGCTCATTTAGTGATGGAGGCATGGGAAAAGAGTTCATTTAGGCCATGTTTGGAACGTGTAAATTTTTTTCTATTTCTGCAAAAAAATGAACCGATTCTTTTAAAATTCCTATGTTCCAAATAAACGTTTAATTAGTGATGAAATCATGGAAGGGTAAAATATGAAGAAAGAAAGCAAAACTGGCTAGAAATAGTAGAATGGCTTACATTTAGGAAAAAGTAGAGAATGCTAAAATGATCTACATTTGGAATCAGAGGGGGTATTAGTCAAGGTATCAAAATTATGAACGCATGAATCCTACGATGACCTATATATGCTACCATCTTGATACGACCGAAATTTCAAAAATTTCGGGCATTTTGGTCCACTCTGAAATTATTTTGTAAGACCAAAATCTGAGTTCAAATTCAAATATTCAGATGAACTTTAAATGTTAGAGCAAGTTTCATCTATATTTTCATCTCTATTCAATATCTAGTTCATCTCTACCATCTTTGATAACCTTTTTAAAAAAATTTCTAAAGTTTCATGAAAATTCAAATTCAAATTACCAAAGTGTGAATGTAATGCAAACCAAAATCACCTAAATTTTGATGATTTCGCTACCCTCTGAATTTTTCCCAAACAATATTGTTAACCCTGTTTGGAATGTGGGAAAAATTTTGTGTTCTTGCAAAAAAAACGAACTGATTCATGTGAAACTCCTACGTTCCAAACAGGTACTTATACTACCATAATAGTGTCATTTCCATCATGCGAGGGCCATGGTGCTATTGTCCTGCATAGGGCTCACAATAATATATAGGGGTGTTCAAATCGGCTTCGGTTTTTGGCTTCTTTTTGGAGAAGCCGGAAGTTGATTTGAACATTTTGGTTTCTAAAAGCAGCTTCTCCAAGTTGCTTCAAAATGCAGTTTCCCCAAGCCACTTCCAAAAGCCGTCGACTAGCCTCCATTGCCTTTTTCGTGTCCACGTCTTCCAAAAGTTATTTTCCAAATTTTATTTCAAAAGCTACTTCTTCCATCTGTTACTATTCTATTTCAACCAAAAGCTTCAATCGAAATTCATTAGCTCTAGTAGATGAAAACACCCTATGTCTGTGTGGGACCCACCGACCAAATGACTATCGGTTTGCTTGCTAGTTGCTAGGCAAACCTGGCTAGCAAGAGGACAAAGTCTGCCGTGACCTGAGAGTAGCTAGTCTCATGTAAGTCACACGAGCAAGAGGGGATGAACAAATGGATGACGGCTTGTTTCCCCCGCGCGTTGGATTCGCATGCTTGGCTCGGCGGCAAAGGCATAGCTGGCCAGGTGAGGTCAGGCAGTCATGGTCATGAGCGTCATTTCTTCGGACCTGTTTCAAACGGTTTCAGTTAAGTTACTTGAAACACGTCTACTTCTTAATTTTAGCTTTTCTGGTTTTTTGGTTTTTCTTTTTTCTCTTTATTCTTTTGCATTATCTCAAAAGATGTAGTGTTGTTTTTCAATTTTTCTTATTTTTTGACCTTTAAAAAATTAACAACCACTATAGTGCAATTATAGCCAAAAACATACAACAGAAGCTAAAATCCATAGCTTTTAAGCCGTTGGAGCACTACCAATGCCCTCATCGAATCCCATTCCCATTCATTCCTATCGCTTCGATTAAAACATCGAGACAAGCAAATCCCAGTCCCATGACACGCCTTGCTGCCTTCGCGTTTCCCACCCAATCAACAATCATTCTATCCCAATCCATGGCTGTCCTAGGGCTGTAAACGAGTCGAGCTTGAGCGAGCTTGGCCTTCCAGGCTCGAGCTCAATAGAGGCTCGAGCCGAGCTCGAGTTGGGGTCCGAGCCTGGACCTGGGCTTGAGCTCGGCTCGGTCTAAGCTCGAGTAGGCTCGAGCTCGGCTCGTTGAAGCTTGATACCAATTAAAATAATTTATTATGCATTATTTTTCAATAATAAGAAAAATTTAAGCTCGAGCTCGGCTCTAATAAGCTCGATAACAGTCAAAATAATTCAAATACACACTAATTTTCAATAATAAGACAAGCTCGAGCTCGAGTTCGGCTCGAGTAAGCTCGATAAGAAGTAATATGTATTACTATTTAAGCTCGAATCGTGGCTCGCGAACTATTCGAGCTCGGCTCGGTGAAGCTCGCGAGCTCGAAATCAAACTCGAGTTCGGCTCGTTTAAAGTTCGAACCGAGCCTAGAACGAACTGAACTCGAGTAGCTCGCGAGCTTCGAGCTTTTTTTACAGCCCTAGCTGTCCAGTGCCCCTTCCACCTCGTTGTCAGCTTCCTCGCCCTCCTTCCCCACACATCCAACGTTAGCGTCGAAGCACCCGCCACCCTCCACTACCTCCTCAGCAACCCCACCAACACCACCACCTATGCCTCTACGCTTCCCATGGCCCGGGATTTTTGGTCTGCGTATTGGACTTATGGACTTAATTTACATCTGATGTTAGAATGTACTTAATTCCCCTTGAGTGTTTGTACTCACATTAAATGTTAACCGTAGAGATGTAATAGTAGTAGCTGGTCTGTTCCATGAAGCATTAATTTCTTCATCTGTGCTTAAGTGCTAGAGCTTGTCTGTTCTTCATAGTTTCATGCATCATTAGGCAAGATTGAGATGGCAACGGGCACAAACCCGCTGAGTTTTGCTATTCTAAACTCGTGCCCATAAAAGTTGGACGTGCCCGCTAAAAAACTCATGCCCGTGACGGGTGCAGAATTTTACCCAGACCCATGCCCACTGGGTTAACGGGTACCCATGGGTCGCCCGTGGGGTCAGTAATGCGAGCTACAATAATGGTTAATGGAGAGGAGGAGGAAGTTCATCGGCCATCTTCGTTGGAGCCGGAGGGCAGTGCCATGGCCAAGGGCCTACTGTTGCAATGCGCGTTGGCTGCGGGGTGGGGGCGGTGGGCTGAACTGGAAGGCGAGGGCGAAGGCGTGCGGGAGGACGAGCGTGCGGCGAGAGTGGTGGGAGCAGGAGCGGGAGCTGCGGGACGGGAGGGCGAGCGTGGAGACTGCCGGAGACTGAGCGCGGAGCGCCAGATGCGCCGCCGCTGCGGCGGCTGTTGAATCGGGGTGGGGACTGGGGAGAAGTGAGTAGTGATCGTGACCGAGTGCTAGCTAGGGCTAGCCGTATGGGTAATGGGGCATTGCCGCATTGGATTTCGGGGCTTGGGGCTAAATGGCTAATGGGCTGGGCTGGTTTGCCTGGGAGGTTGGGAGCCTGGGTTTATAACTCCTATGGATCGGGTTTATATTACCTATGGGTTTACGGATTTGAGTATTATAGGAACGTACCTGAACTCGGCAGACCCGATGGGTTGGATTTTTTGCCCATTAAGAGACTCATGGGTTAGGAAATTGACTTAGACCCATACCCTAATAGAGTAAAAACCCACCGGGTATCGGGTTTCGGGTAGCCATTGCCATCTCTAGGCAAGATTGTTGTGGATGAGAATTCTGCTCATCATTTCCTTCGTATTTTTTCTCTTTTGAGCCAATTGAAGTCAGTTCTTGTGATTAATCCTGGTGGATGCATGTTTGCACCCATTCATCAATTCTACACCACGAACACAATTAATCATTTGCTCATAAATAGGAGATACAAATGTAAACTTAAATTGGGCCTAAATGCCCAATATATTGAGCTACATTTTGTGGTCAATGCTGGTGCTTGAGCTTTTTTTAATTGTGTTGATGATGATGGAGTCACCAATTTTACAAAATAATACGAGTAAGATGACTTGATTCTTTGGAATGGAACAACTAGAGAAAGGGGATGATTTTTATTGCTTATAAATAGGTTACAGAAGGGCTCACAGAAGGAGATTAACTAGCACTAATCTGTCTTTCTCTCATTGCTCGAAAGAAGATTCTAATTGCCTGCCGATTGATTGCGTGTTGGTTGTTGGACTTTGGATCGATCTGTCATTCTATCTTTTCTCATCAGCCTATAAATACTATTGAAGGGCCATCAGTTATCCATCTGAGAAGGCGCCTTCTTGAATCAACACGTCCGACCGAAGGGGAGGCTACTGTCAGAGAGAGATACCCGAAGGTACCTGCTATTTGGTTGTTGTTAGTGGGAGATAATCGTGCGGCACAACTGCAAGGCAATTATTGGCAGAGACATAGGAATGGAACGTCGTGCTATTTGGGCTGGATAAAGCACGTCTTATCCATTGCATGGGAGGAGCCCCCTGGAAATGGGCCCTCATGCCAGTTCATGAATTATCCGAGCGGTTCTCTGGTTGGGTAAAGTGTATAGTAATCCTTCGATCGGGCTACTCGAGGATTAGCCATAGGAAGCTTACACCACAGGGGTCTTTAGGACCTTAATTAAATATTAAAGTAGTATTTAAGGGGTTTATTCAATCCTCGTCAGCTAGCCTTGAACTTTGAGTGAATTTATAATCTAAATTTTTCTAATTGAATTTCAATTTAGAAACTACTCTTTTAATGGTAAGAGTAAAGAAACAATTTTTATTCACTTAATGTTGAGAAACTAACTTGCAAACTGAAAGGTTTTGCATTCGTTGAACTTTAGATTGGACAACTACTGTTGGTAGTTGGAAAAAACCTTATAAAAACCCTAGCGTGGTACCTGTTGGCCTCACACTTTCTTGAAAAAACCTTTCATCCTCAAGTTCCTCCATCTCTCCATATTTGCGCCTATCCAACTGTAGCCTCGAATCCATCTAATCTTCAATTCTCAACCACTATAGCCAAAATATTGGATTTGATTACCGATTGGCAAGTATTTGAGTTTGGACTGAAGAAGCTGAAGTCCAAGGTTTTGGTTTTGTGGAGGTCAGCAATCGGGGAGAATTTCCCAAGCGAAAGCGATGGCAAAATTCCAATCTTTTGGGTGTACGTAGAGTGTGGATTCAGGCTGCTGGCACATCTGTTCTTGTTGGAGGTCCTGGAATTCTATGGGGGCTGAATTGGTTAATCTAGCCCCCAATTTGGTCACCTACTTGAGCATCTTCATCTATCTTTGTGAAGCATATTTTGGGATTCCAGTGAATTTGGAGCTCCTGAGATACTTCTACAAAATGATAGGAAGATCGGGGAAAGCGGCGATGTTACCCAAGGGTTGCTCCTATGGCTCCACAATGGAAAGGCGAGGGAGTATATTCCAATGTACTCCAAGTCCTCATGGTTGCCATGAAAGGAGCCGTGGTTCTACATAATGCTCAGCAAAGTAGATAGCCTCTCCTTAATTGGTTGGATTGCACTCGAGAATACAAGGTGGAGGTCTTCCCCAAAGGAGGGAAAGATAGAGTGATGGATCGATGCTATCATCTATCTCAAGGACAAGGGATTGACCTCATGTCATGTGGTAAGAGATTTTTCCAAATGCCAAATCAGTCCCCCGAAGTTGTGCGACCGCATCATGCTCTGGTATGAGGGTGTGATGGACTCGACCTGGGACCCCTCGGAAGGTAAGCATCGAGAAATCCAACCAGTTGAATTTTCCTTTTATTTATTTTTTTGTAATTTTTGACCTTAAGATTTCCTTCATTTTTGATTTTGTTGGTCCTAACCTCCACTGAAGTGAGAGAGGATAAAGATGATCTGCAAGGGGGAGCCTTAGCAAAAAGGAGCACCCCTGATCCTGGCCATCACCACTCCAAATGATAGGATCAAAAGACTTAAGGTAACATAATAGTTCTTTTCATCAATTTTATATTTTTTGATAGGTGTTACAATACTCTCATAATGTGTAAATGGTCGAGTCAGAGAGTGGTGAGGTGGTTGAGAGCTCAGAGGAAGCTCCTCCGAGTCCCAAGAGGCATCAAAGCGTGAAGAAGTCGTATAGTGCATCAGGATCACGTCATGCTCCATCGACCACTACCTGACTACTCCTCCAAGTGCCCCTCCGACCACTCCTACGACCGTACAAGCTTCTAAGACAAACATCCCCTCAGACATAGGCTTTAACTATAACTTTGAGAGTTTGTCTTACAAGCCTACACTTTCTCTTATTTGGAGGATAGAGAAATTGCACCGAGGGAGTATATTTCTTAGATGAAGGATTTCGTCGCTGAGCTCATCTTAATTGATGACAAGGCAAAAGAGAAGGAAGAGCTACTGATCGGAGCCAACACGACTGTAGAGCCAATGGTGATACCAAATTCACCAGTCATGGGCTTCGAGATAGTAGTGACAGACCAGATTGAAGACACAGTGGCCATCCCTCAAGATCCAAGTGAACCAAAAGAGACAATTGCTCCAGCGGTCGAGGAAGCTCCATCTTCTGACTAGATGATCGGAGAAGCTATCTCCGACTGCTCCATGGAGGATCCGACTAAGCATGAGTGTATTCAATCAAAAGACTCAAAGGGTTTGATCGGCCCTACCAGAACTATACTAGTGAAGTCAATTGATAAGAAGGAGAGGAAGTCAAGTGCTATGGACTATTCTCCAGGACACATTAACATCAAAACCAAAAAGACCAGATATGTATTTGTTATAATAATTCATCTAAATTCATACCTTTCATTTTCCTTGGTGTTTTTGGACTTCTTACTTCTTCTTTCTTGTCCTTCTTTCTTCATAGCGCCTCTACTACTAACTGACCAACTTTGATTCGAGTATTCCACATGATGAGGCTCCTAAAGGAGTGGTCATAGCAGCTCCTGAACTGATGGAGGAATCAATAGTGGCTGCTGCAACTAGGGAACCTTTGGTGGCTTTGACCCCATCAAAGGATGTTGAGGCCAAGGAGAACTGTTGGGAAGAAAGTGGTCGAAGAGGAGGGAGTAGATATGCTTCCTCCTTTCTTTGGAGGACTGGAGGTGGAGAGCTCTTCTCTGTTCAAGAAGTCTCCACATCCAAGGGACATCCCCGCCCACCTTCAGATCTTCAACAATTAAAGGCTCAAAGAGCTTGGATGGAGGAAGATCTCAGACTGTGAGTTAAGGATGGGTTCCTAGATACTCTACTCATCGTATGCTGATAAAGTGGTCTAACTAATTTATCAGGATCACTAAAGATATATTTTTGGGTCTTGATCAAAACTTTTCTAAGTTTTTCTCCTCTTTTATGTTTAGCACATGGTAGAGGGGTTGCTCTAGTCAGAGAGATGACCAGACGGACATTAGCCCTAAAAAAGAAAGGGGTAACCTCCACCGAGAAGCCGATGAATTGTAATGATGTTTCTTGTAATTACATTCTGGTTGTAAATTTTATACTTAACTTTTCTCATATATCTATAGGTCGGGGAGCACTGTTAAGGTGCTAGAATAAATTCATGCGATGGAGAGGGGCTGTTCAAGACTACTTTGACTGAGAACAAGTAGCTCCTTAAGACTCTTAAGGAAAAAAAGCATGCAATTGAGAAATATCTTCTTCTCGTTTCTTTCATTGCTCCTTGTCTTAGATTTTTTTTCTCACTTCTTTCTTTTGTCATGATCGACAGAGTTAGAAGATTATGAGGCAGAGAGTAAGGTGAAGGGTATTGTCATCCTCAAGCTTAAGGATATACCCAAAGCTAAGGACCGATTGATTAAAGACTGGTCAACCAAGTTCGAGGACAATGCTCTTCAACATAAAGAAGCAACGAAGTGTTTGAGAAGAAGAACCAAGGTAACTTGTCATAAACCCGACCGGTCTTAATTTGATTATAAGTTGTTTTGACTAACCTTGAGTTACTAGTGCAGAACAAACTTTCAAAGTTCAAGAATTGCTTCTAAGGAGGAGAAGAGGAAAGAGATCGACAGAGCTCTTCAAGACAAGATTGCCCTCCTCAACAGCATGCTTGCCGCGATGGGCATGGAAGCAATTGTGCCCTCCTAGGTGAGTTGTTTTGGTCAACAACTTGAACACTTTCAAAGTCTGCTGGTGACTTCTCAAAATAACCACGAGTAGACCATGAGGGACTCCATTGCTGATGGAGTAAGCTTTACGTTAGCAAACCTTAAAGCTTCCAACCCCAATTACAACCTTCAAGTACTAAGAGTGGAATTCGACAGCTCAGAGGAAGAAGCTACTAATTTGTTCAAAGAGATGAATGATCGTGCAAAAATAGCACACCCGCAAGTGCACGGGTTGCCACTGAAATAGCGGCGAGTGTCGTGTTCTCCACAGGGACTAGACTGAGGCTACCGGTGCTCAACTAAAGCTAGGTCAATCAAAACGGGGGATAAAACTAAACTAACGAACGAACTCTAACCCGCACGATCAAAACGACGAACGACTAAACAAACGAACGAACAAAGGGCGATGGGACGAACGACCGTACGAATGAAAGTTGTACGACCGAACGAACTACTCGACGACTGACTACACGACCGACACTAACGACTACACGAACGAACGACACGACTATCGACCGATAACCTAACTAACTATCGACCGCTAGACAGAAAGAGGGAGTCGAGAAGTACTGGGGGAGTCTAGAAGCATGGAGGGAGTCGAGAGAGAACGAGGAAGAAAACGGTCGACGGCTAAATAGACAACGACGACAGACAACAACACAAAACACAGCTACGAACGCTCGCACGACTTAACGACCGATGGACCGCGAGAAAGAAAAGAGAGAGGTCGAGAAGCACAAGAGAGGATCTAGAAGCACTAGGTGGGTCGAGACAGCAAGGGGAAGGGAAACGGTCGCCGGCTCGCTAATCCGCGCAAACAAACACAACGACATCCACAGATACTAACACTGACTACTAACACATATCACAACTGACAGACCTAAACAAGCACTGAACAAAGACACACACTCAAGTCACTAACCTAACCTCACATAATGCTAATCAATCTAACACATAAAACCACTTAACAAAGCTAAACAAAATCACAATCAACAAGTACTAACACAGAAGACTAACAACCACTAAATGACTAACACAGAGATTGCAAAATTACATGAGCTGAACCAGTATCCAAATCCATCATGATCCACAGATCAAAATCACAGTTCACATCCGCATTTATCACAATAACAGAACAGGGAACAATGTCATCTCAGTGAGTACATGCACCATCACAGATCTCAGAAAATAATCCACAATTCATCATCACAGTGCACAATTAAGAGAAAGCAGAGGAAGAATTAAACCTAGATGGAGAGGAAGCAGGGGAGGAATTAAGGCTCGGTGAAGTGGATGCAGCAGGGAAGCAGATGTCGCGGTCGACGGCACCGTCGGTGAAGTGAGCCGAGGAGGACGGGGTCGATGTCGCCGGAGGTGTCGGTGGAGACACCGGCGGTGAAGAGGAAGAAGTCGGGATGGCGGCACTGATGAAGGCGGCTGCCGGTGAAGGGAGCAGTGGCGCAGAGGGGAGAGCTGCCGGAGAAAGTTGAGGTGAAGCCGAGGACAGGCAGCGGCGGAGAGAGATGGTGCTGTGGAGAAGGTAGGGAGAGAAGGTGGCACGCCGGAGGAGAGCTGAGGGAAGATGGAGGCACGGCGGAGAAGAAGTAGAGGGGCGGCCGGAGAAGAGAGCGGCCGAGAGAGGAGGAGCGGCAGGTGGAGAAGATAGGGGCGGCTGCCGGCGGAAGTTGAGGTGAGCGGCGGCGCCGATATGGGGCAAAGAGGAGGCGCGGTGGGTGAAGGAGGAAGGGAGAGGCGGCGGAGAGAGATGGCGCGCCTAGTGGATCTGGAACGGCGGCGCCGAGGTGAGGCAAGAGGAGACGCGGCGGTGGAGGAGGAGCGGCGTGGAGCGGCGGATCGGGTGGAGGAGAAACGGTGGCGGCGCACGGGATGAGGCTCGGATGAAGAAGCGGCAGGGCGCACCGGATGGGAGATGGCCGGATGTGGAGAAGAAGAAGAGGCAGCGGAGAAGATGCGGTGGAAGCGGCAGCTCGCGGGAGGAGAAAAGAGGCAGCAACGCGGTGGGCGAGTAGAGGTGGCGGCGGAGAGGTGTGGAGGTGAAGGTGGCGCGGAGAAGGGAGTGGCCGCCGGCGAGATGGCCCGGCCTCGCCGGCGCCGTGGCTGGAGGAGAGGCGAAGGGGAGAAGGGAGAAATGTGAAAACCGGGCTCAGTCCATTGCAGGCAGCGGCGGCTAGGGTTTAGGAGGATGGTGGGGAATTCAGCAATTTGTGATTTGGCCCTCAGGATGTTCAGAAATTACAGTCCAGTCCTTCCCCAATGAAACTTCTTCTGTTTTAGACCTCCAGAGCTCCGATTTCATCGCGAAAAAATCCTACGCACTCGTGTCGACGTGTACATATGTATGGAGCAGTTCCAGAATGCCGAATTTGTCGTTTATGCGCCTAGATCGCGCCGGCCTGTGGAAAAACACAAAAAAATTGTAAAATGATCCAAATTGAGCAATTAATTATAGGAAAACGTGTAAATGATGATAAATGGTCTTAAAATGCGAAAAATAATGGGGTAAAATGACGGATAAATGTATATATAAATGACGCATGTCAATGAAGCCCTTCGGAAACCAGATAGCAAAGAAGATAAAGGTTGGATCCCCATCGGATAGCAGCTAGTCAGTGGCTCTAAGTAGTAGTTTAGTGTAAATGTAATACAAAGTACTCTTATGTAAAAAATTTACCATTATTTTCAATTAAATTTATATCATTTCCTCAATTTAGTAAGTACTCGTATCTTTCCTAGCCCCAATTGCTTATTTAGTAGTAGAGTTTTGAGAGACCATGCGGAGGTATCCCCACATTTGTGATGAGTAATTGACGGTTGTGTTAGTGAGTTTGAGTTTATTTTGGGTATTCTAGGGTTGAGTACCTTTTACTTATGCTATTATTGATTATGCTATTTCGTGCGGTGCTATGTGACGGTTTGCTTGTCTGTGTGGCTGCAGGACTTCGGAGCTAGGTCATGGTGAGGCGAGGTGGACCGGGACTAGGCACAGGAGGTGTTGAGGTCCAGACGGTCAGGTACGCCGAGGATGATCGAGGCTGGTGAGGTGGTTGCGAGCTGGGAGACGAGGAACCAGAGCTGGAGCTCGGTGGAGGACACGACGGGCGACGACAAGAGAACCGGGACTAGGCTCAGGGAGGAGCCGGAGGTCCAGACGGTTGGGTGTCGGTTGCGGTCGTGTGCGAGGGAACAAACCAGGACTAGACTCAGGTGGAATCGGAGGTCTCAGTCGGAGTCGGGTGGACACGACGGGCAGCGGCGAAGTGGACCGGGACTAGACTCAGGTGGAGTTGGAGGTCCAGACGGTCAGGATGTCGGGTGTGGTCGTGTGCAGCGGAGCGGACCGGGACTAGACTCAGGGAGGAGTCGAGGTCCAGACGGTCAAGGTACCGGACGCGGGAAGCTTCCGGGAAGGCGCTTGAGGGGCAAATTGGAGATTTGACTCAAGCAATGAGAGGAGGGGCTGGTTTTTCCCTCCAAAAGTGTGGTTTGACCTTTACCTCATATGTGTGTGAGGTTTGAGTGGATAGTGTATGCCACTTCTTGTATTTCTTCTTTGGTGTGAGCTCTTGCCTTCTTAAGTGGAGAGGTGGAGGCAGTGGTAAGTATTTCAGCCAAGTGAGAAAGCAAGGAGTGCAGTCTGGAGATAGTAGCTACCAAGGGTTTATGCTCTCGTGCGTGAGTGTGTCCAGGAGAAGCATGTAGTTTGTGTTCTTCCCATTTGTCAACTGCGTATGGGGACATAGTGGTTGTAAACCTCTTGTAATCATTCATCTCTCCTAATCGATATGAGAAATATTGTGATTGAGATGATTAGGGTTCTTGAATGTTTTTGAGTTCTTTCTGCTGTTGTCTGTTTTCTGTTAAGTTTGAGATGAATTCTTGATTAATTAATTGCCAAGTGGTTTGCTTTGTGATGGGAAGATGCCTCAAAACCGTTTGGTCAGATAGATTCCCAAGAGCCCAATGAAAGAATCAAAGAATCTCTCTTTTTACTCATACTTCTCATTTCCTCTGTTTCTGAAATTCTAGGGTTTCATGTCAGAGCATGGTTGAATCTTCTGATTCCTTTCAAAAGATGGCTTGAGATTTGGGTTCTCAAGTGTTGAGATCATTGCTAAGTTGATTTCAAAAGTTCATGAGCAAAGAATTCAAGATTGATGAGCAATTTGAAAATCTGTCAATTTTCAACTCACTTTTCAGATTTTTGCTCAAATCTTGATTTCTTGATCTCTTTAGGAGTTCTTTTGATTCCTAAGGTCTTGCTGCTGTTTGGAATAAGTTCTTGCACTTTTGGCTAGAAGGAGCAGCAACATTTCACCATTTTACCTGAGATTTGCATTTTCAGTAGCTTCAGTTCTTTCTGTCGCAGCTCTGCTCCTGCCAAAAACCCTGGACCGGTCATTGACCTGCGGTCAGACCGAAACTTAAATGGCGGTCAGATTACTAACCCTAGTGGTCAAACCGGCCGATCAACTGCGGTCTGACTGGCCTAGTGGTAGCGGTCTGACCGGCGGCCTTATGGCGGTCTGACCGGCCCGTGTGTTGCGGTCAGACCGGCCTCCTTTATCTTAGCTGCTGATTTTTCTTTTTAGGGTCTGCTCTTCCTTGCCTCTTTCTAGTGTTTGTCCAGCATGAACATACAGAGAGCATGACTCTTCTTCTTTATAGCTTTTGGTAGTTATCGGAGATAAGAGTCGCTCGTAGATACTTAGGGGCAAGTTTTTTTAAAGGCACCATTCACCCCCCCCCCCTCTGTTGCCATTTTCGATCCTACAAGTTTATTAAGGAATAAGTAGACCAAGTATAAGATGTACTTTATTTCAATCGGTGAACTTCAATTTTGTTGTAGAAATGTCTAGTAGTTTATAGGAAATGATATCGGGCAGAGCCAATGAATGAATTTGACTAGTCTCAGATATTATTTCCATAATTGAGGTACAACGTAGTCCAAAACTTGATCAGATAAAACTATAACATAAACATGTTGACATGATGAATGCAAAAAAACTATACAAGAATGTATGCAAGAAAAAGATAAGTGTTTTTATTTGTAGCTATTCGAACTGGTCGTAAGATAGATGAGGACTAAAGACATGAACAAAACTTCCTGAAACATATTCACTTTTGAGTTTCAACTGGTAGTAAAGATCGTAGGAAAAAGATCGTCACTAGGAAACTCCTTCTAGTGAGCGTGACCACATGCAGAGGGGAGAGATTTTGACTAGGAGGTTTTCCGTGTCTCGAGCAGGTTTAAACAAGAGAAGAATATAATGTAGAAGTAAGAAAATAAAGCCTTCGAACCTTTGAGCAATTTAGTAACTATGTCAGTTGTCTGTTTGCTTTTTTACTTGTTTTTCTTTGAGGAAAGAGTGCAGATTATTGTAAGAACCATCTTTGTGAAGGTCATGATAAGAATCCACATGGCGTTTAATGAGAATGTCAATGCCCATTAAGTAAAAAATAACCCTAGGAAAGGGTTTAGAGAAAAATAGATTTCTTTGAGCTGTTCAGACAACAATTATATTATGAGACCAAACTTGGGATAATGAAGTACAAATAAAAATACCCTTCAAAAAAGAGATAATAACAATGCAACTTTATTGAAATTTGGAAATGAAAAGTATATTGCACATAGAGCATATGCAATATATCTATGTTCCAAGAATTAGAAATAACACGCGCTATCTGACATGGCTAGTCATATCGAACCTAGTTGGTGACTTTGACCGCAATGTAAGGATATTCACATTTAGGTGAAAGTTTGTTGCGGTTTACCTGGCTTTGAATTTTTCTGAGAACCTGATCTCCCACAGCCAAGCTTTGAGGCTACACTTTACAATGGTGGTACCTTCGCATGGCTTGTTGGTATACTGCCAATCGTATTAAGGCTGTATTTCATCGCTCTTCAAGGAAATTGATGTCATTGATCTGTCATTCTGTGAGATCGTTATTATTATAACGATCTGTTAGAGTAGAGCCACTTTTTAATTCTGGAGGAAGCATGGCTTCTACACCGTAAACTAGAAAAAAAGGTGTTTCATTTGTTGCACGACTAGTCGTGGTTTGAATAGCCCATAATATAGAAGGAAGTCATTGCACCATTGTATTAATTGGTTGAACACTTGGCGTTTGATTTCTTGTATTAGTATATCATTAACTCTTTCTACTATCCCGTTACTCCGTAGATGAGCTATTGAGGTGTAAACATACCTTGATACCTAGATTCTCACAGAATTCTTAGAAATTTTTGCTCAAAAACTAGGTACCGTTATATATGATTATACGAGTAGGAACACCAAATTGTGTAATCACGTTTTTATAATGAATTTCTTGATGGCTTCAATTGTTATTTTAACAACTAGCTCAACTTCAATCTATTTTTTTAATGTATCAATTATTATAAAAAGGAATTTAAAGCCCCTAGGTGCCCTTGGGAAAGATCCCAGAATATCTAAGCCCCAAGTTGCGAAACGCCGAGAAAGTGGTATAGTTTACAGAGCTTGTGAAGGTTGATGTACTTGTTGGCAATGAAACTAAAATTATACGTATTTTGACACAAGTTCTTTTGCATCATGTAGGGTAGTTGGCCAATAATATCCTTGTTAGATGGTTTTACCAACTAAAGTTCTATAGGAATAATGTTCTCCACAGATTCCTTCTTGTATTTTGGATAGTAAATGTAAACAATCCTTTTGAGATAAATATCTCATCGACACTCCATGATTTCCTTATTTGTAGAGGGTTCATTCGATTAGAATGTATAGTTTATCTTTTCATGCTATCCGATCAGCCTCTACGTGATCTTCAAGAAGTGTGCTATGCTGAAGATATTAGTAGATTGATGTCATCCAATCATTATTGTGGTTGATCTGAGCGACCTCCATTGGAGCTTGTTTAGAATGCTTGACTCTAGCTGGGCAAAGTGTATAGTAATCCTTTGACCTGGGTACTCTGAGACCAGCTATAGGAAGCTTACGACCACAAGGGTCTTTAGAGCCTTAATTAAATATTAAAGCTATATTTAAGGGATTTATTCAATCCTTGTCAACTTGCTATCCTACATTTGAGCTTTTTTGGTACACTCGAAAGGTTTTCTTCTCACGGATCACTTGATTGTTCTTACCATTCAATCCGACTTCATGACTCATGATTCAATGGTCTCCGACAACATGTATGCTAATGTCTTCGGCATAGATTCAATCCCCGATCTATGCTAATGTGTTCAACAAAGATTCAAGCCTCGTTATGGGAGGAGGATGATGGGGTGGTGGTGGCACTGTCAGGGTTAAGGGAGGGGTTAGGAAAGAATAACTCAAGTGTTCCCTACACACCACCCTTTTTTTTAACTCACATCTCTTCATCGTTTTGCTTGGTTTGCTAACCAAAGCAAGCTAGAAGCAATATTAGACAACGCCTGACCATGGTGATAAAGGCTTGAGGCATGATGGTTTGCGCCTACTTCAACCATGTATGGCACTTTAATTTGTCAGGCTCACTTATCACGACACCTACGTGCCAACACAAGACCCACACTAATACTCTCATAGTCATGATGTAGGACTGGTATGGCAACAGGGGGGAGGGTAAATGGCGCCCTCAAATTTTACCTCAAGTATTCTGTTAATATTCACTATAATAGCTATGAGAAGCTATGAATATCAAGAAGCCAAAAATCCAAAAATTCTCGATGCTATGGTGATTTCAGCACAATATTTCAAATATAAAAAACCATGAAACTTTTGACCTGTCAATTCAAAAGAATTGAAACTTTAATCAAAGCTAGTTAATTAGCTTAAGAACATATCCCAACAAAAAAACTTAAAAGAACTTGAGAGAATTGGGATGTTTTTATTCATGAAGCCCTGCTACACCAAAACCGGGCCAAAACCTAAAAATGAGCTAACTCTCGAATCAAAGCTTCAAATCACTTCAAATTTGGTATGCACCTTATATAGGATCTCAAGAATCTATTCCAATCAACTATCAAGAAAATCATTGCCAAAGTTCTGACATTTTTCCGTTTGAATTCAGATTGCACCAAAAACAGGTCAAAAACCACAAAAAGTGAATATGACTTACTCATGGGTGAATGATAGCCAAGATGACTCTAGATGTATTCTCACATATCTCAGCAAACAAGAACATCAAAGAAATCAAGATAGAAACTGGTACATCAAGAAATCACTCAAAGAGGCCAAAAAGAGCAAAAATCAGGTTTCTTCAAGAACTTGCCAACTAAGTGTCTAGATGGGTGGAGATTGATTTTCAAAGGTTATCTCCATATCTTGCATATTCTTGGCACAGAAAGATCAAGAAGGAGAGAGAGAAGAGAAAAAGACAACCAAATCAAGAGCAAATCAATCAACACAAAAGATATTCATGGAGATGAACACAGATTGATTCATTGCTACTTGAGGATGAATGTTTTATAGTGTAACAGCTCAGCTGTTTATTTCATTTTTAATAATAATAATAAATTAAAATTAATTTAATTTAAAATAAAATCAATTGTTATTTGGTTGCTTGAATTTTGGAGATTTTATTTGCCTATTTTTAGATTTTAAAAAGGCTTTTCTTAAAAGTAATTTAATGGAAAACATAATAATATTATTAAGTAAAAGATATTTTGGATTTCTATAAAAATTATATTTCAAATTAATTATTTTAAAAGCATTTGGCTTTTATCTGGTTTTTCTGCGCTTTTCTAGCTTAAAAAATCAATTTAAAGCTAAAAATAAAGTATTTTCTTAAAAATTAAAAAGATAAAATTTAAGTTGTAAATATTTTTCCTATGTCTAAAACATCTCTAAAAATTTCTGTAAATTTTTCTGGAATTTTTAAACTTTATTTGCTATTTTCTAAGTGTTTTAAAGCCTCCTAGTTTTCCTAAAAATCTAAAAATGAATTGTAAATCCTTTCTCTCCTCAGGCTGACACGTGTGAAGCTCTGATTCAGTCCATCCCGCCCCATCTAATCTCAAGCCACTCTCATCCACTTACTCCTTCGTTTCTTAGCCGACGGTCTGGATTAAATCCACCGCCGCTAGATTTAATCTCGGCCCTCCATCTTCACTTATTCCCCTTCTCTTTCATCTGACGCCTGAGATCTATTCCTTGGCCACGCGTTGCTCATCCGACCACACCCGATAACCACCCCACTCTTCTCTTCTCTCTCGCTGACACACAGGCCCCAGTTGTCAAATCCCTTTTCCTCCCCCTTTCTTCAACCTCGTGCCGCTGCCATTGCCGCGCAGTCGAGCTCTTCAATGCGTCGATCTTCTTCTTCTCGCCGTCGTCACCTACACCTTCCTCGTTGCCATGCGTGCGTCCTCCGACCCTTCGACGGAGGCAGGCGCGGCTAACACCATGCCGATGCGGGCATACAGGCGCGGTGTGCGGCTTGGCAAGGTATGGCGCAAGGTGCGCGAGGACGCGGGAGCAGGGCAAGGTGCAGTCGGGCACAGGGCTGAGGGCAGTTGGCGAGGGGACGACGTTGCAACGTGAGCTAGCGCCAGGGCGTGGGAGCAGAGGCATGGCAAAGTGATGGCAAGGGGACTCATCGGCGGTGGGTCGAAGCAGGGCATGGCACGGTGACGAGGGCAGTTGGCACCCGAGGAGGCGGGGTTGGTCACAACGGCAGAGCGACGCGACGGAGTGAGACTGCCGGGTAGTTGGCAGTGATGCGCGCGGTCGTAGGGAGTAGGAAGGATGGGTCCCAGTGACGCAAGCACGGGGCAGGACTTCGACCGCTGGTCCGAAGGGGGGTGCGGTCGTAAAGTCGGGTTGCTATGGCGAAGTGGGCTGCGATGGCGAGGATGGCTTCGGCCTTGGCCGAAGCAAAGAGGAGAGAGAAAGTGATGGGTCAGCCTGGGCCGGCTAGGCCTGGCCGACAATTGGCCCAAAATTTCTTTTTATTATTTTCCTATTTCTTTCATGATCTTCTATTTGTTCCATTTTTTATAATTCATTTTTCAATTGTTAGAACCTCAATCATAAACAAGAGAAAATCCACAAATTTCCAAATATCGAGAAAATATATCTCAAAACAATCCAAGGGCTACACAACTCCCAAGTTTAAATTTTTAGGATGTTACAGGCGCCTCGCAGAGCTGCAGACTTAGATGGAGGAGAACAAGAAGAGGGCGATGTTGCACGAGGAGCAGGAGCGCAAGCATGCTAGGAGATGAGAGGCCTAGAGGGCGCAGAAGAGGCCATCGCAGAGAAAGCTAAGGCGCAAGGCGAGGAGTACAATGTCCATCTGAGCTACAAGGGCAAATAGTCGCATTCCACACAGTAGTTCAGCCCTCTTCTCCATATGTCCCATATATTTCTAATTCTCTAAAGACATGCGTGTACCGTCCTTAGTTAGCCTATGTGCAATGTAACCTTTTATCAGATCAACTATCGTGTTGTTATCGTTATGCCATTTATCCAAAATTCTCCTCTGTGTATGAATATCCTGTTGCATCGAATATCACTTACCTTCCTACTTACGAATCACTGCTATCTCAATCGTTCTTAAAAAATTCTTTAGAAATTTATCGCACTACAACAACATACAACGATCACAAAATGTTATTACAAGTCTAACAGATTTTGTGCCCTTGAGAATCTACGAAAAACACAAACGGACTAACCTACCTTATCTGCCCTTTTATTTCCAAAAATATAATAACCTACAAATAAGATTTGCTAAATGCATTACTTACAAAAAATGACATTTCTTCTCCACAATTATTTTAGATTAATAAAATAATATTATTATTATTTTAAATCGCCTAATTAGTTAATGACTTATCGAGGTGTCGCTCCACCGTTAAGCGACTAGAACTAGTCGCTTAACCGATGGACGACTTGTACACTTGGCACGCAACCGTTGGACGACTAGCTCAAATCGCTCAACGGTAGAGCGATAGAGGATTATTAGTGAAAAATAAAAAATATAGATATATTACTATAATTTAGAATAAAAATAGATTATTTAAGAAAACGGTCCATGTATTTCTAATTTGTTTAGATTGTTCTATGAGTTAAAAGTTGTTTAGGATGAGATAAAACAAAGACATAAAAAGTACGGTTTTTTGTTGTGTCACATGGTAAGTTGTGCAGTATTCAAGTTGTGAAAGATAAAGTCTTTAAAATGTATACTTTTGTCAGCAGGGTGCGTATTACTATTTTTAAACACACATTTAGGAACATCTATGATCTGTTTTGGTTGGATAGGGGATTTGGATCTAAATCATTTAGATTTGGTTCAAATTTAACCTAAGGTGCCATTTAAAATGCAGGAAGTTTTTACTATTCCTGAAGAAATTAAACTCTTTTCTGTGAAATTCATGCACTTCAAACGGGCTTGAAATCATAAAAATTCTCATAGCAATCTCTCATCCAAACACCACCTTAGTTAAAAAAATTGAGAGGCACAAGAGACATGTAATCAAAAAACTAATGGGAACAATCTCGTGGTGGAGGGTGGTAAAGTACCCACCATAAATATGTACGATCATCTTTACGCACACCCTGATGTAAATTTATCCCTAGCCTCTATATTTCTAAATAGCCTCTATATTTCTAAACTGTACTAAGGACCACGCACGCATGCGTAGAAAACGCCACTATTATTATTATTATTATTATTATTATTATTATTATTATTATTATTATTATTATTATTATTATTATTATTATTATTATTATTATTATTATTATTATTATTATTATTATTATTATTATTATTATTATTATTTCTGTAACGGTGAGGTCGGCGGTTGCTGGCGCGATGAGCACATATCCGCAGCCGGCGAGGTTGGTAAGCCGAGGACCGCCAGGTCACCCATGGCGCCCAACTGTCAGAGAAAAGTTGATCAAACGAACAGTTGAAATCCACCTTGTCGAAGTCACTGCGTTTCGATACGAGGGCACACCAATGCAACAGGGCCATCTTTATTAATTTCACACTGGAAACTATACGAGAACTATTACAGCTCATCAACTTCTCAAAGACAAATATCAAAATCTGCTTCAATGTAACAGCTAGACCACAAATAATCCTAACAGAGATTTCATATTGCTTCAAGAAAACAACTCTCAACTAAAAGCACTAATAATTCTGATGGTGTGCTACCACAATTCATCTCCAACGACACTAAATAAGAAAATGGAACTTGAAAGCTTCGGTTAAGCAGTCTTGGGCTTTGGCTTGAGTCTCTTCAGTTGTGAGTACAGGAAAACTCCGGCAAGCGCAATCGCCGTACCTACACACACACACAAAAGGTAAAAGATGTAAACGAGAAGTTAACAGAAGAATGCAATCGATTAAGGCTGCGATCAACATAGCTGCCCAACAGTGCTTATGGCTTATTTGTCACTATTCATAAGTTTCGTCTTTTTCTGAATTTTTGGTTTTTTGTTGAGCTTTTTTGCCGGTTCTTTTTTCCCGTATTTGTTTGTATTATACGTAATGGGCTAACATATTTTTTATATTTTTAATTTTTTTTAAATTTAATTATGTTAAATAAGTCTCTGTCAGCTACGGTGCTTTTTTCAGCCAGCTACAGTGTTTTCAGCTATAAGCCATGAGCTTTTCAGCCGAACCGATCACCCCCTAAAACAGAGAAACGATTAAACTAGCAAACTTACCAAGGGAGTTAATTAATGCAATTGATCAAAACAGAGAAACGATGAAAATAGCAAACTTACCAAGGGAGTTAACAGGAGAAACAGGAGTCCTGAAGAACAAGACAGATGTCACAATAACCACAACACGCTTAACACAGTTGCCCACAGAATGAGTAACTGGAGACACCCTCGCGAGGATCATGTACGACACCTTCAACAAAATTGAACACAAGAACAATCAGCTACTACTAAAAGAATCAACACATTAGCCTGCATCACACATACTGGGAAATATCATGTTTTACACAGGCATGCAAACAAAGCCTACATCAAATGTCCTGCATTCAGGATCATTGAATCATCTCGTACACAACCATCACTCTTTTACACCAATTACAAGTGCTACATTGACTAGGACTAGTCACGTCAACGTTGTTGTTATATACAAGTACTGCACACTGACACAAGTCCAACGAGCCCATGATAGTGTAGCCCGAGTGTCACTTGTAGCAAAAACATGCTGCCATATTAACTAAAATAACCCTAGATTTATCAATCCATTGTTTGGAAAATACTAGTAGTGCAATAGCATTCATGAACATTGAAAGTGTGAAGCAAATTTATGGTATTATTAATGGGAATCAGAACTTTTCCTAACTTGAGATGGTTAATATTGCCAAAATAGTTCCTGTTTGATGAGTATCTTGCAAAGATGCACAACTAGTTATGTGTAGCAAAATGAAGTATCCAGAACAACAACGCAGAATGCCAAAAACAAAAAGAATTCACAAAATTGGACTTCATGACTACTGAGCTACCAATCGAACATGTACAATTTCACCACCTATAGAAGCTCCATTTCCATAGACTGTAAAGAGTATGGACGTAAGGTTAATAAAGAACTAGAAGTAATTAGTTCTCCACGCCAGTTGCATGTGCTACTGTAACAGACAAAGGTTTACTCCTATGGACTTAAAAGATGCACTTCACTGGGCTATGCATAAACTGACACACCAAGTAAATAACAACTGCACTCTCCCAACCCAAGATATGAATACACCACAAAGAGAATGATCATACATGAAAAAGTAACTAGATGACTAACCTGTTGGTATGCGTGGAAACAAAGTGCAGCAATCAAAGACCTTGTAAGCACTTGCTTTACATTCAGACCCTACATTAACACAAAGCCAGTCAGGATTTTCACTGAGGACTCTGCAAGGTGCAACATTTTCCTTTTGGGTTTTGAACATGAGCAACGAAAATATTGCAACAGGCAACAGCATTATACTCACAGCAGATTGCAAAAATGTAGGAGTGACTTTAATGCCTTCTGTTAGGAAGGCAACAGGGGCCAAGAGGAAAAATGACATCACAGTAATGATTGAGAAGAGATTAATGTTGTCCAGGGATTCCTGCTCGAGTGGGCAGAATATAAAGTGGATTAGAAATTTGGATAGCAGTGCACAATGATCAACACAAGAAGAAAACTATGCAATATCGAAAATAAAACCAAAAACTATGCTACATCGAACATAAAACCATACGTTTGATATTTAACATTACTTGAAAGTTGAAATGCAAACATGTAATTTCTCAGTTACCTCTTTCTTAACCATGAGTTTCTTGCTCAGCACATTCCTCGACTGGAAGGTAACATTTGAAGCCATTGCACTCCAAAATCCAGCCCTGTTGTCATCAAGTTACCAAGAAGTAATAAATTTTATAGCAAGGCTATTCATGAGTAAGAAATTTGAAATATTAGGACAAGGTTTTAACAAAACTGAATATTAAAGACAGATTTAAGAAGAAATATGATGCTGGGTACATTTTTAGTTGGGAAAAAAAATTGGGCCAGGAAAACACTGTCAGAAGCCCCATTAAGGCCTTAATTATCAGGTCCATTGATTTTAATCAAACATATTTGTGCCAACTCTGCGAAGAATGAAAACGTTGTAGTTCTGTGCAATGTAGATTGATGTTAATTGAGTACATCAGTTTCCAAACCAACCTAGAGCTATTTGAGCATTATTCTTTTAGACATTAATAAATCACAATTATTTTTTAGAATAATAAGATTGCATTATGTCAGTGACTTGATCCTTACATAGCCCAATTTTTCAGGAACTAGAATCCTGCCATGGACTAATTCTAGTAGAGTACAGCTGATAATTTTTAACTGTATGTATCTAGTGCAAACCCATCTTTGAGTGCTAACTTGCTAACTCGTCACGTGAACTTGTTTGATGAGATTTGGATGAATTATATTTAAAGGTGCGAGGGTCAAATGAATTAGACATTTTGCGAGCAACCATTCTACGTATCAAGGAATCATTTATGAGGGAATACACCTCTCACATCCCTTTGAACTTGATTCATACAAATTTCATCCAACAGCTCATGTGAACAGTTCACAAGTAATCACCCAAAAATGGTTTTGAAATAGGTATTCAGTATTCCCCTTCTTATTTGTTGTTAATATTTTACTTCACCATTTTGTCATGGTGACATGCCATAATGAAAATATCGCATAGAAATAAAATTATTAAATTAAAAGCCTAAAAATGCTTATGTTAAAAATATCAATAGTCATATTTATGTCAAAGTACTTGGTCAAGAAATAGGACAAATGAGAGATAAAATAACAGAAGAAGCCCATAACATTTGGGACAAGCTCTGCTCCTCTGTTGTTCGGATCAGCAAAGCTTGGATTCAAATGATAGTGCAAGTTGCATACCAGTTAAAGGAAGCCTCAGTAAGAGATGCCAGTGCCACTCCACCAACAATTGGAAGAATTGATAGTACAACCCAAACAGTAGGTAACTGCCTCGCCATTCATGTATTGGAAGACAAACACAGATGGTTCTCAGATATGCATAAATATTACAGGCATCAACATTATATAGGAAAAATAAAAATTACCTCGCCAAGGAAAATTGCGGAGAGGAGAACTGAAAAGAATGGTTCCATAGCCTTGATGGTATGTGTAAATGACACTGCAACCTTCCCAAGGCTCATGTTAGTGAAAAGATTACCCATAGTGTGGACAATAGCTAGAGGAAGGATGGCTGCAAGCTGAAAAAAAACGCAAATTCAACAGATGCTCTGTGTTAATACAATCCATCTAAACAAATAATAGTTGGTCACAGTATGTTAAAGATCTACCTGTGCACCAGAAATCTTTGGTCTCTTAAGAATACCAGTGATCCACATGAACAAAGAAAGGACAGTACCAACAGCAAATTGAACTGTCGTAATGTTTATGGGGTATGGGAAAATCTTGAGAACCTGTAATGCATTGTAATAGCAAAACAAAGTTATGGTTTATCTTCAGGTAAATTGATGCAATCACCTAGCATATTCTGCCAGGAGAACAGCTCAATCTAATCTAAAGTGCCTAGCCAAAAAAGGAAATAAGATAATAATCAACAAAACCTGTACATGGAAAACCAGATTCGCATGCTCAATAAAAACACATATAGGGAAATTTAGTGGCAATATTCCCTAATCTCTAGTAAATGCTGATACTGGAGAAAGGGCGGAGTAAACAAAAAGAATGAATGAGTAATTAACAAATGGCCATTCAGGGGAGTAATGAGTATTACGATTCAAGGGAACTAAATGGCCACTTTGCAAAATTTAGTTCCCTTAGCAAAATCTATCAATTCAACCATAAAAAAGAAGAAAAAATTGATCATATACCCTCCATTTAGATGGAAATTGAGGATTTACCCTCCTGACCCACGTGATGACCCCACGTGTCATTGAGATGTGGAGGATAAATCCTCAATTTCCCAACTAAAGGGAGGGTATATGATCCAATCTCCCTAAAAAGAAACCCAACATCCACACTATAAACAATCGAATCAATCATCTTGCTGAGCACAGAGCACAAGATCGAAGATTCCAATGCAAAACAAACAGGAAAAAGGCACCAATTAAAAAAGCATACGAAACGCTAATTCACGCATTAATTAAAGCAAAAGGAAATATCTATATTTCGCCGTCTCAACGCATTAATCAGCAATTGCCCAGATCGCCACTGGCTCGCTCAAGCACATCACACGCTCGCAAATGAGCAGACCGCATCTGCTCACCTGCTTGTTGTAGATGTTGAAGTAGATGTTGAACAGGTACCACAGCCCGAACAGCGCGCCGAGCTGCAGCGTCTTCGCGAGCCCGCCTTCCTCCTCCGTCTTCGCGGCCGCTTCCCCGGCCGCGCCGCACGCCACCTGGCGGGTCCTCTCCCGATCCGGCGAGATCGGCAGCAGCCCCAGCGGACGCGTGGCCACCGCGCCGCCTCGGGATACGGCGGCGGCGGCGGTGGAGGAGATGCGGAGCGGGCGGGCCGGGAGGAGGGGGCGGCTAGGGTTAGGGCCCAGGAGTGGCCGGGCGGGGCATGGCCGGACGAGGCCGAAGGTCGCGGCGCTCTGCATGGAGGCGGAAGGTTCTAGAAGGAAGGGAACGGGGCCACTTCTAGAACCTTCCGGACGCTTCGCAGGCGGGTGGCCTGGGGGCTGTGTGTGGCTGGAGAGGTCGAGGCGGCGGCGGCGGCGGCGGCGACGAGCTCGAGGTTGGGCAGTGGTGCGGGGGTGGGTTTGGTGGGTTTTAAGTAGCGGCGAGCCTGAGCTGAGCTGGCTCCAGGGATGGGGAAGCGCTTCTCTGACATGTGGGTCGGAGATATGACCGGGTCCGCATGGCAGCGGGTGTTACGGATCTCGGTAAATATCTGAGCTGGCCACGGTTGGTGAGCTCGGATGCACCGCTCCTGACTGCTCAGTGGAACGGGAGTACAGGGGGACCGTGGGTGTGTCTACGTGGCCCACACTGCTGTACTTTTCGGTACAATGACATGTGGGTCCAGCAACTGTGTGGGCCGAGTTGCAGTGAACGAAGAGGCTCGAGGACGGTCGGGGGCTGGCAGTGGGTGGACTGGGCATTGGGTGAGGCAGGTGCAGTGACGTTTCCGAGGTTTTCCGCAGGGTCACACGGACACTGGTTTGTGGGGCCCACCATGGGAGATCCGCCGGGTTGGTGGAACAACCATAGGAGGCGGGGTCGCCAACGCATGCTGCTAAGTCAAAATCAAACGAGACACCGAGACACGATTACAAGTTTGCAACAATGATTTCCAAATAATTTAGGCCTCTTCTTTTTTTATTTATCAGTAATTTTTAGTTTTTAATTTTTCTTACCAATTATTATTTATTAGACTAATAAGCCGAATTCATAAAGCACAACCAAAAAAATAAACCCAAAGACATTTTGGATGCAGCATGTTGATGTTTTAATGCCGATTTTACGTAAGATTTATTGGATTTAGGGGAAACTCTAAAAGACTAGACTATGGTCATGTAGAGAGAAGACACAAGAATTTTTATACAGGCCCAGGCTTTCTCCTAAGAGAATAATAACCCTACGTCCTATGTAGCTATTACTTAGACAAAGGATTACAACTGAGAATAATGTGAAATGCCTTGCACAATATCTAACTAAGACTGGAATGGATCAGATCCCTCCTCTCTCTCCAACATCATCCTTTATATATTTGACGAAGCGATGGTCGTTATCTCGCGTATGGTTGTCACGACATCGCTTAGGCGACGCCAAGTCGGCCTGGTGGCCAGAGCAGAACGCTGAGCCTGTTTGCCTAGCCTGCTCCCGCCGTTGACGTCGATCTTTGGCCCAATCCTGTCGCCGGCGTTGATCTCCAGCCTGCTTCCGCCATCGGCCTCCCTCTCCAGTTTGCTCCCGCCGCCAACGTCCCTCTCGACTGCGACTACCATGCCGAGAGTTGGAGCCGGAAGAGAGGCGGCGGGGGGAGGAGGCGGTGGGGAGGGGAGGTGGTGGGGGAGGAGGTGGCGGGGAGAGGAGGGCCAGACGTGATGGGGGGAGGCGGCGGGGAGGGGGAGAAAGCGGGCGCTGGGAGGGAGCGGTGGGGAGAGACGAATTGGGAGAGAGAGAGAGATGGGGGAGAGAGCGAGAGCCAGAGAGGAGTTGGGCGGGCTGACTGGCGGCTAGGGTTAGGAGTTATTTCTTTTGGTTTTTTTGTGATTAAGTCCTTAGAGTTTCTGAAAATTAAGAACAGACCCCTTTCTCAATGGATTTGTTTCTGTTTTAGATCTCCTGAGATATGGTTATTTGGATAATTTGTGCTATTATGTTACATGGTTATTTAATTTTCAGTCATATAAGGTATTAATTGTCGTCTAACTGTCGCCATAGCGGACGACTAGTTGACTAGGCGTCCAGGCGCCCCGGCCTCGCCGCGACTTGCCGGAGCGCCGTGACAACCTTGGTCTCACGCGAAAAGATGCCTCAACGCTTCAGGCAATAACTGTCTGGCAGGAGCTATTGTCAAAGGGATGTGATGTCCCTTTTGTTGTGCGGTAGTTATTGTCAGAGAGATTGTCTGCAGTTATTAGAGATAAACGCACGTTCTAACCGCCTTGTTAAATGACCCTACGATGTAGCATGATGTCGTTAGACAAGTCGATCGGAGATAGACTAGTCGCAGGGTGGTTGTAGAATAACTTACAACTATGTGCTCGTAGAATGACTTACAAGTATGTGATCATAGGAGAACTTATGACTACGTGGTCGTAGAAAAACTTACGACCAATGTGCGGTCTTAGAAGGCCTTACGACTTCTCACTTATCGATAAGAGGTATACTCAGGGAATCAATGATGTAGTAATTTGAGGATTATTCTATCCTCGTCATCTAACTCCTCAACTTCAAGTAAAAGTAATTTACTTGAGAAAGAGAGGTCATTGATGAAAAATGGTCGAAAGCAAAACCTTTTTGACTCTTTTCGACCAGAATTGATCTTGGTCAATAAGGTTATTTTACTTGAGTTGTGAAGACAGATGTACTTCAAAAAGAGGAATTCCAATCAATTCCTGATCTGTCTGCCGGATCAGTTCCCGAGATACCCATTCAGTTCCCGAGATGGGTAACTTATACGGTTATAAAAGCTTACCTTGGGGTAACTTTTGAGTCTTTTTAATTTCCCCTTGCGCTCCAATCTACTTTGAACTTTCCACCACCAGCCAAGTCATCTTGTTCCTTCAATCTCTTTCAAATCCAAACCAACCACTTGAAAAAATGGCTAAGGCATCGTCCAATTGGTTGGTGTTGGGGATAGATGATGCGAAATTGTATTGGAGGATTCTAAGAAAATTACTCCATGGAAATTCGTTAGATGGATTGAAGCTGTCGGACAAAACTGGCCATCGGGGGAGGTTGGACAAATCCTGGTATTCTAAGCGTACTGTGAGTGTGGTTTTTGTCTCCCTACTAATCCCTTCCTCACTGTCGTACTCGAATACTTTGGGATCGAATTGGTGAACTTGGTTCCCAATTCGATCACCATGCTTAGTGGAAGTAAGTTCTGAACTTATCAATAAACCTCTTGAAAGCCAATTCTGCAATCAAAACTTTGTAGGAGAAAATAAAAGTAAGTTCTGAACTTAAGTCTATTCATCTAGATATCTTTCTCCCGTTCCTCTAAACCTTTTTCTTATAACAGAAAAAGAGTCTGAATCAAGTAAGCTTCATGCTGAAGTCGAAGAGAAGGTCAAAGTGATTGGAGAACTTACTCATATCAATAAAAAGAAGGACGATAGAATAAGGCTACTCAATACCCGACTAGTGGGTAAGAAAAACTTTACCTTCGACTAGTTTTTCTAACTAGTCTCTTGATAAGTATTGCCTTAAGTACTTTCGACCCATTTGCATCTAACTGAAGCCTTGACTCATAGTCATGAGGAAACCAAGTAGATGAAGGCAATCCTTCAAGACAATGGCACACTTCTCAACCATCTACTCGGTGGGTTTTATGCGGAGAAGATGAGTCCTTCTGAGGACACCATAACCACTCATGCAAGTATGATTAGACTACAAGTCAGAGCTTTATAGAAGCACTTATCCACCCTGAAGACCGATCAGGCAGAGTCGATTCGGGATGCAGTCAAAAGTGTTGCAAGTTATGCCTTGGCAAAACTCAAGGCATGCGACCAAAACCTCAAGCTACACCCAATCGACCACAACGCCAGTTGCTCTGTGGTAGAGGCGGATCGCCTGATCGAAGAACTAGAGCTGACTAGTTGAAAAATTGCAGAAGAAATGCAACTTGGCTCTCCTTCTTCTTCAGAGTAGTTTGTAAATAGGAATTTTGTAAAGACTTATCTTTTAGATAATAAAAGAACTTCTTCCTTTTCCTACAATTCATCTTGTTGAGCAATTAGTACTCGTAAGACAAAAAAAATGAAAGATAATGATTTTACAACTAAGAAATAAAGTTATATTGATAACTCTATCCTAGCCCCCAACTATTTACTTAGTTTATGTGGATAAACAAAGCAAAGAGTACAGAGTAGAGTATGCAGAGAGCAGAGTAGCTCATCCGACAATCATTATTGAATTTGATTGTCATGTACTAGCAGCAAAAGTTAGGAACGAGTCGATGCTAGGAAACTCCTTTTAGTGAGCAAGACCACGTGTAGAGAGGAGGGACCTCGCCTAGGTGATGTTACCTCCCTTCGACCAGGTTAACAAATCGAAGACATAAACGATAAGAGGATAGACACTCAAAATTCCTTCTCATACATCTATTCAGCATATTTGTAGACACCTCAATTGTTTTATGCTTATAGCAAGAGTCAGGAACATTTCACCACAAGGAGGCTTCTAGTGGGCAAGACCACATGCAGAGAGAAAGGATTTCGACTAGTAGTGTTCCCTTATCCGACCAGTTAAACAAATTGGATGTATTAGAAGTGGTTGAACAAATATAAAAGAAACTCTACTGAATATACCACAATAAATATTTGAACAAACCAAAAGCTTAACTAAAAGAGTGGAAAAGTCACATATAAAATTTTTGTAGGATCGTATGGCACAATCAGCAACAACCAATCATCATCGGCCACCACACACCGACTAGTCAACCACTGGCCCAACACGAATACTCGAAGATCCCAAGATTGAAGCACTTATATCGACCATGAAGGTCTACGAGTACCAACTGTGAAGCCTACGACTATCGATCGCTAAGCCTCCGACTACCGAAGACAGAACAGCAGACTGTGAAGTCTACGAGTATCGACAAGACTGCCAAATCTACGACCATGAAAGTAGTCCGCAAAATCTATGACCAACAACCACAAAGCCCTTGACTATCGATCAGTAAAACCTTCGACTATCGAGTACGAACAGTAAAGTGTACGACCATCAAAGAGTACTGTAGCTACGACCATCAAAGAGTATTGTAGCTACGATTACCTGTTGTGGTTATAAGATCGAAGTCGTATTGTCGAGGTCGAAACGTCAAAGTTGTACTATCGTGGTCGAAGTCAGACGTGGTCGAAAGCTGTTGTGGTCATAAGGTCGAAGTTGTACTGTCGTTGTTATAAGGTCGAAGTCATAGTCGTGTTCATGCCGTGGTCGAAGTCTGTCGTAGTCGAAAGCTACCATGGTCGTAAGAGTGTTCAAAGTGTTATGGTCAGAGCATGCCGTGGTTGTAGTCTAAAGTCTGTGGTCTGAAATCACTCGTAACTATGCAAAACCACTCAAAGGCAAACTCTTTCATTGCAAACTACCAAGTCTTTCAAAAATGCAAAATTCAAAGCAAACCAAATATCAATTATTCATCATCTCTTATTTTATGACCATCTACATGGTCTAACAATTTCCCCCTTGATAAATACATTGACAACACTTTGAAAATTCTCAAATGATTTGCGTTTTAAAAGAAGAGCAAAATTCGCAAACACAGCAAGCACTCGGCAGACACTCCAATTCAAAACCATCAAGATTTTCCAACTCAAAATCTCTCCAAATATCTCTCCCCTTACTTCAATTTCTCTCCCTTTGGCAATGTAATCATCAAAAAAATTTCAGAGAGAGAACAATTCTTAGAAGGAGTAATGAGAGAAAAGATCAAGAAGCTTTGGAGATTATATAAGTCAATTTGTATTTATATTTTGACCAAGCCATCAGTGAGAGTAGAGCTTTCTATATCATATAAAGTTATATATCATATAGCTAGATCGAAAACTAGTCTTTTAGCACAATTAGGTAATTTATATCAATGACAAGCATCTCATTAATGACTAAACCAATTATAAAGAGTACAATAAGATATCACAACAAAAAGTCAAAGGATAAAATTGAAGCAAACATTAAATCTAGACAGGCTAGCAGTCTCATAAACAATCTATTGCTTCACACTAGATTTTTAGGCATGTGTCAATAGCATGCTTCTTTTCATAACGCTATCTTTGCAGCAAACTTCTTTTTGAATGGTGGCATGCTTGAAGCATACTTCTTTTCATTTATGCACTTTTTGTACTTTTTCTTTTGTTTAACCATGGCATGCTTGAAGCATATATCTTTTCAATCTTCTTTTTCTCAATTCTCACTTGATACCATTTGTATGATACCACTTGAAGAATTTCTCAATTCTTTTTTATATGTATAACATGCCAACTTGAGTGAGAATAAAAAGATTGTGATATGAAACGTACAAACCTCATAGCCAAGATTTTAAAATAAGATTCATAATCAAGCTAATCCTTTTAGATGAACATCATAAAGTACTATCAATAATCGCTCTAGTCGAAGACTTATGCCAAGTCATGTTTTAATTCAAATATAGCAGATTAATTAAAACCAGTTATGATCTAAGCTACACAACATATGAGTATATATGATAATGTTGGACCGAAATGGCGACAGAGGGGGGGGGGGTGAATGTCGACTACTAAAAATTCGTCCCCCTCAAGTACCTACGACAAAATCTTCTTCTATAGCTACGAAGCAAAGCTATGAAGAGATATCCTCAAGCTCTCTGGAAATCTGGAGAAATCAACCAAGGGAAAAGAACAGAGAGAAAGCACCCAAGAAAAGACCTGCAACAAAACCCTAGGGCCGGTCTGACCGCTGGGTAAAAGCCGGTCTGACCGCTGGGTAAAACCCAGTCAGACCGCCCCTGGTTCCAGCAGCCCGAAAGTTCAGTAAAAATTCAGAGAACCTCACTAAAACTTGGAATTTGTGAGTTTCTTCTTTTCTAACCAAGCCCAACATGTCAAAACACTAAACTAAATAGCCTAGGGGCTCCCAACAACAAGAGGAAACAACAACAACTCAAATTCCCATATCATCTTTGGTCCTCTGGCCTTGAGACTTTGAGGATAGCAAGTAAATAGCCTCTGGACTTTAGGTACCAAGTCTCATGCCATCTCGAAGAAGGAAGCAAGCTTTGAGCCAAACCCTAGAAAAATTGGGAAACTTCAGAGAGGAGCACAAAAACTTGAAATACTCAAGATTCACAAAACCTTTGCACATGAGATTTTGCAGTTAGATTAGCAATAGGTTGAACACCTAACATGCCAAATCTTAGAGCATCTCATGAAGAAGAACAGTATCCACCTCAAACCCTAGAAATGAACTGAGAAAGAACAGAGGAAGCCCAAAACCAAATCTGAGATTAAAATGAAGTTTGCTCTTGGGAAACTTGATCAAATGACCTTGAGGCATCATCCCATCAAAGAGCAACCCATTTTGGGCCTTCCCAACAAGAAACAACAAGAAATAAAAAATCTCACAAATCCATCACAGAGGGTATCGAAGGAAAAGAAACAGAGAGACAAGAACTGAATCAAACTCCATCTCATATTGATAAAGAGGAAGAGAGATACATGATTACAATGAAGAATCAACTCATACCCTCTCTACTTCCCCATACATGCTTGGATTGAGAGAACAACTACATGCTTCTCTTGAGAACACACACAGCACTCACATTGGGGACATCGAAGGAGACATACAGGGAACAAGAACCTGCTGCCTTCCACCCATTCTCACCAACTAAAGACTAAAGCCAAAACAACCCTCTAAAGCCTATTTTGACTAAAGTGAACCCTAAAATCCATTGGAGTGCATGAGTGGGCATGCAGCCACCAACATCTATTTATAGCCCTTGGCTAATGGGTCTCCAACCCGTTACGCCCGCTAAAACCGAACGGAGCCCGCTCCCGCTTTTGCAGCCTCGCGAAATTACCATTTTGCCCCTCCTGCACCTTCCGGGAAGCTTCCGCGCTCCTTGTCGTCCACGCCTCGCAACCACATTGAATCTCCGCCGTCTTCGACACATCCGACCGTTCTGACCTCGACACCGCCCGTGTCTAGTCCGGTCACCTCGTGTCTCGCCACGACTCCGCCTCGACGTCCTGCAGCCAACACAGACAAGAAACACATCAAGTAGCACCGCTCGATACATGAAAGCATAAATGCATTAATGAAATAGCCCAAACCTGACAAGCCGACATAATATGCAATCTAAACTCTTTGACCAGGTTTGACCAAGTCCGACCGAGTCCATTGCACCACGCAACGACATGGTCCGAACCAACCAAATCAAACTCGACTTCCCTAAACCGATGTCAATTACTCATCACACACATGGGATGGCCTCCACATGGTCTCTCAGATAAAGCAAGCTCTACGACTCATTTGATTTCAATGGCTCAATCTTGATGAATTATATGACAGGTATAATAAACAAAGCTCCTGACACCACTTCAAATGACATACTCTCCCTCAGAATAATTCCATCTCACTCATAAAAAGAGCAAATTGAGAAGAAGCAAGAAGCTGTGAGAGAAATCGAGAAAACCAGAAATGAGTTCAAAGACCACTTGTAAAACACAACTTATAAAAGACAACTTGTAAAATGACATTACATTTCCACATGGTCTAACCTGAAGATGAAGTCTCATGAAAACTTTTAGAGAAGGCGAAGAACCATCAAGTGATCCAATCAAGCAATGGTGCAAAAGACTGGAACCAAATCAAATGCATATTCTCCACCCCGTGGTCACTGGTCTTAAATCACAGTAGATGTCGGTCTCACAGTACAGGGGTTAGTCAAGTAAGTTTTAGGAATCCAGTACTGTGATACTCGATGAAAAGGATCAGTAGCAGGCAATGATAAAAATTTATGTGAAGAGTTAGCCTTTGTCAAGTTCTGGTCTAATCGTTGTTGAAGACCCAGTCTGTCTATCAACCTGTCTGAGTGTCACTGTGTAGCTAGTTGTAACCAATCTGAGCACCTCTGTATAGCTGGTCGAAACTCTGTTCCGACCACTCCATACTGACCACGGGAAAAAGCTGATCTAAACTCTGGTCTGATCGCTCTGTTCTGACTGTAGAAGAAGGCTGGTCTTACTCTCGACTGGTCTAAACGGGCAGAGACAATGGGTCAAAAATCTCCTGAGTACCTTGACCGACTACAGGAACCAACTGACAGACAATTCCGTTCGACCACACTAGTCCAACCATGAAGAACGACTGTTCAAAACCCTGGTCTGATCGCGGAACGTCCGACCACGGAGCACCCAACAACGCGGCAGTCTAAATGTTTTGGCAAGACTGGTCTAACTGCCAACCGACCACTATGACCAGGTTCAGTTGCTGAAGTTTCCAAAGCTGCAGAGAGGAGATTAGAGGGTGTAGAACCTGCAGACAATTGATTAGCTCATGCAAAGAGACAATATGCTCCTGAGTCTACAGAGAACTGATTAGAGGGGGCAAGACAATAGTTGAGAGCTTGCGCAATCTCTACATGGGAATGTTTTTTCAACCTATCTTTCTTCTCCTTCTTAGCTTTTCGAAAACAGAACTGAACCACATGACCATCTCTACCACAATGAGTGCATTGATACTTATCTACTGACTTCACAACACCCACTTTGGTAGAGAGTTCCTTTGCAACACCAGTAGATTTAAATATAATCTATTTAGGTTCAGATTCTACTTCAAATTTCCCAGGTTCAAGAAGATTAACAACCTTAGGAGGATTATGTTTGGCATGCTCAATGAAATTAAATCCTAGACCGTGTTTATTTACACTTGTTTTTGATTGATCTAGAATCATGTTTAAATTCTTTTTACCAAATGAGAACCTCTCTAAAGTACTCATTAAATACTCATTCTCTTTAGCCAATGTAGGACAGTGATGTGCGATTGTTGTCCCGATCTTTTGATGAGAAGGATAATTTCGATTGGCGATGATCAACTCTCACGATCCAGGCTACGAACGCATCACATACGAACTAAGCAATCGCTGAACTAATCACCAAGTCGTTATCAACCGTGCCAAAAGCGCGGTTGACCTGACCACGAAGGTCTATTCCTGCATGCAACGAAGAACACGCAAGAACAAGATCACCAGCAATCTGAAATTGCAAATATATAAATTGAGTTTAAAAGGTGGGATTCCGTAGAGGTTTTTTACGGTTGGTCTAGTCAACACAAGCGAAGAACAAGAGTTTTCACAATGGAAAAACTAAGCAAACGAAATCCGAGAAAACTAGAAGGGTGTGGCCTCCTCAAATAGAGGAGGAAAAGCCGCACAAAACTAAGAAATAAGAGGTGATACTATTTATAGTACTGTTCATGTGAATAGTGCGGCCGTGAACAGTACGTGCCTAGAGAGGGGGCGCCTTCTCCTGAGGCCCAAGCATTACAAGGCCCAAGTTGGCCCAAACAGGTGATACAACACCTTCTTTGAGTGATTGCTATGTGCACAGGAGGATTTTGGTGATGAGGTTAGATCCATTGGAAAGAGAACGAAAAAAGCTTTCTATCGAATACTCATGGGCCTCAAACGGACTCCGTATGTGAAAGTTATGCACGTTTGAAGTTGGTGCTGTTTTCGAAGGCTGAATTGAATCGCACATGTGTGTCTTCATGATCAGCTCCTAAGTTCCTAAGTAAAAGCACATCACATACATTAGTTAGTAGCATATTCTCATGAGAAACAAAATGTACTCCTAGAAACGAAGTTACCTGATAGTTCAATTGTTGTGCACGAGCTCGTGTGATTGGACCTTGCAAGTGTATAGGTTCAGATCCATTGGTTGTATGCATGGAAGTGATGTCCTCATCAGACAAGTTGTACTAGGTTTAATGCATTAATAGATCTAGTAGCCTCCAACTCAGAATGTAAAACCTGACAAGACTCACAAGATTCATCATTAGAAATAGAAGCTCTAAGTCTATTAATTTTAGAATTTAAGCTCTCAACAGTAAAATCATGATTTTTTATTTTCTTTTTATACTTTTGAGCTCCTCTATCAATCTAAGCATAGCATGAGATAAATTAGTATAAGAATGTTTTACCTCATCAGGAACACTGTAAAGATCATCATCGTTAAGCTTCTCACTGTTGGTCGTAAAACACGTCCCCGTGAAGTCCACCTCCTTTGCCTTCTTGCCTTTGTCCTCATCGTTGCTCGTAGAATCAACTTCACTCAAATTAATCTCTTCAAGTGCTGAAAATACTTTGTTGACCACCCTGCGATAGTTGCGCTTCTTGCTTGGGTCAATCTTGAATTGAGTGCGATGAGTTGGAGCCTTGTCATCCTTAACCTCTTTGCTGCTTAGTTTGGGGCAATCTATCTTAATGTGGCCTGGCTCACCACACTCATAGCATTTGATCGGACTTGACACACCACCTCACTTCTTCATCCCTACATTGTTGAGTGCCTTCTATGCTCGTAAAGAGATCAACACCAAGTCCACTTCAGGGAGCTGCTCGAACTGTTCCTCTAAAAAAGAAGACGGGCAGACAAAGAAACACAAGATAAAGCACTCGACAAAGCAGCTTGCACGGGGTTAGTCACAAGTGCTAAAGGTGAAGATTTATCAATGTTGGATGGCAAAGCTTCCATCTCATAGATTTTCAATCTAGAATAAAGATCATCCATGGTTAAAGTATCTATATTGACAGTTTGATTAATAGTTGTGACAACCATCAACCACTCAGAACCTAAAGATCTCAAAATTTTAGTCGCATTATCTTCATCAGCAGGAATAACATTAACACCGCGCAAATCACTCAATATTTTCTCAAAACAAGCAAAGAGATCATCAATGGATTCACCAGGCTTCATAGCAAAATCAGAATATTCTTTTTGATAAATATTTCTATGCACATTCTTGATTTTAGTGGTTCCTTCATGATAATCACAAAGAGTTTTCCATATTAAGTGGGCAGAATTAATATGAGCTACACAATCAAACTCTTTGTGAGAAATCCCTTGAAATAGCAAGTTATGAGCTTGAGCATTTAAATCAATATCTGTTTTATTTAAATTAGTAACAGCAACAGGAACCTCATATGGTGTAGCAACTTTATTCCAAACAACACTACCTTGAGCTTCAATGTAAGCTTGTACATGACATTTTCAAAAAGCAAAATCAGTACCATCTAGCATGGGAGGATGGTTCACATACCTCTCTAACGCCATAGCAACCAGCTCTGATACTACTTGTAGGATCGTATGGCACAATCAGAGGGGGCTGAATGATTTTTCCGCTTTTGCCACCTAAAATTAAAACACAACGTAGAGGAACAAAAGGCAAACAATATGAATTACAGAATGGAGATAACGACCGCAGCTACTTGCTCGTACGTGCTCGAAGCACCTCTGTCACCCGACTGCTTGTCTCAATAACTCGTTATGATTGCTCATCCCAACACTCGTTCCGACTGCTCGCTTATGACTGCTCACTTACGACCGCTCACTTACGATTGCTCACTTACGACCGCTCTCTTACGACTGCTCACTTACGAGTGCTTGGATTGATCGCTCACTCGTTTTGATCACTTGGCACGACAACGACACGTGTAGATGTGATCTCCTTCTGCTCGTTCGTTCCGATCACTCGGCCCGATCTCAGATCGACCGCCTGGAATCCCCAGCCATTCGACCATTGCCCGAACGAGTACACGCCGATGACAAAATAAAGCATGGAAAATAGAGAGGAACCAAGTCACCGAAGAACCTTTTTTGAAAAAATCTAATATATTATTTCTTCATCAATTTCTTGGCTACAAAGCGCCTCACGACACCCCTAAAAACCTTCTCCACGAAAGCCCTAAAACCCCATCCGCTAACCTACAGCCTACCCTGCTTTTATAGGCCAACACACAAAGCGTGTTCCACTTGAACACCTCAAACCATGTCCTTATCCATCTGGACAAGAGATCCTATCTCTTCCTCAAATCAAGGAACCCGAAACCCTTCCTAACACGGGTTTTAACCACCTCGTATAAATCATGGACTCCATCCACAACTTCCCATGTCGAAGCCTCCAGGATATCCCCTCCTGTATCTTCATCGCGCACCATCACCGCATGCTCTCGCGGGAGCCTAATCACCTCATGTGACATCCTGATCGTCTGGACCTCAGATTACCCCCTCCTAGTCCCGATCCTCCTCATCACCGACCATAACCATCTCCATGCCTCCACGTAGCATCCACCTTTGACCTCCACATGCTCTAGCATGAGCTCGACTAGCTCGCATGATATCTTGACCACCTGGACCTCAGATTACCTCCTCCTAGTCCCAGTCCTCCTCGTCATCGACCCTGGCTGCCTCCATGCCCACCTGCACATGCAAAGACCAAAGAAACTCTCTCTTGGTACAAGTTCTCCCCAACTTTACCATGATCAACACACATTAGCAAAACACAGTCTTGTCTATTCCTAGACAAGAACCAAACCATCTACGACCATCCTCTAGATCGTTTATGACCACACAGTCTATCTCTAATTGGAACAAATCTTCAGACCACCTAACACAATCGCTAACTCAGAGTACTCGTAACCTACAAGTACTCGGAAACCACACGCACCTCTACTAACCAACTACCGAGTAACAACTATCGAGTATCGATTAGAAAGCACAGCCGCAACACGTACTCGAAGCCTATGAGTACAGACAACATTCCGACACTTGGCAGCTTACCATGATCATGAAACCACTTCTATCAAGTACTGAGTCCTTCGACTACGAGTACCTTAATCCTTGAGTACCCACCTGGTATTGCAGCAATGACCAATCATCATCAACCACCACACACTAACCAGTCAACCACTGGCCCAACACAAGTACTCAACGTACTCGAAGATCCCAAGATTGAAGCACTCATATCGACCATGAAGGTCTATGAGTACCGACCGTAAAGCCTACAACAACCGATCGCTAAGCCTCCGACTATCAAAGATAGAACAGCAGATTGTGAAGTCTATGAGTATCGACAAGACTACCAAATCTACGACCATGAAAGCAGTTCGCAAAACCTACAACCAATGACCGTAAAGCCCTTGACTATCGACCAGTAAAACCTTCGACTATCGTGTACAAACAGTAAAGTCTACAACTATCGAGTACTGTAGCTACGACCATGAAAGAGTACTATAGCTACGATTACCTGCCATGGTCGTAAGACCGAAGTTGTACTACCGTGGTCGAAAGGTCGAAGTCGTACTGCCGTGGTCGAAGCTAGACGTGGTCGAAAGCTACCGTGGTCATAAGGTCGAAGTCGTACTGCCGTGGTCATAAGGTCATAGTCGTAGTCGTGTTCATTCCATGGTTGACGTCTGCCATGGTCAAAAGTTGCCGTGGTCATAAGAGTGTTTGAAATGCTATGATCAGAGCATGTTGTGGTCATAATCTAAAGTCTGTGGTCTAAAATCACTCGTAACTGTGCAAAACCACTCAAAGGCAAAATCTTCCACTGCAAACGATCAAGTATTTCACAAACGCAAAAATCCAAAGCAAACTAAATGTTAATTATTCATCATCTCTTTATTTACGACCATCCATATGGTCTAACAATTTGCGTAATTGATCTATGTTCCAAGAGTTTGAGAGTATCTATCCATCCTCCATAGCAAGTCCTACTGAGTTTGGTTATGTGACTTCAACCATAGTGTAAGGACCTTCCTAAATGGGAGAAAGTTTGTTCCGATTAGACTATAATTGAATTTTCCTCAATACCAAGTCACCTATAGCAAGGCTGCGAGGTTGGACCTTACGATCGTAGTACTTACGCATGGCTTATTGATAGACTACTGATCGGATTAAGGCTTGATTCCTCTTCACTTTGAGCAGGTTGATGTCATATGCTCAAAGTTGCTCTTGGTTGGAGTCGCTGAAGTTCTTGACTCTTGTTGACCTGATCTTTAGTTCGGGGGAAGCATGGCTTCGGTCCCAAAAAATAGAAAAAAATGAAGTTTCTCCTATCGCCCGACTAGAAGTCGTGCGACTTGTCCATAATACTGAAGGTAATTATTGAACCCAAGCTGGTCGAAGACTCGAGTCTTAATTCCTTGCATTATTTGGTTATTCGTGCGTTCAACTATCCTATTACCCTGAGGATGGGCGACCAAAGCATATCAAAGTTTGGTACCCAATTCGTCACAAAATTTGTGGAATCTTGCACTTAAGAATTACTTCTCGTTGTCTGAATTATTCGACTTGGGACCCCAAATTGAGTAATCACACTTCTCATCATGAACTTTTTGCAGCTTTTGTTGTTATCCCAGTCACTGGTTCAGTCTCGATCCATTTCATGAATATGTTAATAACCACGAAGGGAAACTCGAAGCCCCTTGGTGGTCTTGGGAATGGCCCTAGAATGTCAAGACCCGAGGTCATAAAAGGCCAAGATAAAGGAATTGTTTAGAGAGCCTGAGCTGATTGGTGTATTTGTCAGCTATGAAACTAGCATTGTACACACTTCTTAACCAGATCATTAGCATTGTAGTAGGGGTGGCCCCCACCTAAGCCCATCCGGCCTGTTAGGTAATTGTAAGGCCCAATATGATATATGTAATGACCTATGTACCCTTATGGGAGACGTATGACTGTAAGGGCAAGATTGTAATTGTGCTTCATGGAGAAATATATACATGCCTTGAACATGGAAAAGGGGCAAGCATTGTTCCTCATCACAACCACTTCACTACTCTCCTACTTTACTATTCGGTCAGTAGCCACAACAGTTGGTGCCGTCCGTTGGGACGATAGAGAGTAAGCTGTGGATTTTGAGAAGTGATGGCACCCAAGAAAGCTTCATCAATGACGAGGAGGAAGCAGAGTACGGTGACGGCGGTCGCGAACGCCAGGGCTTCGGTTGGTGGGCCGCTTGCATTGACATTCGGGACCAGTGCTGAAGGTGACACTAGCATCACGAACGCTGATGTCAACATCCGCGACACTACGGTCGGTCATCATGAGGATCACCGTGGCGCAGGGGTCAACCTGGCTGATGATGCAACAGCTGGCCTCATCAGCGACGCCCGGGACAGCGGGAGTACCGGCGTCGACGCTCGCGCCGGCATGCCCAGTGACCCGAGATCCAGCGCGATAGCGACAGGTGGCCCTGACGGTTGCATCGGTCTCATCGTCGACCATGGGACTCATCATGTCGGCGCGCCGAATAGCTTCGGAGAGCAGGCAGTAGTTGCCAGCAACCATACAATGCGCAGCACCACTCAGGAAGGTGCGACCACCTCAACGGTGGAGAACGCCCTACTGGCGGCCCACGACACGCTGCAGTGTGAGCTAGCAGACCTCTGAGGGGCCGTGAGGGAAATGCAAGAGGCTCAGAGCCACCAGGAGGCTCGGAGCCAACAAACACCACCGACAGCGGTGGTAAAACCCACACCTGACCGGGCGGACAGCCACGACGCCCTCATCTCTAGTCGCGCTGCGCTTCGACGTATAGATCTGGAGTCTCCGCTCTTCGCTAGCCTGCAGTAGTTGGCGTGGCCAGAGGACTTCAACCCTAGTGAGTTCGTTCGCACGTAGAGACGACCATCGAGGCCGTCGGCGGGGATGACTCCACCAAGGCGAAGGGGCCGTCACTCGCGTTGTAGGGAGTAGCGCTCTCCTGGTTCTTTACCATAGAGCCGAACTCCATCTACGCATGGGAGTAGATCCAAGACCGCCTGTACAACAACTTCCAAGGAAACTACGTCGAGTGGGTTGACGCGGATCAACTCTTTGCCATAAAGTAAAAGCCTTCGGAAAGGCTCCGAGAGTACTTCAAATGCTTCACCCAGGTTCGCTACCAAGTCAAGGACATCAACGAGACCACGATCATCAATGCAGCGATCCAAGGCCTTTGCCCAGGGCCACTAGCTGAGTACGTGTGCAAGCCGATAAAGACTGTCGCCAAGCTCTTCGACAAAATGGAGGAGTACGCAAGGGCAGAAGAAGACGCACGACGGCACAAGGGCGACACCTCCGACACCAAGCAGGCACCGGGCTCCACGAAGGATGCCTCCAAGCAAAGCAGGACTCCCCGAAAGGACGCCTCCAAGTGCAAGTAGGACTCATCGAGCGACAACTCCAACCGCAAGCAGCACAAATCCCAAAAGGCCCGGTATGTCTTCGACATCGAAGGTGGCTCCGACGATAGCACCCCTGCTAACCGAGGACGGGGTCATAGAGGTCACGGGTGTGGGCGAGGCTGGGGTCAGGACGATGGAGCGCGCGGTGAAGGGGAGCGCCAGCAACACAGGCTATGGTGTGAGGTGCATGGCTGCAACGACCACCTCATGCGGACATGCCTCACCATCATGCTGCAGAGTCTTCACACGAGACCCTCAGTGAAGTGGTCATAGCCTGGCGCTCGAGCCAACTCTTGAGTCTAATTTTTGAGCAAGTCGTTGATCCGTTGACGCTCTCGAGCCTCTTCGAATTGGTACTAGGCCTGCCTAGGTAAAGACCTCTGGGCAGCTAGTCACCTTCTTCGAGTGGTCTCGAGATCCTCATTCTCTGAGACTGGTTGAGGCCGCCTTACAAGATTGCAATTATTTCCAGGATTTCTCCCATGCTCATCAGGGGACTGACCTAGTTTATCACTAGAGGCCTTCTTGCCATCCTCACGAGAGGCAAGAGTGTGTGATCGGCGGGGAGCATCCTCAGGCCTTCCTCCGTGAGAGTGATGAGTATCTGCAGGGATGGTAAAGGCCTCCTATCTAGAATCTCCACTTCCAATGGAGGGCCCCTCTCTTGAAGAATCGTCCAACGAGAGCACATCGTGGAATGGAGTAAACCCCGCCAGGTAGAGGAACTAGGAGTTATAACTTTCTCTGGTTGGATCTGAACCCTACGAAGGGATGGGTGAACTCACAGAGAGCCCACGCATGCTCCATGTGGGGACAACTGGAGAGTTACAAATTCTCAGAATGACAGACTCTAGGACTCACTGAAACTGCTCGTGTGATCGTTGGGGGACTCAAACATGCGAGGGCAGGCCCCTTGTCATGTTGTGAGTCCTGTTCATGGTCAAATTGATCCTTGTTCTTTGGGGAACTAGTTCCTCCACTGAGCGTACTACTATGGGGGATATGGATCTCTCCTCAACCTTTCCTGTAGTGTGGTCTTTGAGATCTCGAGATGGATCTCCAGAGTCAGCCTCATCGTCGAAAGCAAGTATCATTTGCTCGTAGTTGTAGCAGACATCCATGTCGATATCTGCGTAGTCAGCCAGGACAGACCAGTTCTCCTCATTCCACTCTCCTGCCATGAGGACATTAGAAGAAAGAGAACTTATCGACGAGGAAATTATCAGAGTCTTGGAAGAATCTCCCCATGGACAGTGCCAACTATCGATATTTCAATACTAATCTTACTTATGATTTATTGGATTAAGGGAAAACTCTAAAAGACTATACTATGGTCATGTAGAGAGAAGACACATAAATTTTTATACATGTTTGGGCCTTCTCCTGGAAGAATAATAACCCTATGTCTTATGGAACTATTACTTAGAGAAAGGATTATAACTGAGAATAGTGCGAAATGCCTTGCGCAATGTCTAACTAGGACTGGAATGGATCGGATCCCTCCTCTCTCCAACAGCATCATTTATATACTTGATGAAGCAATGGCTGTTGTTTCGTGCCAAAAGACGTCTCAATGCTTTAGGCGATAACCGTTTGACGAGAGTTATTGTCAGAGAGACATGGTGTCTTGTTCGTCGTGCGGTAGTTATTGTTAGAGAGAGATCGTGTATGGTTATTAAGGATAAATGCACGTTCTAACCGTCTTGTCAAACGACTCTACAATATAGCAGGACATCGTTAGACAAGTCGATCGGAGATAGACTAGTCGTAGGAAGAATTATGACCATAGGGTGGTCGTAGAATAACTTATAACCTTGTGCTCGTAAAAGAACTTTACAAATATATGGTCGTAGGAGAGCTTACGACTATGTGGTCATAGAAAAGTTTACGACCAATGAGCGGTCGTAGAAAAGCTTACGACTTCTCCCTTATCGGTAAAGGATATACTCAGGAATACAATGACATAGTAATTTGAGGATTATTCTATCGTCGTCACAGCCCATGGTGGTCGAATTAATCGAATTAGGTATCTATTTGATCTAAGGGCAATTTGGTTGATGCCCCACATGAGCTAAGCTAAATTTTTGGCACAGCCAAACTAAGGCAAAACTAAATATTGACAAAAAGAATATTATTTGAACCGTGTTCAAGCCTAAATTTTGTGTTACTAAAATTTTAGTGAGTGATTTTCTCATCTTCGGATTGCCCACACATGTGACATTGAATTTCATTAACGTTGCCAAAAGGAGATGCATACAACGGCATCAAACAAAATAAGAGAGATGAGTGCAAATACAAGAATATTACAGAATAAAAGAAGATAACCGATCATATGGTGTTTACAGAATTTTACGCTCCCGACTACGTCTAATTCTATGCAGGGCACATGCACTAACATATTACTACGCTTGCCCGGTCTACACCGAGACGGAGTCGTTCAGGACCGTGCTCTCGAGCTCCAGTTTGTTTGAGGCACGCGAAGGACTTGTTACATGGAACGGCGCGGCCTCTGCTGTACATCGCCCAATTCGGTTCGGTCTGCCCCCAATATAACCCGCCGTCCTTTTCTCCTCAGCGCACGTTTCCTCCCGATCGAGTCCTCATACGGTTACCGCGCAAGCAAGCAGTCGAGACAGCAAGAACCACGAACTCGCCCTCGCCGTTGGTTCGGTTCCGAGGGAAGGAAGGAGAGCCGCCGGCCGCCGATCCACAGGTTAGTTTCATATTATCCCCCTCCCTCTCTTCTTACTAATTAACCTCTCTGCTGGGATCCTTCTGGGTTCATCCTCGGTACGTAGGCATCACATCTCTTTTAGCTTTGTTTTTGGTGTAAAGCATGGCGTCGGAGAAGTGGGGAGTGAACGAGCGAGTAATGAATAGGGCATAAGCTTACTTTGCATTGTATAGAGCGAGCAATGTCTCTCGGTTCCTACCAATTGTATTGGAAATAAACCACTTTGTTCGCGTATTGGAACAAGAATAGGAGCTGATCTGAAAACGTTTCACACGGGCGGCAACGGTGGAGGAAGAGGGCGGCGCTGGTGAATTTTAAACAAAATCTGGCTGATAATCGGTTCAAAATATCGGCCGAAATATTTGAAAAACAACATCAGGAAAAATTCTACTATATTTGACAAAATTCATACGAAATAATTTTTTTTCCAAGCCAGTTTGCTTTACTGGGGGATCGGTATAGCCAATAAAAACAATAATCGGCAGATTATCAAAACCATGCCTCAAAATAAATACTACCCTGAACAATGTATAGGGCTTAAGTCTGCTTAATTACAGTTTACTAGACTTGTGCTCCTATATTAATCTTTTGTTTATCCATTTATAGAGGAGCTCCACCTTGTTGAATTCAGAATTATGATGGGGAACTATCTAATACGCGAAAGACCAACAACAGACCATGGTAATTGTAAACCAATCAACCAGAATGGAAGACGAAGTGTTCGCTTTGAAGACCTTCCAGAGGTATGGTAAACTTTTCTTTTTGGGGTTAATGCTGGGTATATGTAGATGTGATTTCTAAACTTCGGGGCTACGTGTGTCCTTCGCTGCAGGACGTGCTATACTCAATTGTATCAAAATTGCCACCAAAAGAGTTTGCAAGGACTAGTGTTTTGTCAAGTAAGTGGAGATGTATGTGGGCAACGTGCCCCAGATTAAGTTTCAATGGAGTTGCTATGCATAAATGCAAAGAGGATGATTTGTACAAACATGCTTACAAATTCATCAGTAAGGTTAATGCAGTTTTGGGAAAATATCATGGCATGGTGGTTGAAGGACTCGAAGTCAAATTTGATTTTCGCTGCATACCAGTTCATCATCTCAATAATTGGGTTAGTTTTGCTGTGTCATCACGGACAAAGAATCTAGCTTTCGATCTACAGCCTGCCAAGTCTTGGTTACGTGGTGATCGCTACATATTTCCGTTTGAGCTTTTAGACAGTGAAAGCATATCCCGTCTACAGCATATTCAACTTTCCTTTGTATCTGTTAAACCACCCTCCCAGTTCAGAGGTTTCCCAAATCTAAGAAAGCTTGATCTGAATTTACTAGATGACACTAGAAAGGATCTTGAAAATGTGTTGTCCAATTGCTGTAATCTTGAGTGGCTAAGAATAAACAGATGCCTTCTGAATGATGAACTAATTGTGGATAGTCCATTATCCCGTCTACTATACTTGGAAGTTGTTTGGTGCGAAGTAACCAAGATAGAATTCCATGCTGTGAACCTAGCTACCTTTGTATACGAAGGACGCTTGATTCCTATTGTCCTCAAACATGCTTTGAAGCTGGAAAATGCAAATATTCTGTTGTTCAATGCAAACGGTCAGCAAGCTCTTACTGCCCTGCTCAATGGGCTTCCGAACATGCGAAACCTGACTCTTCGTACTGCTCTTATGCAACTAGAGGTTTGCTCTTGGATACCCTTGAAGTTACAGTCTAGCTTATCTAGCTTAATCTAATTTAATCAATGACCTTCGGTCTTTTGTCTTTCAGATGCAATGCTTGTTGGATACCCCGTGCAAGTTTTCTCATCTCAGGCACTTACAGTTGGTAACATACGCTGATTCCGAAAATGCTGACAAGAATTATTTAGTCTCTTTTCTGAGGGCCGCTCCTTCTATTGAAAAATTGGAGATCCACGTAAGTGCTCTTATCAGTTCCTCTTTGATTACCATTTCCGTACTATTTTGTCCCTTCTATGTTTCTTTTTGCGAGGATTGTCCCTTCTATATTGTTTCCTTTTAAGATAGTTGAGGTGTTAGATATCTCCTACACAAGCACCATTTGGTCCACATGTGTACAAACTCTTAATTTGAGTGTCAAATTGCCAAAAAAAAATTCTAAAAAATTATAGATGTACTTCTGAAATCACTCTACTTTATATAAAATCCCAATCGCTGTTCTTTAGAGTTTACGTAATGAGCACTAAAAATTTTCTAAGAGATTTTCAGATCATGGTAAGACTCAAAATTATGAGCATCACATGGATACGATCGCTGTTCTTTTGAGTTTTTCATAAATAACATAGTTTGCAACATCAGGGTATTATTATATTTTAGCTAGAGGTTCCAACAACTGAATTCACAGAGTGCATTTGGACACACACAACCTAACAATTACTTTATGTACGAAAGGGCCTAGGAACCCAAATATATATGCATCATTATATAATCAAGACAAGCCATGGGTTTCGACCCTGCCGATCACATTGTTATGTTTTAACCATGCAGTTTGGAGTCGCTTTATTTCGGACGGTCTCGGATCAGGGTCATCCTATCATGCACAAACTTGGGCAATGTGAATATAGTTATCTGAAGAATATGTATATTACTGGATTTAAAGGGTTAAGCGGCCAACTTGAATTACTTCTACATGTTGTGGAAAATGCCCCTGATCTTGAGGTTTTAACTATAGACACAACTGAATTAGCGTATCAAGAGCATGTCATGTTTAAGATTGACAGTGCATTGCGCGAGTGTGCTGCTGAGAATGCTCGAAATTCTGCTCTGATCGCTCGAAATTATCTGGGAAAAAAACTTTTGGCAAAGACAAAGCTTTGTATTCTTTAAGACTACTTCAGAGATGCAAGCGGTTTGAGTAGTTCTTGTATTAAACAAGTTCCCAGGTGAAGTTGTAAATGGATATGGTGTTAGCGTGGTGAAACCGTGAAAGCAAGTTTTGTAAATAATATTTGTATATATTTCTTGATTGCCTTTCTGCTCGATGATGCAATGCAAGTCAGTTTCCTGGTGTTACTTTTGGGGAAAGGAACACTACCTCTGTTATCTTGCATCTAACCATTAATTAATGCAATGGGTACTGGAAACAAGAGGTAATTCTTCCCTCTTAGAAGCTGCATTGACTCTTGTGCCAACTCTTCAGTTCCCATTATTGCTAAATCTTTCTGTGTGCCACCTCTGAAAATACTGCAAACATAAGACTTCTTTTCAGTAGAATCTACATCCAACTGGGGAACTGATACGGTCCCATGTACTACCACGCCATTCGTTTGTGGTACTTCTTCCCTTGGTCACCTTCTATCCCGACATAATGTAATAATCGCTTTTTTGTCGTTCGGTTGCTTTATCGTTTTTACTATAGACCTTTCTTTCTCCTCTTCTGCTGTTCTAGCCTTTTTCTGATCCAATCCCCTCCTCTGCTGTTCTAGCCTGGGTCCTGGTCTCCCTTCGGTTTTCAGGCTTTGTCTTGTACCAACTCTGCTTAATGAATGAAATGCAGCGCTCATGCGTTTTGGAGAAAAAAAGAAGCTGCATTGACTCTTGTACCAACTCTTCAGTTCCCATTATTGCTAAATCTTTCTGTCTACCTGTAATACCCCATATTCGTATAAAGGGAAACATTAGAGATAAACGATAGTGATAAAGGAAGTTTTGCCGTCAGACCCATCGACCATTTGGAGCGTCGATTTAGTATCGCGCGCAGAGGTTCCCAGACCATCCCAGGACGGCCGGCACCGTCTAGAGAGCCGTATAATTAAGCGCTCTCAGAGGTTCCCGGACCGCCTAGGGACAGTCGGTACTGTCTCGCGTTTCGGGTGTTCATCATCCGGCAAATTCTTACCTTACCTTTTACCGACTTACCATTGCAGTAAAAGAAACCCCAAAGCCAGCATAGTCGTGGACCAAAATGCCCTTGGGCAGCCAAGTGTGTGAGAGGGGCATTAAGCGAGGGCGTTTCGGTCATTTCACAAGTGCAAAGGGCAGCCCCAACCCTGCCCATATAAAGCCAGCATCTCATGGCAAAGCCATTTCACTTCCCCAACCGTGAGACCAAGCCCCATTTCACCATTCTTTCCCAACCGAGAGCAACAACCAAAGGTAAGAACAAAGCCAACAAGCAGCACACCCCCAATCCTTTCACTGCCAAGCCGAGGGTCCCAAGACTCGAGCCAAGGAACCAGAGCACAAGCTCATTTCTCCTCTCTTCTTCCCCACTGAATCAACCCAACACAGCTACACCATTTCAATCGGCACAGGTAAGCGCAAGGTGAGTTACCAATCCTTCCACTGCCAAGCCAAGAGGCCAGTACGCAAGCACATTTCCAAGCACTCCACAGAGAAGAGAGAGCGTGGGGAAGAGGCGGCGTCGGGGAGGAGCCGACGGTGAGCCCAAGGGGCGGCGGGCCGAGCCGCCGCGAGACGCCTGGCCGGCGGAGTCGCGCATGGCTGGGGCCCCGTGCGCCAGAGAGAGAGGAAGGAGGAGAGTGAGGGGGGGGGGTGTTGCGGAGGCGGAGGGCCGGCAGTGGCCGCGGCCGGCGGCCCAGCGGTCGGCGCACCTGTGCGCCGCCTGGGGAAGAGGGGGCCCGCTGGGCGGCTGCGCGCAAGAGAGAGAGGGGGAAAAGAGGGGGCGGAGAGGAGGAGGCGGAGGCCGGCGGGGGGCTGCCGGCAACGCCGAGCCGGCCATGCGCCGCCGCGCCGCCCCGGGGCCCGACCGGTGGAGGGAGAGAGGAAGCGAGAGAAGAGAGAGGAGGGGAAGGTAGGGGGCGGCGGAGGGACCGCCGGCGACGGTGCCCGGCCGTGCGCCGCCCCAGGCGAGGCCGATGAGGGGGGAGGAGGCCCCGTGCGGCCGGCTTGAGTAGAGGAGAGAGAGAGAGAAGTGAGGGGAGGAGTGGGGGAGGAAGAGAGATGGCAGGAAGGGTGAGGCCATTCGGCCAAGGAAAAAAAAGATAAGGAGGCTGGGTAAGAGAAGAAAAGAAATGAAAGAAAAGAGAAGAGAAGAGAAAAAAAAGAAGAAAGAAAAGAAAAGTGGAGAAAAAAAAGAGGAGAAAAAGAAAGAGAAAAAAAATGGGTTAGGCACCTGCACGACAGGTCCCTCAACCCGTGCGATTGCACCCGAGGGCCAGGAGTTGTGCTTAGTGTTGTTGATATCTGTTGAGCTCTGCTTTGTTTTGCCGTTGAGTCGGGTTAACGTGTACGCAGGTGGAGGTCCCGGGTCGGAGCCGTCCACGCGTCATCCCCGAGGCTAACCAGGCAAGTGCATTGTAAAGCGGTGAATTCGGGTAGTGATTTCGCATAAATTAAATGAATTGGGGTAAGTTTACGTTTACCGGGAGCATAGTAAGAAAAGATGAATAATGAACGTTAAAACATGATAAGTTGAAAAGCATAAAGGAATTTGCAAGGGCATGGTAGAACAGTGGATTAGGGTGAATGATTGGTATTTTTATGTCTTCTGTGACATGCTCTACAGTGATTTATGATTTCGGGATAATCATACTTTGATGATTGCTGCTTATGATTAAGTGCTAGTAGTGAAAGCATGTTGCATGTGGCATATGCATTTGCATTAAGTGCACTCAAGAGTGAGGGCGGTGAGAAAGTCCCTAGCTACGAGTGGAGCTAGTTGACTAATCCGGAGTGCTCTTGAGTATTACCTACTTCGGTAGGTACTCCACGGGAGTGGAGATTGGAACCCCGTATGAAACAGGACGGGGATTGAGTGGCTCATCGACGGGTGAGCACTCCGCTTTGCCGGTATAAGCTACAGTTACAGACGCATTACAGTTGCATTGCATTGCATTGCATTGAGTGAAAACAGAACAGAATAGTGATACAGTTACAGATGCATTGTATTGCATAAAGAGTTGATAATGAAACAGATACAGAGATAGTGTTGTATGGTTCACAGAGATTGGGGTGATAACAGTAAAATAAGTACAGAGATAGTGTTGTATGGTTCACAGAGATTGGGGTGATAACAGTAAAATAAGTACAGAGATAGTGATGCATATTTCACAGAGATGGAATGTGGTAATAGTGAAGTAGCTACAGAAATAGTGATGTATAGCTTACAGAAATTGGGAGTGATAATAGTAGAACAGTACAGAGACAGTGAGGAATAGCTCACAGTAATGGGAAGGGGTGATTGTAGAATTTTACAGAGATAGTGAGGAGTAGTTCGCAAAACTAGGAAGTGATGGCGGTAGAGTAGTTACAGAGACAGTGGGATATAGCCCACAGAGGTGGGGAGTGATAACCGATTAGTAGTATAGGCTAAAGCGATAAGTAAGAATTGCATGTGCGTAAGCGTGATGAACAGATAATCGAAACGTAAAGTGGCTAAAGGGAAAAGAGGTTAACTGGAAAAGTGGTTAATGAAATTGGAATGATAATGGTCTAATGAATGAACCTGTTATTTGCTGTTTTGCTTTGTACTTGCTGAGTCGGTGGACTCAGCCTTGCTTTGTTGATGTTTTTAGGTGACCGTTGAAGACGTCAGGCACGGGCGGGAGTAGCACATGGACAACTGGCACGAACCAGCAGCACTCATGTATCACTTTTGTCAATGTACTTTAGCTTTGTTAGGCTAGAGTAATCACTAGAACTGCTATGATGTATCTGAACGCAGCACAATAAATAAAGTTAATGTGGGTTTTTAAATTCTCCTGTGTTGAGGAAATGGTAAGAGTAGTAGTGGTGGTAGCATCTTGGCCCAGTGAGTGGGCGGGGTGTTACAGTTGGTATCAGAGCGGGCGTTAGGTCCGTGGTAAAGAAATTTGACAACTTAGGTTAATTATTCAACTAAAATTTGACTTAGGCCTAATAATTAAATTAAAATTTGACACACTGGTGCACCATAGGATGGGGAATGGGTCATATATTGCATTTACGCTTTCGCAGCCTTGAAGTTGATGCTTGTGAATTGATAATAAGCATTTGAACTTGTTAGTTGTGTGTCCTACGGGACTATGTCGTTATTGTGTTGTGTACCGATGCAATAGAGACTGAGACCGTGGCCACTAGAGAGGCCTGGTCATGTTGCCATTGGTGGCATTGAGGTAGTGATGTTTTGCTTCAGTTTCGGGAAGTTGGTTCCCTTTGGTTAGCAACTCGTTGAGTTGTTTGGTAAATACTCGATAGTGGGAAGTATTCCATGCAAGTCTGGTTTTCGGGAGAATTTTGATTATATGAATGATTGGAGTAACTTGCATGATGAGACCAATATCTTTTTAAGGGAGGCAGTATCCAATAGTGGTTGAAGTGTTGGATTAGGCGTATGTGGGGATTTGGTGGTTAAAGTAACAAGTTGGTAGGACATAGTATTCTAAATTGTGAGAACCTAGGAGAGTAATTAACTTTAGGTATGGTTGTGGGATCAAAGTTGATTTGAATTCAATGGGGATTTAGTAGTTACATGGGAAGTAGCGGTTTAAGGCAGATCCATTTCTGCTTAATAGTTCGATTTGAATTATTGGTGAACCAGTTGGTGATTATAGTTGCTTAGACTGTTGAGCCACATTGAATGACCGGTGTCATGATGGTCCCAATCGATTAGCCCAATCGTGCAATCTAGGCAGGCTAAGAAGTGTGCTAATTTATTATTTTGGTGGAAAATCCCACATCTGGAGTTATCCTTTCAATTGACAATAGGCGAAGGATTATAAAGCTAAGTCCGCTAATCCCGCGCCATGATTGATTAATATAATCATGACCAATGTTTTGGAAGATTCTAATAGTTAGAACTCAATTGGATTAGTTGGGAGAATAAGAATGAGGATCTTAATGTTGGATAAATCTTTCAGCTAAATTGAATGGAGAAAAAAATTGTTATAGAGTTGAGTGAGACTCAAATTCTGAGTGATGAAGTTAATGACATTTTAGTGGGATTTTGGTGGCAATATTTAAGCATGAGTTGGTGGAGTTGCCACTGCATCTTGTAGGAAATCATGTGCACACTTACGGAAGTAGAACAGATGGATTCTATGCTTAAAAGCAATTGTGGTTTATGAAATTACATACGATGTGTGCTAAAATCCGGGTGATTGATCATCCTTAAAGTTGAGCTGGCAGAGATTAGTTAGCGGCTTGGAATTAGGTGCTCATGGGATTATTTATTGATAGTGGATTTTCTATTAAAGAGCCTTGACCACATCTTGTGGTATGCGTGCTTGATAGTTGTTATGATTGTGTTGTTTCGTGCAGTAAAGTGGTAGTGTTTGATGAACTATAGAGTAAATATGGAAGAATAAAGTATCCGGAGAGCCGTGGAAAGGTTCAAGATGGGATACTAAAAGTTAATGACTTATGTATTAGCAAATTGATATTTGCTAATTTGTGTAAGCAGTACAAGAGGTACTGGCTTGTTGTGATTACGGGGAAAGGAATTTTAATTGATTTCTATGTTGGTATTTGAAAGAAACACTTTGGCTTTTGGGCGTGCATTATCATTTGGGGTTCATGACTTGGAAGGAGGTCATGTTCAGTTCTATCAATGATGAATGCTTGGAGGTGCGGTAGGAGATCCGCATGACTCACAGATTGATTTATGTGTATGTGTCGTGAGTGCTACATGACTTCCCTCACTTATGCATATGAGATTTCCCGGACGAGTGGTCCGTGGCGCTCCTGAACGTGTAAGTTTCAGGCGTACCTAGGAACGAAGTCCTAGGCGTATTCGGGAATGAGTTCTGAGCGTTTTTCAAACTTGTCATTTCGGTTGTTGTCTTGAGTTAGTCTAGAGTGGGCCCGGGCGCGTCAACTAGGGTAATGTAATATTTGGATTTTGTTGCATCTCTCCGTTTTCTTGGTGTTAATTGCCCAATGTGTTTGTTATGAAGTGCAGTTCGTTTTGTTCATTCATGCATATTGTTGAATGCCAGAATTCGGGGTCGAATTCTGTTAAGGGGGGTAGAATGTAATACCCCATATTCGTATAAAGGGAAACATTAGAGATAAACGATAGTGATAAAGGAAGTTTTGCCGTCAGACCCATCGACCATTTGGAGCGTCGATTTAGTATCGCGCGCAGAGGTTCCCAGACCATCCCAGGACGGTCGGCACCGTCTAGAGAGCCGTATAATTAAGCGCTCTCAGAGGTTCCCGGACCGCCTAGGGACAGTCGGCACCGTCTCGCGTTTCGGGTGTTCATCATCCTGCAAATTCTTACCTTACCTTTTACCGACTTACCGTTGCAGTAAAAGAAACCCCAAAGCCAGCATAGTCGTGGACCAAAATGCCCTTGGGCAGCCAAGTGTGTGAGAGGGGCATTAAGCGAGGGCGTTTCGGTCATTTCACAAGTGCAAAGGGCAGCCCCAACCCTGCCCATATAAAGCCAGCATCTCATGGCAAAGCCATTTCATTTCCCCAACCGTGAGACCAAGCCCCATTTCACCATTCTTTCCCAACCGAGAGCAACAACCAAAGGTAAGAACAAAGCCAACAAGCAGCACACCCCCAATCCTTTCACTGCCAAGCCGAGGGTCCCAAGACTCGAGCCAAGGAACCAGAGCACAAGCTCATTTCTCCTCTCTTCTTCCCCACTGAATCAACCCAACACAGCTACACCATTTCAATCGGCACAGGTAAGCGCAAGGTGAGTTACCAATCCTTCCACTGCCAAGCCAAGAGGCCAGTACGCAAGCACATTTCCAAGCACTCCACAGAGAAGAGAGAGCGTGGGGAAGAGGCGGCGTCGGGGAGGAGCCGGCGGTGAGCCCAAGGGGCGGTGGGCCGAGCCGCCGCGAGACGCCTGGCCGGCGGAGTCGCGCATGGCTGGGGCCCCGTGCGCCAGAGAGAGAGGAAGGAGGAGAGTGAGGGGGGGTGTTGCGGAGGCGGAGGGCCGGCGGTGGCCGCGGCCGGCGGCCCAGCGGTCGGCGCGCCCGTGCGCCGCCTGGGGAAGAGGGGGACCGCTGGGCGGCTGCGCGCAAGAGAGAGAGGGGGAAAAAAGGGGGCGGAGAGGAGGAGGCGGAGGCCGGCGGGGGGCTGCCGACAACGCCGAGCCGGCCATGCGCCGCCGCGCCGCCCCGGGGCCCGACCGGTGGAGGGAGAGAGGAAGCGAGAGAAGAGAGAGGAGGGGAAGGTAGGGGGCGGCGGAGGGACCGCCGGCGACGGTGCCCGGCCGTGCGCCGCCCCAGGCGAGGCCGATGAGGGGGGAGGAGGCCCCGTGCGGCCGGCTTGAGTAGAGGAGAGAGAGAGAGAAGTGAGGGGAGGAGTGGGGGAGGAAGAGAGATGGCAGGAAGGGTGAGGCCATTCGGCCAAGGAAAAAAAAGATAAGGAGGCTGGGTAAGAGAAGAAAAGAAATGAAAGAAAAGAGAAGAGAAGAGAAAAAAAAGAAGAAAGAAAAGAAAAGTGGAGAAAAAAAAGAGGAGAAAAAGAAAGAGAAAAAAAATGGGTTAGGCACCTGCACGACAGGTCCCTCAACCCGTGCGATTGCACCCGAGGGCCAGGAGTTGTGCTTAGTGTTGTTGATATCTGTTGAGCTCTGCTTTGTTTTGCCGTTGAGTCGGGTTAACGTGTACGCAGGTGGAGGTCCCGGGTCGGAGCCGTCCACGCGTCATCCCCGAGGCTAACCAGGCAAGTGCATTGTAAAGCGGTGAATTCGGGTAGTGATTTCGCATATATTAAATGAATTGGGGTAAGTTTACGTTTACCGGGAGCATAGTAAGAAAAGATGAATAATGAACGTTAAAACATGATAAGTTGAAAAGCATAAAGGAATTTGCAAGGGCATGGTAGAACAGTGGATTAGGGTGAATGATTGGTATTTTTATGTCTTCTGTGACATGCTCTACAGTGATTTATGATTTCGGGATAATCATACTTTGATGATTGCTGCTTATGATTAAGTGCTAGTAGTGAAAGCATGTTGCATGTGGCATATGCATTTGCATTAAGTGCACTCAAGAGTGAGGGCGGTGAGAAAGTCCCTAGCTACGAGTGGAGCTAGTTGACTAATCCGGAGTGCTCTTGAGTATTACCTACTTCGGTAGGTACTCCACGGGAGTGGAGATTGGAACCCCGTATGAAACAGGACGGGGATTGAGTGGCTCATCGACGGGTGAGCACTCCGCTTTGCCGGTATAAGCTACAGTTACAGACGCATTACAGTTGCATTGCATTGCATTGCATTGAGTGAAAACAGAACAGAATAGTGATACAGTTACAGATGCATTGTATTGCATAAAGAGTTGATAATGAAACAGATACAGAGATAGTGTTGTATGGTTCACAGAGATTGGGGTGATAACAGTAAAATAAGTACAGAGATAGTGTTGTATGGTTCACAGAGATTGGGGTGATAACAGTAAAATAAGTACAGAGATAGTGATGCATATTTCACAGAGATGGAATGTGGTAATAGTGAAGTAGCTACAGAAATAGTGATGTATAGCTTACAGAAATTGGGAGTGATAATAGTAGAACAGTACAGAGACAGTGAGGAATAGCTCACAGTAATGGGAAGGGGTGATTGTAGAATTTTACAGAGATAGTGAGGAGTAGTTCGCAAAACTAGGAAGTGATGGCGGTAGAGTAGTTACAGAGACAGTGGGATATAGCCCACAGAGGTGGGGAGTGATAACCGATTAGTAGTATAGGCTAAAGCGATAAGTAAGAATTGCATGTGCGTAAGCGTGATGAACAGATAATCGAAACGTAAAGTGGTTAAAGGGAAAAGAGGTTAACTGGAAAAGTGGTTAATGAAATTGGAATGATAATGGTCTAATGAATGAACCTGTTATTTGCTGTTTTGCTTTGTACTTGCTGAGTCGGTGGACTCAGCCTTGCTTTGTTGATGTTTTTAGGTGACCGTTGAAGACGTCAGGCACGGGCGGGAGTAGCACATGGACAACTGGCACGAACCAGCAGCACTCATGTATCACTTTTGTCAATGTACTTTAGCTTTGTTAGGCTAGAGTAATCACTAGAACTGCTATGATGTATCTGAACGCAGCACAATAAATAAAGTTAATGTGGGTTTTTAAATTCTCCTGTGTTGAGGAAATGGTAAGAGTAGTAGTGGTGGTAGCATCTTGGCCCAGTGAGTGGGCGGGGTGTTACACTACCACCTCTGAAAATACTGAAACATAAGACTTCTTTTCAGTAGAATCTATATCTAACTGGGGAACTGATACGGCCCCATGTACTACCACGACATTGGTTTGCGGTTCTGATTTACAAATTACTCCAAAGTCTCAAGTTGGTGTTGTTTTGTGACTAGAAAGAAAGAAAATAGAGAAGGTCGAGAGGGAGGATGGAGTGGCCGTCCAAGCGAGAGGAGTGCAGCTGCGCGGCACAGCACGCGTGGGAGCAGCACAAGTACACCAGGTAGCTCGAGTGTATCGCATGAAGTAATATGCGCCTAGCGGCCCTACCTGGAGAGCGCCTTTCACCCCTAGAGGCTGGAAGCTCCCTGGAATGCAGAGGTCGTCAACTGCGAAGGCATGTCACACTTCTGGGCACTTTGTGCCTGCGCCGCCGATGAGAACGTGGAGGTAAGTGTTCCTTGTGAGAGGCCACCCTTTTGCTTCAAAATGTTGCCCACCCATTCCGTAACATATATTTTCCGCGGCCATCCGTGGTCTCACCAAGGTCGGCTCCGGGCCCGAAAGGGCACGGCTGAGCAGCCCCGCGGGAGGCAAGGATGCTTTGCTCCCTAGGTTATGCATTTTGCTTCTCAAATGGTCTGCTTTTCTAGACGGACATCTTCCCTGGGAGTTGTAATACCCCGAAAAAAAGAAAAACGAGAAGGATTTGGGCCCAATTGGCCTCGGCACAAGCCTGGGCATGCCCAGCTACAAAAGGGGGAGCAGGCAAGGGAAGCTGGAAAATGCAAACATTCTGTTGTTCTAGCCAAACGGTCAGCATGCCCTTACTACCCTGCTCAATGGGCTTCCGAACATGCGAAACCTGACTCTTCGTATTGCTCTTAAGCAACTAGAGGTTTGCTCTTGGAATACCTTTGAAATAACCCAGATTTCACAAACAATTTGAATTGCCGTGAATCCGACAAAAGCAGAAAACTTGCACACACACAAGACCAAACACATTTTTATGAGTAATAGTCCAAAATTCGTCAAACATCGTCCACAGTAGGTAAAAATGGGTCAGCAACTCTCTACTCTCTAATGACAAACGACCAATTATCTTCGATTCCACTACGAGTGGTACTCCTCGACTTCCTGAGGAACGTGGGTGAACTTTCTATGAGTTGAGCGGCCTGAACACTACGAAAGAACTCATAAATCGCTCCACACTCCTGTCGAGTGACATCTTCTGACACATCCACCATATAGTCAGGTTTCTTCTCCTGCTGCCACCGGTTGAAGAACTCCTTAGCCTCTTGCAGATTATGCACGACAAACAGCTCAGGGACTCTAATACTGGGCTCGGGCTCCTCGGGAAGAAAGCGTGACAGCGTGTTGCTGAGTTTACCCGCTCTCCCAATCTTCAGGAATCCTTCTCCGGCAAACTTTGCTTTGGCGTAGTAGGGCACGACACAGTCCAATATGAATTCACCCGTTTCAGTGATTACCTCGTGGTTGTCGCCGAGCCACTGTATCCCACGCCCAAGATTTGTCTTGAAGTTTCTGCCAAAAGTTGGTGGCTGCACATACTGGGTCTCTAATTGGTCAGGGCTCGTAGCTCGTCGTCCTCAGACTCCATCAGCAGATTTGGCAAAGAGAAATATTCCTCATTTCTTTTCATCAAAGCTGCACAAATGCAATGCAGACAACAAATGCAATGCAGTCAACGATGGGATTAACCATTTGATAACATCCACAGCAACAGGCAGGCCCGTTCCTGGGGCAAGGCCACCGGGGCGACCGCCCACGGCCCATGACTAAAGGGGGCCCAAACCCTAAACCTTAGGAGTGTTCACTACTTGTATTGACTACTGAGTATTATATGTGTACTAGTACTTCTTAATTATCCATTTATCCTAGACTGTAGAAAAGCAAATACTGTAGGCCCATTAGCCTATAGCCGCTGCTGCAACATCAAATTAAAAACTCGTAATTCTATTCGTCGAAACCCTCCTCCTAATTAAAATACTGCACCACAGATTCCACTTGGCATTGTCAAAGAAGGAAGAGACCGCAATTTCTTTCATTCCCATTGAACTTGTGGTTTTTAAGTTATTTTCTTAACCCATTCACTCTTAAACAGAAATTAGACCACAGATGCGCTCAAATGGAAAGCCAATGTTTCCTTATAGTTTCAGTTTTGTTAGCTATAATTCATTTGATTTTTGAAGGTCTCCACTAGATTCGAGAGAGTTAATGTGTACGGGAATGCGATAGCAAATTGTGGCCAACCATTCACAGATGTGCAATTTCACGAAGTTTAGAATGCAAGAATTTAACAAGAGATATGTTAGTTTTTTTTAAGGAAAGAATCATGTTAAATTTCAAGGGATTTGAAAATTTTTCTATGTTCCAAACAGGGCTTAAATATGTTGGATAATACATCATGTTATTATCAAATATTTAGTATCTAGGTTGTATATGATCTTCTATAATCATTTTTTTAATCCATGGTGTGTTTGTTTGCGTTGCATGTGAAAGGTGATCATCATATTTGTTTTGTTAAGCTTAGCCTTTACTTGAACATGGTGTAATTAATTCTCATTGCTTATAATTAGTCTAGGTTTTTTGTGATGCATTTCGCGCAAATGTTATCTTTGACATGTGAAAATACAAACTACATATAAATTCGAACAAAAGGCCCTAGTTTTTAGTTTGGCCAAGGGCCCACCAAATATCAGACCGGCCCTGGCAACAGGATGCATGCAAAATTGCAAACAACGTACCAATTGAAAGATCAAGTCGGAGAAGCGTCGGTGGCAGCTCCCAAGCATGAACGAAGCGGGCGGTGTGGAACTCATCGCGCGTCTGGAAGTTCTCGCACTCCAGGACCCGTTTCTGGGTCGCGCGCATGTCCATGGAGAAGGACCGCGAACCCAGAAAGAAGTAGACGATGCCGTAGTTCTTCGGGTGGATGAGCGCGATCGCGGGGACCTTGTACTGCGGCAGCCCGGCTGCCGTGTAGCTCTCGTCAGCCCAGACATCGTCGAAGCGCAGGTCGTACTCGTGCTTCCAGTACTCCGGGCCCTCCGGATCGGAAAGAGTCCACATGGTCGCCGTCGGCTCGCCGGGGAGGCCGTGGATCTCGAGGTAACACACCTTTCCCTCGCTCACCTTCACGCAGCGGTGCTTGTCGAGGTCGGCGCGCGAGCTGGGATTGTTGGAGTCGGCCATGACGCAGCCCTCCGGGAGCGCGACGTAGCGCAGGTCCGGCCGGTCGACGAAGGGCGGAAGGGGTCGCAGGTAAGAAGGCCGTACGCGAGATCGACCCACCAGAGCTTCCCGTCGTGGGCGAGCGCGCCGCCATGGCTGTCCCACGGCTGGTGGTGCGGGGAGGAGGCGAGCCCCTTCAGAGCCCACCCTTTGGCCCCCGCGTAGTTGTAGACGAGAGTCTCGTGGTGTTCGCTGGACGTGGGGTGGAGCTTGGCGGCCATGTAGTGGCCGCAGTGGCGAGGGTCTTCGATCAGGCCGACGCTGCGGGGGGGAAAGATACTTGCCTCGGTGGGGAGGCGGGTGGCCACGCCGGTGTGCGCGTCGCAGAGGTAGTAGGCGAAGCGCTCCCCGTGGGTGGTGTAGAGGAGGAAGCGGCCGGAGGGATGTACGTCTACGACGTAGGGGAAGCTGCGGGAGTCCTTCGGGTCGGGGGCGATGCGCCTGGGCACGGTGAGATTGGTGGTGCGTGGCGGGTCCTCCAACTCCAGCACGATGTCGGTGCCCGGCAGGAACTTGTCGTCGTCGACGACGTCCGGGATGCAGGCCAGGATCACCCACGACATCTGCCGTACCGGAGCCTCCGAAGCGCTCGACGGCCTCTGCTCGGACCCGGCAGGAGAACGCGACGGCGGCGGGTCTGACATGGCCGGAGCACGCGAAGCAGAGAGAGAGAGGGAGAGGGGAATGGAAGCGCTAGTAGTGGTGAGATGAGAATGGGATGGGAGAGATGCGATTGAGTGGGGTGAATCGATCAGGGGAGGAGGGGGGCTTTATACTGATCCTGCGCGCTAGGTTTGGCGTACGGCGCAAGCTAACGAGACGGCTAGTCGGCGACGCCGTGGTTAGGGTGCTCTGTGTCTGCTCTCTGCTCTGGCACAGCACGGACGGAGGAGACGGTTCGGTGTTCGAACTCCAGGCCCAGGCGAGCTGTGTGTTGCATGCGGTGGGGCCCACGGTGATAGTCTAGAAACTAGACAGCCAATGGGAGCGCTCGGGGCGGTTACTGCCGGGGTCCACCGGCTCCAGCCCGCCGTCGATGCGTGGCTCACGCCCATGCAAACGAATCTGGCCGTTTATTTACTAGTGAGTCGCACAACCAAACTACCGTAATCTAGTACGTGTTCGTAGGTATCATCATGTAATTAAGCATATTGTGGTGTATCTCGCCGTTTATGTATGGAGCATCTCGCCGCACTGTGATCGCTACCTATCATGTAATTAAGCATACCGTGATCCCTACTTTTGCTACTATCCATGCAAGTTTTTTTTTTCTCTTGTCAGCATCAACAATATTAAAAAGTTACTCATGATTATCCATCAAGAAGACTATAGCAATCAGTTCACAATTTCACATGTAGTTGGAAACATCGGTGGAATTAGTAAGTATTGATCAACATATAATCACTCCCGTGCATGTCCATCTATCCATACATGCATATGTAGTTCACCTAAGTATTTCTAACTACAAATGATAAACTCCTAGACCATGTATGTGTACGTGAGGTTAATGTAAGAGTATATCATGCGTCCAAGTACTTAGAATAAGTTGCAGATACAACTATCTGTGAACTTATGCTTGTCCAGACTGAGCAGAGTCAAACTGGCATTAGTGTCCTAATCATACAATCTTCCATAAATAGCGAACTGTCTCGTGAGAAAAAACTGTCTAGCCTTTTCGCTAGTGCGACAGTTGACAAATAAATGCAGATCACCTTAATAGGCAAATGTAAGTTGGGAGGATTTTGTGTAACATAGCTCAACTGAGGTGCTTATTTTTGCAAAACTGGGATGTCATGCAGGATTGGCAGCCTGCCTCTTGTCAAATATCATAGCAACTACAACAGCATGAATTAAAGGGGAAGGTATAGCTGGGGTGTACCTTTTTATCTACACCTAATATATCCGCTGTCATCAATGCTGATTATCTCATTGACACTTAAAACTGCTTGGAGCTCTCTGCTTCAACAGGTGTTATCATCTGGCTGCTATCCATTATCTTCATATCTGGTGTCCCTGGGGATTACGTGTTGTGGTATCACCCACTTTATAACTCAATGCGGTTGAGTTTATCCTTTGATCCTTTATTAGAAATAGACAAATTTGACCTTTTCAATTATTTTCACATGACCATGTCATGTTTTGTTTCAACGTCTGTCACAGAACTCAGTGCTTTGAAGTTTGAGTGGTTTTTTTTTTCTGTTTTACCTGGTAAGATATGCTAAATTGAAGGCTTTGCCCGTCCACATTTCAGCACTAAATTAAAGGTTCTACATATCCACGACCACATCAGTTGCTCTTACTGCACGCCCTGCTGAGTGCTGACAGTCTTTGCCCGTTTCCAGATTCATATAATCGTCTGTGTCTGGTCAGCTGTGGCTCCTCCATTTCCTGCCTGGGAACTGTAGGTATAAGTTGTAAATGAGGTTAGTTGTAGATTGTAAGTTCATTTCCTTAGTGATAATTTGTGTTTCTTCCCTAAAAATTATTCCATAGAAAAAAATTGTTGTTTCATTGAATGATTAGTCTGAAGATGGTATATAGTTTATAGGAACAAAATGTAAAAGCAGGCACATGTTAACAAAAGATAAAATGGCTTCCTCTAAATTGTTCGGGGGAAAAAAATACCCTGCTTCAGACTGTCCATGTTATCATATTCAGATTTTAGACCTTTTCACTGCAGCATGTTCTCTTTGTTTAGAATGCATTGAAGTTTTCTATTTCTAACTAACTTAATTTGCTGTTTTTGTTGCTGTTGTAACACCCTGGCCCCTCCCTGAGCCCAAAGTGCTACCACCTACTCTATAATATTACCAACTCCAACTTTTGCCGCTAGTCTTGCAAAGCAATTCTTTTATTTAAATATCAACCAAACGACAAAAGCCGGTACGCTTGACACTACGCGTATCAGAGGTATAAATTTGCTAATTACCAAAAAGATACTCAACCATTCAAGGGCTAAGTATGCCAACTGTAGATGATATGTGAGTTACTGATGCACGTGAAACAACTGTGCTACTCCTGCCCATACATGTCGCCTTCAACAGATTCCTAAAAAACAACGATAAAGTAAGGGTGAGTCCGAAGACTCAGCAAGCACACGATAAAACAGTGGCATCACTTTAGCAACTCAATTGATTTCACGAACTGTAAACTGTAAATCAACTCTATGACTGTAAACTGTAAATCAAATCCATAACTATAACCGTAAATTAATTCTATGTCTGTAAACTGTAAATCAATTCTGTAACTGTAAATTAACTCTGTAACTGTAAACTGTAAATCAAGTCTGTAACTGTAAACTGTAAAATCCAATCTGTAACTGGAAACTGTAAATCAATTCTATGTTGTTGGTACAGTAACCATCAAATCACATTTATGAACTGTAACCCAGAATCTCTAAGTTTCCTCCCTGTTTCCTATTCGTTTCTTGCAAATGCAATGCGATGCAATACAGCTCTGTATGCTACTTATACCGGTATAGTGGAGTTGCTTCACCCATCAGTGAAACCCCTCTGCCTCCATCCCTGGAGGTGCCTACCGATGTAGGTCTCAATTTCCCCACCGTCGTGGAAGGCCTACCATCGTAGGTCCATGAGTGCAATGCATTATGCACCGCTGTATGTGCTTATACCGGTATAGTGGAGTTGCTTCACCCGTCGGTGAAACCCCTCTACCTCCATCCCTGGAGGTGCCTACCGAAGTAGGTCCTGTTATTCCCACCGCGTGGGACGCTTACCGTCGTAGGGCTCTCATGATGCTTATGGTGCAATGCAAATGCAACATTCTTCAAATGTTGATATTCAATCATAAGCATCACTCATCGCAAATACAACCAACAAATAAGTGGGGGATATCATTTCATAACACGGCATAAAACAAATACCAGGCATTCATCACAATCCACTATTCTACTATGCACTTGCCTGATTATTCCGTGAACGATGCGTGGAGGAGCGCCAAACCAAAACATCCACCTGAAAGCATCACCCGAACCCTCAACTCAACATTACGATTCACATAAGCATGCAAACAACAACGGTTCTACGCGTGTAGGCAACCAACTACGTTCCTATGTGCAAACTTGATACCAACAACCTCTCTCTCACTGGACACCTTTTCGATGCCCCGGTGCCCAAACGATCATAATTTAACGATCGTCACCTATAATCGCAAATAAATCTTATTTGCACATCTACCATTTTTCTTTTCATTTTTCTCCTCTTCTCTTTTCTCTTTTTTCTTTTTTTCTTTTCCCCTTTTTCCTTTCTCTCCTTTTCTTTTTTCTTTTCTCTCCCCCGACGCTCTCATTTCATCCGCTCTGTAACACCCCGCCCACTCTCTGGGCCAAGATGCTACCACCTCTGCATACTCTACCATTTCATCAACACCAGAAGAATTTAAAACCAACACTTGCTTTATTTATATTACTGCGTTCAGATATATCATAGCATTTCTAGTGATTACTCTAGCCTAACACAGCTAAAGTACACTGACAAAAGGTGATACAAAAAGTGCTACTAGTTCGTGCCGTTATTTCATGTGCTACTCCCGCCCGTGCTTGGCCTCCTCAACGGTCACCTAAAAACAACAACAAAGCAAGGGTGAGTCCACCAACTCAGCAAGTACAAAGCAAAACAGCAAATAACAGGTTCATTCATTAGACCAATTTTATTCCAGTTTCATTAACCACTTCTCCATTTAATCACTTTATGTCCCGATCAACTATTCAACATGAACATGCACATTTCTCTTATCTCTTTAGGTTATCATCAACCGATCGTTATGCATATGCCCATGCACATGCTCATGCACTTCTTTCTCGACTCTTTAGCCTATACCGATACAGCAGAGTGTGCACCCGTCGATGCCCACCCAGGCCCGCCCTGTTTCATGCGGGGACCTTAAGCCCGTCCTGTTTCATGCGGGGACCTTAAGCCCGTCCTGTTTCATACGGGGACCTCAGTAGCCTGTAACTCTCATACGGGGACCCAGCTCCTCTCCCGTGGAGCGTCCACTCAACGTGGACCAACTTTCTCTCTTTTCATGATATGCATGCAATGCAAGTTCAATTATGCATATCAACATGCTATGTCCCAATATTCCTCATTTCTCAATATGCATCCCGAAACTCTTTAACTTACCCTAACATGGTAATCATGCATCATCCAAAAATATTTAACTTACCTCAACACGGTAAGTAGTGCATCATTATTCAATTTTAACCGAAATCACTACCCGAATTCACCTCTTTACAATGCACTTGCCTGGTTAACCTCGGGGATGGCGTGTGGACGGCTCCGACCCGGGACCTCCACCTGCACACACATCAACCCGACTCAACGGCAAAACAAAATCCAGAGCTTAAACGACGATTCTACACGCTGACTCGACTCGAGCGTAGAAGGCACGAGGTTAAGGCCCCGTCGCGTGGGTACCACCCCATTTTTTTTCTTTCGTTTTCTCCTCTTTTCTTTTCTTTTTTCCTCTTTTTTCCCTCTCTTTCTTCTTTTTTTCTTTCTTTTCCTTCTTCCCTATTTCTTTCTTTCCTCTTCCTTTCTTTTCTCCCTACCTCACCTGGCTTCTCTCTCCCCTATTCCACTCGGCCGAACAGGCCCTCCCAGGGGCGGCGCGGCGGCGCGCAAGGCCGGCCGCCCGGCCGGCCCCCTCACCACCGGTGGCCCCTCCTGCTGCCCCCCTCTACCTTCCTCTCCTCCCTCTCCCCCTAGTCTCCTCTCTCTCGCGCCGCCGAATGGCCGGCCCGATCTAGGCCAGAGCGGCGCGGCTAGGCACGGTGGCGCCAGCTCGTGGCCTGCCGCCGACGGCTCCGCCGGCCCCCCGCCTTCCTCCCCCGCTCCTCCTCTCACGCGCGGGAACCCCAAGCTCTCTCTCTCTTGCGTGCGGGACCGGGCGGCGCAGCGGGGCACATGGCCGGATCGGCGTCGCCGGCCCGCATCCACCGCCGGCGGCCCCCACTCTTTCCCTGCTACGCCTTGGATCCGGCAGGCTGGGTCCGGACCCGCCTCCCCTTGCGCACGCGTGTGGTAGTGGGACGCTGGGGCGCCGCCGCCCGGCCTACGCGGCCAATGGCCGCCGGCCACCTCCGCCACCCTCGGCCGCCTGCGCCACCTCGCCTCCCTCGGCTCCCGGCCACCTCCCCAATCCTCACTCTCTCTAGGTGTGTGTGTGTGGTATCAAGGGACTGAGGGATGGAGGACAACCTCAGTGGCAGCGTGGCGCGTGATCGGCGGTCGTCGATGCCCTCCGTGGTCGTTGGCGCCGTTCTCACGCCCTAGCCCTCTGCGCTCCTTCTCCCGTTCGGCTTTCTCCTCCTCGCCTCCTCCTTGCGGTGGTGCGGTTGCTCGGTCCTGGGGGTTGGCTTCTTGGCTAGCTTACTCTTGGGTTGGCAGTGAGAAGGAAATGGAGTGGCTTGCTACCCTTGCTATGCACTTACCTTTGCCGTGAGAATGGGATGAGAAATATGGGGCTTGCTGAAAGGTGATGGCTTTTAAGAGCTTGGTTGGGCTGCCCCTTGCACTTGTGAAATGACCGAATTGCCCTCTCACTCCTCTCTCATATACATGACTGCCCAAGGGCAAAACGGTCCAAGGCTATGTTGGTTTGGGGGGGGGGTTTACTGCAGCGGTAAGTCGGTAAAAGGTAAGGTAGAAATTTGCCGGATGATGAACACCCGAAACACGAGACGGTGCCGACTGTCCCTAGGCGGTCCGGGAACCTCTGAGAGCGCTAATTATACGACTCTGTAGACGGTGCCAACCGTCCTGGGATGGTCTGGGAACCGCTGCGCGTGACACTAAATCGACATTCCAACAAGTCGATGGGTCTGACGGCAAACTACACTCTTTAATTGCTATAATTTCCCTTATGCATTGTTTTGGGGTATTACACGCTCTCTCTCTCCTGGCTATCTCCTCCTCTCTCGATCCGACCAGATCCCAACGCCGCACCGCCTCAGGTCTGGCGCCTCCACTGTCGGCTCTTCCGTGCGCTGCCTCCTCTCGGCTCGGCTGAGCCGTGGCTATGCCGCTACACGTCACCTCCTGGTGTTCCCATTGCCGGCGCCTCGCCTTGGCCATCTTCTCCGTTGTTACTGTGGTTTCCCCCTATTACTACTACTCCGGTCTCTCGCTGACTCCAGGTCCTCACCACCCGAGCTCCTCGCCGCCCCTACTGGTAACCCTAGGTTTGGGGCTTTTGCCTGTCGGCCCCAATTTGTTCTTCCTTTTCCCCTTGACTCATCTCTTCTACTCCCTCCCCATCTATTTATTCAATTTGATACTAGATTTTGATTTGCCTCTTTTTTGATTTTCAGATCTACCGAGGGTGGTTGTTTGGTGGCTCTGGCGGGCTCACGGTCGTGCCATGCGCCGAGGGAGCATGCCATGGCCGTCGGGTACTCGGTGCCCTCCCTACACCACGGTGGCTCACCTCCTCGGTACACTTTGCTCCCTCTGCTCTCTTCCTCTACCCTCGGTGTCCTTTGTGATGGTTTCATGGTTGCCTAGTGGTGCTAGTTGACAACGAATGGTGGCTTGTTGTCTATAGCTATGCAAGGTTTACTATTGAGAAATTGATGCTATTGCTATGAGTAATTGGGGGCTACCTTTGCCGGTTGATTTGGGTGCTTTGGGCGAGGATGGCGACTTGTGCTCGATGGTCGCTTTCTTGGTCATCGGCGTGCAGGCTAGCCTTGGCGGTGGTCTTCTTCGTTATGGCTTGCTGGCCCGGTTGGCCCCTTGCCGCCTTCCTACTGCTGGTTGGCACTCCTTGGTGCTTGTCTGTGGTGGCTGTTGCTCTATGATTGAAGGGTTTGAGGGGTTTGGGGAATGAAACTGGAGGGAGGACTGGCTTGCTAGAGCCATGATGTTCCTTCTCCCTATCCTTTGCTCGGTTGGCTGTGTGTCTGTCTTGTAGCCGTGCCTTCTTGGAGGCGTGCGCTGTTTTCTGGAGAGTGCTGTGCTAACTTCACTGTTCTATATGGGTTGCCGGCTGATATTATGTTGGTAACCAAATGAGACTTTGCCTCTTTTACTTGGCTGGCTTTGGCCTGACTTCACACCTTGCTATGCTGTCCTTTTACTGTAGCTGTGAGTTGTATTTGGATATTTGGGGATAGTGGGCTGGTTTCCAAGGTCCTTTGAATATTTCAGGTTTGTTTATGCCGAGTGATGACCCAATGGTTGTGAGAGGTGCCGACTGGCCCCCGGACAGTCAGGTATCTCTGTGAACGGACTGCTCTATCCGAAATTAATCTCTAGGGTTCTGACAGCAATTTCTTCGCTTTCCTTCTTTTTTTTTTCTTTCCCACGGTTATTACAGCTGTAGTGGGATTTTGCCAGCCATTGATGTAATAGGCAATAGTGCTATTGTGGGGATAAGTTTACATTGCACCAGTAATCCTTATTACAGGGCTATTGAGTATATTGTCAAGAATCATTTTGCTTATACGGTCACATGTTTGCTTTGCCCACTTCATGTGCTACGAATTTATTTACCAGCGGATCAGCTGTATGATGTTGACGCAGAGTCCACTACGTATACTGGAAAATCCCTGCATTTTGCAACAGACCTCTTGCTCCATACCTCACACACACATAAGCACTTGATGCTTTGCTTTCTGGCTGGCTTGGTTCTTAGGAATGCATGGTTGATCAAACATCTCATCCTTTCAAAATCGTAACACTAGATTTGCATATCTTGTTAATTTCCTTACAGTCTTACAGATGTACATTGTTTTTCTGCATTTTCATCTCGCAGATATTTTACTTTGTTGGATCTGGATTGTTCTATCTTGAATAACTGATGAGCGTTGGTGTCATTCAGGTGGGTGTTGTTCCCCTCTGATTTTCTGGATGGATGGATCTTCAACCTTTTCTATTTGAAAACCTTAACCTGTATATGGCCTATTACATAATTACTGTTTTCTCTCTCTTCCAACATGACTACAGGTTTACCGCTTGACTAATAGCCAAAAGCCAAATAAATGTTTTGGTTTTCTTTCCTTACGAATTTATGACTATGGAGTGTTGACCCCATTAATACTGATGAGAAGCTTCATATGAATGGATTGGTGCCAATGGGCATAGATGTCCCCATGGGATGAAATATTGTTATATTTGTATCACAGAGCTTTTACATAGACTAGAGATCTTTACCTTGCAATGATTTCTCAATCTATTTGTATTTTGCTGTGAAAGGAAAATTATCATGCTTTTCCTATCTCTTGATCATTGAACTCTTTCGCTCAACCTGCAGCAAGTCTACATGTACTTCCGTGGAAGTGGAAAAGCCGCAGAGATGAAACGTGAGGCAACACGTAGTGCTCTGAGTTCTGCGTTCTGATGAAAAGACGAGGAGCAAAGTTCTAGCTAGATGATGAGTGAAAAGAAGCAGGATGAGTCAATTGGGCATGGCGTCTTGTACATCCCTGCAGCGTGCGTATTTGGATCATCAAAAGGTGCTGCGTGGCATCAAGCGAGAGTCTCAGACCTCCATAGTTGGTTTGTGTAACAAGTGATAGGTTTTCTTCTTCAGTGTTGAGCCATATCTCATGGTTTTCTTCTTTTAGCTGCTGATTGGCTTGTTGTTTTGCTTGCATGTGGCGGCTCTGGTCACCGTGTTATATGAACCTTTACTTTTTCCCTCCTTAATGCAATGATGCGCTTTGCGCGTTCTACAAAAAAAAGCATACAACTAAGTACTCCCTCCACCTAAATTTATAAAACATATTTGACCAAAGAGATAGTAAAAATAATTAAATTACCTCTAATTATTGTTAAGAATATAAGGGTATCTAGTATTTTCTAGTTTTAAGGGTTTAGTCTTGTGTGTCCTATATACTCTATATATAGCTTTTTAGGCTGAGATCGATATAATTAACTTTTATGCATTCATCTTTCCATGTACCTAACATGGTATCAGAGTAATAGATATTGAGTTCAAAACTCGGTTCACGCAATTAAAAAAATAATTGTAGCTCATTTCTATTTCACGTCTTAGGTCTATAGGAGTCTACACGTAAGGAGGAGTATTGAAGTATAAGTGAATTGATAGTTTTTCCTCATCAGTTTAGGTTTTTGAGTGAATTGGTTGGTGCATACAACTCAATATAATATAAGAGCCTAGGTTAAAACCCTAGGATCCGTTCTTCTTTTGTTGTCGCTGCCTCAGGAGGAGTGCTTCCACTTCTAGGGGCGGCCATCTCCTCGTCGCCTTAGCTCTAGGGCAATGAGACTCTCTGCTAGCACTGTCGTCTCCCAGGGGTGGCCACCTCCATGACGCTCGGCGACAACCGGCAGTCGCTCCTGTCGCAGACGACGGGGACCCTCGGCAACGCCTTCTCGTACTGCGTCCTACAGCTGTGCGCCTCCAGCTTCCTCTCGCTCGGCGGGCCGACCAATGCCTCCGCCTCCTCACGTTTCGCGAGGACGCCACGGATCAGGCCGCCTCCTTCTTGGGTTCTCTTCCCCCGCGTTAGATCTGGCCGCCATCAACCATGGCCCACCTAGATCTGGCATAGCTCAAGCCACCTCTTTGGGCTCTATTGCCCTGCGCTGGATCTAGCCGTTGCCAGCCACGCCCTGCCCAGATCTGGCGCAACTCATCACCGCAAACCTCGTAACCAGTCGGATTCACACCACCAGACGATAGCAACGGCGTGTACGAGCCATGCACCACCTTCTTTTCCGATGGAGTTCAACTCTCCCCCTATGACAATCACCGCTTCTTTCTGAGCCACCGCCCTGAGTTTTAAGGCCACCGTGCTTTCTTTCCGCACCGCCATCGTCTCGGGTTTCAATCTGTGTCACCATACTTTATGGGTTACTGCATGACCTTGGATGGAGATCTTTTTGCCTCAACACAAATTTCAAGAGCTGCATGTTACGTCGACATCTTCAAGACTTGGATTTTAGATTTTTTTCTATTTTAGTGTTAACCCTTTCAAATACAATGTTATTGAATACGCCTTGCATTTGAGGGGTGTTGAGGATATAAGGATATTTGTGGTATATTTTTGTTTTTTTGGGTTTAGTCTTGTGTATTATGTGTACTCTATATATAGCTCTTTAGACTGAGATGAATAGAACTAACTTTTATGCATTCATCCTTCCACGCATCTAACAATTATTATCTTTAAGCGCTATATTCAATGCATGTATGTAAAGATAGTAAATAAAAGTTGTATATTTATTAGGGGCATAAAGGGAATATCACATTAATTTTCCATTAGAACATAAAATACACCATATATTTATAGACAAGACCATTCAAAAAATACGCTCTATAAACTTGGATGAAGAAAGTATAATTTTGCACTTTTGTAATACAAGAACCCTTCTTGTATTGGATTCCTTAAGATGTTTTTTTCCCATTTGTTACCAGGGTTTTAGATGTGATTGATACGGAGAAGTGATGAATGCTCTTGGTGGAATAGAGTTGCATATGCGTGGTTGACTGGTTGGTGCGTGCGTGTCAAGTGAAATTACTTGGTTTATTTTTCCTGCAACATGGATGCAGCCTGTCGTGTTTGTCCGCTGACGATTCACTTGTATGACACTTGTATGATACAGGATGATTAATGTTCTCTGTTTTTCGTGTGATGTTATCTTTTCCTTTGCGATGATATCCAATATATCCATCCAAGTACTTCTGATTTACTTTGCCTTTCATGCGGCAGGGATTATCTGTTAATGAGCTAGAGTCAAATTTAAGGGAGGGCCAGGTCATGAACAATCAATAATCACAGTTCAATTACAAATATTAATTAACTTTGTGCTTACAAAAAAGGATCTGGTTCATCCTCATTTGATGCTAATTCTCTAGTTACATGATCATATTGTTGACTTATATATCAATTTGGTGGCACGAATTTCAATTTGGTTAAAAAGGATTGGTGCTAGTTGTTCACTAATTTGGCTTAAATTGGTAAAGAAGTATTTCTGTAAAGAGGTGAGAACTCATATTGTTCATTAGTGCTTGTTCACTAATTTGGCTTAAATTGGTAGCTTGAGGAGTATTTCTCTAAAGATATGAGAAAAAAATATCTAAAATAGGAGTTCCAGTAGGAATAATGATGTCTCATTATCCAATAGAGAGTGCCATCAATGGCCAAAGAAATAAAGAGTGATATTTGACTTTTCAAAGTCAACGATAAAAGAGTGATATTTGACTTTTTAAAGTCAACGAGATACTTCTTTGATCACTAAATTCTCTTCATATATTTGAAAAAGTTGTAAAAGTGTGATACTATGAAACTATCTTTTATAATAAATTCACTCATATCATTTTTTATATATCCAAACCATATATTTTAAAACAACATATTTGATCAAAATTTATATGGTTTAACCACACATATGTGTTCTAAGATTCTACTCTTTTATAATCGGCGAGAGTACTTAATTACTACATGTGTTGATTAAGGGTTGTATATCAATGCAAGGGAGAGGCACAACAATCTTGGCCCCAATGACCCTCCGCCTAGGCCTTGCTCGTTTCAGCTCCAGCTTCTAACTTATTTTTCATTATTTATAAATTTCGTCTTTTTCTGAACTTTTGGCTTTTTTAAGCTTTTTGCCGGTTTTTTCCCCGTATTCGTTTGCGTTGTCTGTGATGAGCTCGTGCGTTGCTGCAGCGTACGTTGAAATACGCGAAGAATCAACACAGAAAATTCAAATATTTTGAAGTAATTATAATAAATAGTTGGAAATAATTTTTAAAAGAAGAAAAACCCCATGTGCAAATGCGCCAACAAAATATCTAACTCTATGAGTGTCAAAGTATATGCAATATTGAAATTGTTTTGTTATGTTCGATGTCTACAACGAATACTATGGATGATTATTGTTTGGTTTGCGCATTTCATGGTCGTCCTTGTTTCTCAATATTATATCAGAATTTATTCCCTTATTGATTTCATCAAATATTATCCTATTGACAATGGGTACAGCTTTGTAAGTGAGCACTGTTGTGGGGGTGGCCCACCCCCCGCGACTGGGCCGTGCAACTAGTCCAACATGTAATAGGTCCAATAGTGTAGAGGAATATACCAGTGTAAATGTACCAATGTACCCTCATCCCTTGTAAGTACTAAGGGGTAGAATGAGAATTTCCCATTCTACCCCACTCATATATATAAACCCCCAGGAGGGGCAAGGGAGGGATCCTCTCATTCTCACCAACCATTCCACAGATATGGCTTCCCTCTTCCTCTTCTACCAGTCCCCCTTCTCTCTGTTTAGCCCGTAGCTACGACAGATGGCGCCGTCCGTGGGGACGACTAGAAATCACGTATGGAAGAGATGTGGATCTTTTTGCTCCTGAGACAGATAAGTACTTCGCTCTGTTTCGTACATGCTGTGTTGAGTAGATCCAGTCGAATCACCCAGATATCGTGCTGAATAGATCTGAGATCTAATCGAATCGTCTATTTCTATGTTACTGTTATCTCCGTGCTAGGGCCGTTCATGCAGGAAAAGGATTCCTGGGATGACTGGGTGGTACGCTCACATCCGCGCAAGGTCCCCAGCAGTGGCCTCGACGCGCCTCCACCCTCCGCGCAGTCAGCGTCAGACTTCCCATGTGAAGCGCCGGTCTCCGCCCGGCACCTGCGCCTAAGCTCTGGCTCCAGCTACGGCCGCAGTCCCCGACTTCGTTGACTAGGCCTCGGGATGACTTCGCGCCTTCGCCTCGCGCCGCGACAACCTCGTCGGCCTACCAGCGAAGCACACGCAAGCACTCTGTGCGTCCGTGCATGCGGGGTGGTTATGTAGGGAGACGATGTCTTGGTCGACTCCGCATGACGTGACCCTTCTGGCAGACATGGGATTGGCGTCGGCCTCCACCGGCTCTCCGCGCCACGTCGGCCCCTGTTTCTCCGCGCTCGCCGAAGGGTGACTCCGGGCTGATGGTCCCCGCTTCACGTTCATCTTCGCGCTGGCCCTTCGCGTAGCGGTGCCCACGATGCAGCTTCTCTTTCTCCACGGCGTCCTCGTCCGATGCCGCATCACTCGCGGCGGCGTGCTGGTTCTCGCTGCGGCACATCAGCGCGTGGTCAGCGGCGCCTCCGCATTGAGCAACGTGAGTCACTCGGCGCCAACTTCCGAGCCGACTGCGTCCACCTCACCACGAATCCGCATCTGCGACAACACCGTAGGTTCGGCCGTCGCTTCGCTGGAGTCCGGGTGGGCCTCCCCGGTGACGTCCCGACCTCTGAGCCACGCCGATCTTCGCGTCGTGGTCTCCGCGTCGAGGCTTCCCTGCCTTCGCTCCGTACTACGCGGCCATGCAGCACCAATCGGGAACATCGGCGAGGTCTCTTCGGTGGCGAAGTCCCGACGCGAGGTCCCGACGAGGTCTCCTCTGAGCAGGCCACGCCGTCGAGCTCTCCGAAGTCTCCGCTGACATCGCGCAGGCAGCTTCGAAGTCCGCGTCGAGCTCTCCGACGTCTCCGCCAAGTCCTGGGAGTCTTCGCCGACATCGCGCGGGCAGCTCCGAAGTCCGCATCGAGCTCTCTGAGGTCTCCGCCAAGTCCCTGGGGTCTCCGCCGACGTCGTGCGGGCAGCTTCGAAGTCCGCGGTAGTGGTTTCGGGGCCGGCGGAGCATGCTACCGCAAGGCCCCCCTCTCCCTCGGCAAGCACTGGGAATGCGAAGGTCTGGATAAGGACCGCCGTTGCAGCCGAGGTGGAGTGAGCGTAGGCGACGCACGTATGATGTCGGCTGGTACACGCGCCTTCGGCAAGGTCGCCTCGTCTCCGCGCCACGGTCTCTGCAGCAGCTCCACGACCTCCGCAGCGGCGTGGTCGTCTCCGCTCCACGGCCTCTGCAATGGCACAGTTTTCGCAGCGACGAAGTCTCGCTGTTCAACTCCGACGTCGGCTGTATCCATTCGTGAGCCTTATGCATGTGTGAGCTCCTATGTGCATGGATTATCCATCCATGCATGCAGGAACGGCCCCTACGTCCACTACTGCTTGTCTTTGTACAGGAAAGAGAAGTATAGGCCTCCGCGAGCTGGAGCCGGCTCTCCCGCGCCGGCATGCCGGGTTTTGCCCCGACTTTGCGACGTCGGCCCTCGTCACTGACTTCGCCAAGGCGGACCCGTGCAACCGAAGGCGGGCTCCGGCCTCTGCTCACCTCCGCGCCGCTGAAGCCTGGCGACGGCCTCCGCGCTACCGAGGTTGGGCTCCGACCTTCGCTCGCTACCGCGACAATGTGAAGACGTACTTCGACGTCAGCAGCCACCACGGGACCCCTCCGCACTGCCGAGTGACACTTCGCCTCGGCTCCAGGGAGTCTTCGCCAGACTCCGCGTCGACTGTAGGCATGAGAAAATGCTAAAGTGCAAGCAGTCCCTCACACTGCTTCGCGCGCATGGCTCATGCCCGTACAATGGACATGCATCTGGGAACTTTACCTCCACGCGAGCGGAGGGAAAGCTCGTGAAGTACCAGCTCTCCGGGGCCTCCCTCAGCTTCGGAGAGCATTCGACTCACGGCGTCGGCTCCGCACCTCCCGGCGAGGCCCCCGCTAGCTTCGTGCGGCCAGGGTCTCTGCTCCTGCGAAGCATACTCCGCGTCGTCACCGTCTAGCCCGGTACGCACAACACGTGATTATGTACGAGATCTTAAATCCCTGCTGCATTTTTTGCGCGCGTGGCCTTAGATAAATGGTTCGTCATTTCATCTGCTGCGGCTGCAGTGCCACTCTGAGAGCATTTGATTTGGCCATATTTGCGTCTCCGGTTTTGGCTTGTTCTGGGCCACCGTAGTATCAAATGTTGTTCCAGTGTTGTATTCTGGAGCGTTTTGTTGTCGCAAGTCTTCGGCCATTTCTTTGATGCTCTTGTTTGGGTCCTCGTTTTTGATTTAAATCGCACGGTCGCTTCGGGCATCGGCGTACTCTCCGGAGTATAAATAAGACGCATATGCTATCCCTGCGCACTCTACTGAGTATAAACAAGACGCGAATGCTCCGCGCACGCGTGGACGTTGTCCCTACGTGTACTCTCCGGAGTATAAACAAGCCGTAGATGGTATTCCCACGCACTCTACGGAGTATAAATAAGACATAGAGCGAGGTCCGCCTCCGCACGCACCTTCACCGCCCGTAACGCGCGGAGGCTTGCCTCCACGCGCAGTCTACGGACTCTAAATAAGACGTAGCGCGAGGTCCGCTTCCGCACGCACTCTACGGAGTATAAATAAGACGTAGCGCGAGGTCCGCCCCCGCACGCACTCTACGGAGTATAAATAAGACGTAGCGCAAGGTCCGCCTCCGCACGCACTCTACGGAGTATAAACAAGACGCAGTGGGGGGACGCCTCCGCGCGCACTCTACGGAGTATAAATAAGACGTAGCGTCGAGGTCCGCCTCTGCACGCACCTTCACCGCCCGCAACGCGCGGAGGCTTGCCTCCGCGCGCAGTCTACGGACTCTAAATAAGACGTAGCGCGAGGTCCGCCTCCGCACGCACTCTACGGAGTATAAAAAAGATGCGGATGTTGTCCCTGCGCACTCTACGGAGTATAAACAAGACGCGCATGCCGCACACGCATGGACATGGCCCTTATGCGTACTCTCCGGAGTATAAATAAGACGTGGATATTGATCTCACGCACTCTACGGAGTATAAAAACTGCACGATGGCCGACACACCAGGGAGTGCATCGCCTTAGCAACGCACCACCAGGACATCATGCCTTCGCGCGTGCTGCACCAAGGAGTGCGCCACTGTTTTTGAAGGTAGGGGAATGGCGGCTCCGCCTCCCTGCCTCCACGTGCGTAGCGCCCTCGGCCTACGCCACAAGCGCCCGTTCTCCGCGGGCACTGTTTTTCAAGGTAGGGGAACGGCGGCTCCACCTCCCTGCCTCCGCGCGCGTAGCGCCCTCGCCCTACACCACAAGCGCCCGCTCTCCGCGGGCACTGTTTTTAAAGGTAGGGGAACGGCGGCTCCGCCTCCCTTCCTCCGCGTGCGTATTGCCCTCGGCCTACGCCCCAAGCGCCCGCTCTCCGTGGGCACTGTTTTTAAAGGTAGGGGAACGGCGGCTCCGCCTCCCTGCCTCCGCGTGCGTAGCGCCCTCGGCCTACGCCACAAGCGCCCGCTCTCCGCGGGCACTGTTTTTCAAGGTAGGGGAACAGCGGCTCCGCCTCCCTGCCTCCGCGCGCGTAGCGCCCTCGGCCTACGCCACAAGCGCCCGCTCTCCGCGGGCACTGTTTTTGAAGGTAGGGGAACGGCGGCTCCGCCTCCCTGCCTCCGCTCGCGTATCGCCCTCGGCCTACGCCACAAGCGCCCGCTCTCCGCGGGCACTGTTTTTCAAGGTAGGGGAACGGCGGCTCCGCCTCCCTGCCTCCGCGCGCGTAGCGCCTTCGGCCTACGTCACAAGCGCGCGCTCTCCGCGGGCACTGTTTTTCAAGGTAGGGGAACGGCGGCTCCACCTCCCTGCCTCCGCGCGCGTAGCGCCCTCGGCCTACGCCACAAGCGCCCGCTCTCCGCGGGCACTGTTTTAAAATGTAGGGGAACGGCGGCTCCGTCTCCCTGCCTCCGCGCGCGTATCGCCTTCGGCCTACGCCCCAAGCGCCCGCTCTCCGCGGGCACTGTTTTTGAAGGCAGGGGAACGGCGGCTCTGCCTCCCTGCCTCCGCGTGCGTAGCGCCCTCGGCCTACGCCACAAGCGCCCGCTCTCCGCGGGCACTGTATTTGAAGGTAGGGGAACGGCGGCTCCGCTTCCTTACCTCGGCGTGCGTAGGGCCCTCGGCCTACGCCACAAGCGCCCGCTCCCCGCGGGCACTGTTTTTTGAAGGTGTCGCCGGCGCTCGACTTTGCCGTCCTCCTCGGAGGCATCGCCTCGGAGGAACGGCACGTCTTCGGTGCTCGACTTCGCCGTCTGCCTCGTAGACATCGCCTCGGCGGGACGGCTCGTCTTCGGCGCGCGACTTTGCCGTCCGCCTCGTAGGCATCGCCTCGGCGGGACGGCACGTCTTCGGCGCTCGACGACACGTCTTCGGTGCTCGAGGACACAAGTTCGCCGTCCGCCTCGTAGGCATCGCCTCGGCGGGACGGCACGTCTTCGGCGCTCGACTTCGCCGTCCGCCTCGTAGGCATCACCTCGGCGGGACGACACGTCTTCGGCGCTCGACGGCACGTCTTCGGCGCTCGACGGCACGTCTTCGGCGCTCGACTTTGCGGTCCGCTTCGTAGGCATCGCCTCGGCACGTCTTCGGCGCTCGACGGCACGTCTACGGCGCTCGACTTCGCCGTCCGCCTCGTTGGCATCGCCTCGGCGGGACGGCACGTCTTCGGCGCTCGACTTCGCCGTCCGCCTCGTAGGCATCGCCTCGGCGGGACGGCACGTCTTCGGCGCTCGACTTCGCCGTCCGCCTCGTAGGCATCGCCTCGGCGGAACGGCTCGTCTTCAGCGCGCGACTTCGCCGTCCGCCTCGTAGGCATCGCCTCGGCGGGACAACACGTCTTCAGCGCTCGACTTCGCCGTCCGCCTCGTAGGCATCGCCTCGGCGGGACGGCACGTCTTCGGCGCTCGACGGCACGTCTTCGGCGCTCGACTTCGCCGTCCGCCTCGTAGGCATCGCCTCGGTGGGACGGCACGTCTTCGGCGATCGACTTCGCCGTCCGCCTCGTAGGCATTGTCTCGGCGGGACGGCACGTCTTCGGCGCTCGACTTCGCCGTCCGCCTCGTAGGCATCGCCTCGGCGGGACGGCTCGTCTTCAGCGTGCGACTTTGCCCTCCGCCTCGTAGGCATCGCCTCAGCGGGACGGCACGTCTTCGGCGCTCGACTTCGCCGTCCGCCTCGTAGGCATCGCCTCGGCGGGACATCACGTCTTTGGCGCTCGACTTCGCCGTCCGCCTCGTAGGCATCGCCTCGGCAAGATGGCTCGTCTTCGGCGCTCGACGGCACGTCTGCGGCGCTCGACTTCGCCGTCCGCCTCGTAGGCATCGCCTCGGCGGGACGGCACATTTTCGGCGCTCGAGGACACGTCTTCGGCGCTCGACTTCGCCGTCCACCTCGTAGGCATCGCCTCGGCGGGACGGCACGTCTTCGGCGCCTGACGACACGTCCTCGGCGCTCGACTTCGCCGTGCGCCTCGTAGGCATTGCCTTTGGGGTCTACAAACTACCAGTTGCATCGGCTCACTAGTCGACACCCTTGTGCTTGCTGTCGGGGAACGAGGGGCTGGGATAGATGATCGCGTCAGCTCGCCCATCGGGACCTCAGCGCTTGCTGTCGAGGGAGTACCTGTTGTGGGGGTGGCCCAACCCCCCGCGACTGGGCCGTGCAACTAGTCCAACATGTAATAGGCCCAATAGTGTAGATGAATATACCAGTGTAAATGTACCAATGTACCCTCATCCCTTGTAAGTACTAAGGGGTAGAATGGGAATTTCCCATTCTACCCCACTCATATATATAAACCCCCAGGAGGGGCAAGGGAGGGATCCTCTCATTCTCACCAACCATTCCACAGATATGGCTCTCCTCTTCCTCTTCTACCAGTCCCCCTTCTCTCTGTTTAGCCCGTAGCTACGACAAGCACATTGAAACTTTGGAAGAAATTTAGATGGAGTACAAGCAGTTGGCCCTAGAATCGGGCATCAAGAACTGGGGCAGGGTTCCAGCACTTGGCTGTATCTCAACATTCATTTATGACCTAGCTGATGCTGTTGTCGAAGCGCTTCCATCTGCTTCTGCAATTGTACCTAGGAGAAATGCAGGTTCTGAAAGTACATGGGCAAGATGTTCTTCGGCTCGATCTTGGCATTCGTCTTGCTGCTGTCGCCAATGTTCATTTCAGCTTTCCGAAACTCCCTTCTTTAGCTTTTTTCCCTTTGTTTCTTTGACTCAGTAGGCAAGACATAGGGGGTATAAAGATCTCTGAAAATTTCGAGATTAACACATTTGATCAATTTTCGCAATGAAGGCTTTGTGCGGAGTTAGCAGAATTAGTGTTTTGTTTTTTGCTATTTTGCAAAGTGCTACCTTAGTTACTGGCCAAATTAATGGTCTAACATGAATTTTTAGATGTTTGATGTATTTCTTTGTACATGTTAAGGGTCTATAATTTGCAAATATTGAGTTGTATGGACCGACCAATTTACTTAAAAGACTAAGCCGATGAGGAATGCTGTCAATTCAGTTATACTTCAACACTTCTCGCGTTTAGTTTTTCTCAGATCACCTAAAACGTAGAATAGAAGTGAATTGCAATTATTTTTTTAATTGCGTCATCCGGGTTCTAAACAAGTTTAAGTTGATGAGGAAAAGTAGGCAATACTCCCTTAGTCGTAAGACGTGAAATAGAAGTGATTGCAATTTTTTTTTTGTAAAATTGCACTAATAGGGTCTTAAACATATAATTTTTTGATTCTGATACCGTATTGAGTTAGGATTTTTTAGTTCTGATACTATATTGAGTTGTACGCACCAACCAATTTACTTAAAAACTGATGAGGAAAGATGAGTAATACATTTATATTTAACATAAAAGACACAGTATATTATTTCGCAGCCTACAAATGATGCTTTGGAAAAAGAGAAAAGAAACGAATCATGCATGGCATATTTGTATGGCACAAGCACGTGACAACTGAAGCACACGTTGCATATTTGCATATCGCAAGCAGTTGGAGTTGGTAATTAACTATGCAGTAAAATTTATAAACAGAAAGACTGTAATCCACTTCGATAATGATCACTGTTAACAAGTCATAAGTCGAAGCCACTTCGAGTAGCCCCTAATTAAAATCCTTAGAATTTTTGTATAATTTACACAAAATCAAAAGGTCAATATCGAAGCAGGTATCAAGAGCTCCTCTGGCTTCAAAGCAAACAATATCAGGTGCTCGACTTTCTTAACCATAGCGAGCATTTACTTCTGGTTTAATTTTCCAACCAAATTTTGGGACTATAGCAAACCTTTTAAGCATTTACGACAAGGGTAATCTTTTAGTTTAGTTTTCCAAACATTTCTACGGTATAGTCTGGACTTACGCGAATTTTTCTACTTGTTTTCTTACGTCCCAATTGAAGTTCTTCCTAACATGACTCACCTTAATTAAACCTTAATATTAACTAACAAAACACGGAAGATTTATGTTATACAACAATTTATTTGTTCGACAAAAAATAGCACATTCTTTATTAACTGATATGGTACTAGTATTATATCATTAAAAATAACAGCGAAGAGTGTATGTTTTCATTTAATTTGCCAACATTTCTGCAGCACAGATCTATCTACAGACAATCTTCTGACCTCCCTGTGTAGCGCTTGCGCTTCCTAGCTGCCTCCTTAAAACCTCTAACTAATCCCGATCGTTTCGGCTTCGGCTTCTGGCTTATTTTTCACTATTCCTAAGTTTCGTCTTTTTCTGATTTTTTTGGATTTTTTGAGCTTTTTTACCGGCTATATGGTTGTTTAATTTATCATGTGATTAGAGAGTTCTCTATTGTATGACGATGAAATAATTTGATCAAAATGACCACAATCCAAATTAATGGTTGCAACATTTGTGCTACTACATTAAAAATTGCTAAAGATAATCGTAACGGTTACCCCTATCTCCAGAATTTATACATGTGCTATAGCACTGTTGATTCCAAGAAATACCCATTTCTCTGATCACCCCCTCAGAGCAAGACTAATAATACAACCTTCAGTAGGGGTGCAAACGGGTCGGGTTAATCCCGACCGATCCGGCACCGAATCCGGAGAAAAAATATGGGTTAGGATATGGTAATAGCAATATCCGTCCGAATCCGATACGTCTTCAAGTTTGATTTCAGGTTAGTGCTACTATTTGACGTTTCATTTTCTTTTGCAATGGTAAAATAAAATCTTCCACGTCAGCTATTAAGTAGTAACATCAGGTTCTTGACAGTACGTCCTCCTACTCCATTTGCTATACTGCATGCATTCCTTACCAACGGGTTAATCCCGACCGATCCGGCACCGAATCCGATTGGTACCGAATCCGGAGAAAAAAATATGGGTTAGGATATGATAACAACAATATCCGTCCGAATCCGACCCGTTTGCACCCCTAGCCTTCAGCTGGCTGTATGGACACTTACAGCCCACTTATCAGCCCATTCATATAGTAGTTTACAGTCAGCTAAAGGCTGTATGACTCACCCATTTCTGTCACAAAGCTTCTTAGTTCTTGTGCTTCAGCTAGCTGTAAACTTACAGCCTACCTCTCTTCTCTCTCCTCCTCTCTCTCTTCCACCTCAGCATACAGCCTACTAACAGCCTCTTATTATACTTGCTCTCATGGTCCTCTCTAAAAACCAAAGTACCAACAAAACAAAAGCGCTTACTTTTGTGCATTTACAAAAAGGATGATATTTCCAATAATTTTTGCAATATAGGCCACTACTACAGAAAGCCTAATACTAGATGGCCAATCACAGACGGTTTGACAAAACCGTCTGTGATAAGCTGGTTATCATAGACGGTTTTTAATAAAAAACCGCCTGTGATAATGGTCACTAGGCATTTATTGCGCTGCTCAGATCACATCTATCTTCATTTCGATCTAGATCTAGCCGCTGCTGCGCACTCTTTAGCTCAGGAGGCAAGCTAGGCGATTTCATGCCAGTTAATTTGGTGAGAGGAGGCAGAGATTGAGCTTTGAAGATTCATACTTTCCTGGTTGCTCTAGATATGGTTAGTAATGAAATTTATTTTTTCTTTGCATTACAATTTAGATCTAAGTAATTGGTGAGTGTTATTGAAGATGGTTTACAAAATTGTTGGTTATATAATACCTGTTGTGTTTCTAATATGAATTGAGCTAGCAAATTAAGCCTCAATACATGTGGCCGGTACATATGTAATAATAATTAGTTAATCTAATTTTTAATACTAAGTTGTTATATATGTACGTAACGTAGGACCGAAGATGGATGCATGCCGCGAGCCGTGTGAGTGAAGAGTACATTAATGGCGTGTCTGCTTTTACAAGAGTCGCCGAGGAGGATATGTTGAATAAGGGGGTGGAATATATGTACTGTCCTCCTCCGAGCCGGCAGGTTCAGACCAAGCGCCGGTCGTACCTTCGATCTCGACGGTAGCCGCCAGAGACACGGTCGACGGGCTGGATGCGGCGGCATCAGACCGGGCTCTGCGCCGAGAGGGAGATGCTCTCGCCCGGCTGTCGCCATCGCGGCGGCAAGTCCGGGCCGGGGCCGGTGCTGCGCGCTCCGGCACGGGGATGTCCAGAGCTTCGCAGACTCGATTTATTCACCCCAGCTTCGTCGGGGCGGTCGCGGCTTCACGCAGCTCGTGCACCTTGGCTGTGTATGGCCCAAGGAATGCAACGACCGCGCGCTCCGCATCCTCCAGCCGGAGCCCTACATGCAAGGTGAGGCATCATTCCCAAAAGGTTACATGCATACATGTATGTATACGCAGCCTATGGCCGAAGAACTTATGAGGAGCAGAGGGCTTGGAAGAGAAGACACTGTCAGTTTCACGCCATCCCGCCGGGTGGAACCTCGCTGATGCTTCCACTGGCTGGCAAGCGGTGCCATTCTGTACATAGTGAACTCCTCGGTGAGGTAACGCATGTTGAACCGGAGGATGGTACCGACGAGCCTCCGCGCCCCCCGATCGTCGTTGCCTTTGGGCCTCACATTCAGCGAACTGTTGAAAGATATCAACCGTCCCCAACACTGGAGACCGCTGGTGCTCGTCACGCGGTGGTAGAACCACCGTCGCATTCAGCCGGACTCCCACTTCCCCCGCGTTGCCAACGCGGGGAAGAACTTCGTACAGTGCGACCTCAGTACGAAGTTGACACTGCCAAAGTTTGACAGCGCCCCCTCTTCGACCTTCTACGGCTGGTAGCGCGCGTCGTGAAGAAGCGCGAATAGGTTCGCGCTGGGAAGGACACCCTCTGTCCGAGCCGCCCAGACATAAACAGCTAGGCGAACTATTGCATTCGGGGTCAGCTGCGCCAACTCCAGTCCATAAGCCCGCAAGACCTCGCCGACGAAGAGCGTTGCTGGTATCCGGAGCCTGGCCTCAAAATACGCGACGAAGACGATCGCCTCCGATTCCTCCGGATGCGGCTCCGTCTCGCCGCGGGCAGGCAGGTGAACCCTAGCACGGTCCTCCAGCCGCTTCTCCCGAAGAAGAGTTTAGATCGTCTCCTCCGTCATGAGACTCGGCCCTAGCACACGGGAGCAACAGCCTCCCGCCTTCTCCATGGCCTCCCACCTCTTGTCGGCCTGCGATGCCTCGCGAATCGCCACAGGATATTCCGTCGTCGGCAGCAACGAGCCGCGCTGACTAGACGAGGCGCTACCGCTGGGTCGGTGAGCGGGATCTTCGCGACAAGTCATTCTCTCCTCGAGAGTGCAAGGCCAAAGGAGTAGGAGCAGATGCAGAGTGCGCCAGCAAACGGGGAAAAAAGAGAGCAAAGCAGCGGCAAGCAGGCAAACGAGCAAACGGGAAGAACGCTCGCATGCAGGTGGCAAGGCTTTATAAAGCCCCCTCACCTCCCCCACGATCGGAAAGGCAACTGGCGGGAGCCCAGCGGTTCGGCTCCCCACGATCGGGAAACGCAACCGCTGGCAGCCGGGGGTGCGCAGTCGCAGGTCGCCTGACAGCATGCGACGCACAAATATCATCCTGCCACGCGTCCCGCCTCTCTCGGGAAGGAACGCGCGACCGTGGTCGTGCGACCGCTGACAGCGCACAACGTGCCAGTCGTGCCCCGCCGCATGTACCTTTCCATCAGGACAGAGCGTACGGCCGCAGTTGCCCCACCCTGACACCTCAGGGGTCGGTGCGATTCTTGCTGTCATTAAGACGTCGACTCCGTGTCTATAGCGTGACCTCAGAAAGCTCCTCCGCGTGACCTCAATGGTCGTCATCAGATTCACCTTTAGTTACTTCTCCGACATGTAATACGTGGTGCATGAATATATTTGGCTTGGCGCTATTTTTGCTAAGGGTCCCTATCTTGATGGAGAATCCTTCCTCGCTAATAACAGCCCGACGCACATCATGATCCAGTTCGGGTCATTCTCGCCAGTTGAGATTTTTCTGGTTGAGATTTTCGAGTATAATTCCAAAATGCATCTTCATCAGACAAGGGAGTTGACACAACCCCAAGCTGCCAAAATAATAAGGCTTGCAAGTGTGAAACAGGCAACTCAAAGAAATGTTGTGCCTCATCTATAAGGCCAAGAAGAACATAGTTCTCAAAGCAATGTTTTGATACTTGGGGGCATCACGTGCGCCTAGGCTACTAAAAGAAAGGTCCATACAACAAGAGGTACTCACTCTAGTACTGTCTCTTCCTTGAAAGATTATGCCTGATATTCTCAAGAAAAATGTAGCTGTGAGGCTTCCATATCTACGCAAGCTATTCACTTATTCAAGTGTGCAACGAGCAAGTCATGCAAGAGGTGCCTACTATGCACGTAGGCAAACTCCAACAATGACATCATCAACTACAAGCTCAAAAGGAATTGCCATCTTTAGATGTTGAGGGCATATTGCACACCTCAAGTTCATTCCTTGAAGATGAACTCTAATTGGTAGGCACCTTCCATTACAGGTTGTCACACTCTTCTAAAGAAGAAGCATTCAAAGATTTAAAAGTTAGCTTCTTCTCCATGAAGCCAGCTGTACTCCAAGGGCATGATCACTCCTCAGCACCATCCTGACCCTTCAATTCTGTCCATCTTGACGATGAAGTTGTATGGCTCAAGAGATTGCAGTTAATAGCCAAGGTGAGGACATCATTGGGGGCAAGTCACACTGCCACTATGATGGAATTGGACAGCATAATGAAAGTGCCTTCAAAAACATTGAAAGGAGAACTGCACCACAACAGCATGGATATGTGTACTCTCTCCATACAGACAAGGCAAAGCATTGCTTGGCCTATCTTTGGCTAATGTCTCATGGCCCATTGTGGTTATCGTTGTTGAGAATCAATTGCCTTCGGATCACACATTAGCGAGGCTAGTGATGTGCATCATCATGAGTGCAAATACAAGAATATTACAGAAGAAAAGAAGATAACAGATCATATGGTGTTTGCAGAATTTTACGCTCCCGACCACATCTAATTCTATGCAGGGCACATGCATTAACATATTACTACGCTTGCCCGGTCTACACCGAGACGGAGTCGTTCAAAGCCCGGGATCGGCTCGCTCTCGAGCTCCAGTTTGTTTGAGGCCCGCGAAGGACTTGTTACATGGAACGGCGCGGCCTCTGCTGTACATCGCCCAATTCGGTTCGGTCTGCCCCCAATATAACCCGTCGTCCTTTTCTCTTCAGCGCACGTTTCCTCCCGATCGAGTCCTGATACGGTCGAGAGCGCAAGCAAGCAGTCGAGACAGCAAGAGCCACGAACTCGCCCTCGCCGTTGGTTCGGTTCCGATCCACAGGTTAGTTTCATATTATCCCCCTCCCTCTCTTCTTACTAATTAACCTCTCTGCTGGGATCCCTCTGGGTTCATCCTCGGTACGTAGGCATCACATCTCTTTTAGCTTTGTTTTCGGTGTAATGCATGGCGTATTCTGACGGAGAAGTGGGGAGTGAACGAGCGAGTAATGTATAGGGCATAAGCGTACTTTGCATTGTATAGAGCGAGCAATGTCTCTCTGTTCCTACTAATTGTATTGGAACTAAACCACTTTGTTCGCGTATTGGAACAAGAATAGGAGCTGATCTGAAAACGTTTCACACGGGCGGCAACGGTGGAGGCGGCAGCGGTCAGGGTGGGCAGTGATTTATATATGATATGGGGGAGAGGACAGGCAAGGTTGGATCTGGCTAGAAAAGTTCAGTGAAAGTTAAGAAAATTTCAGGCAACCTTCAACAGATAGCCTCAAAACAGGGTTTTCAATATCGGTCCTTTTTTTTCCGGAGGGGGTCGATGCAAGCGATAATCCCCATAATTGGAAATTTTCGGCCCAAGGATTTCAAACAAAATTTGAATTTTAAACAAAATTTGGTTGATAATCGGTTCAAAATATCGGCCGGAATTTTTGAAATACAATTTCGGCAAAAATTCTACTATATTTGACAAAATTCATGCGAAATAATTTTTTCAAAGTCAGTTTGCAATTTTACCGGGGAGACCGGCATAGCTGATAAAAACAATAATCGGCTGATTATCAAAACCATGCCTCAAATAAATACTACCCAGAACAATGTATAGGGCTTAAGTCTACTTTGCTTAATTACAGTTTACTAGACTTGTGCTCCTAGATTAATCTTTTGTTTATCCATTTATAGAGGAGCTCCACCTTGTTGAATTCAGAATTATGACGGGGAACTATCTAATACGCGAAAGACCAACAACAGACCATGGTTGTAAACCAATCAACCAGAATGGAAGACGTAGTGTTCGCTTTGAAGACCTTCCAGAGGTATGTTAAACTTTTCTTTTTTTGGGTTAATGCTGGGTATATGTAGATGTGATTTCTAAACTTCGGGGCTACGTGTGTCCTTCGCTGCAGGACGTGCTATACTCAATTGTATCAAAATTGCCACCAAAAGAGTTTGCAAGGACTAGTGTTTTGTCAAGTAAGTGGAGATGCATGTGGGCAACGTGCCCCAGATTAAGTTTCAATGGAGTTGCTATGCATAAATGCAAAGAGGATGATTTGTACAAACATACTTGCAAATTCATCGGTAAGGTTAATGCAGTTTTGGGAAAATATCAGGGCATGGTGGTTGAAGGACTCGAAGTCAAATTTGATTTTCGCTGCATACCAGTTCATCATCTCAATAATTGGTTTAGTTTTGCTGTGTCATCACGGACAAAGAATCTAGCTTTTGATCTACGGCCTGCCATGTCTTGGCTACCTGGTGATCGCTACATATTTCCGTTTGAGCTTTTAGACAGTGAAAGCATATCCCGTCTACAGCATATTCAGCTTTCCTTTGTATCTATTAAACCACCTTCCCAGTTCAGAGGTTTCCCAAACCTAAGAAAGCCTGATCTGAATTTACTAGATGTCACTAGAAAGGATCTTGAAAATGTGTTGTCCAATTGCTGTAATCTTGAGTGGCTAAGAATAAACAGATGCTATCTGAATAATGAACTAATGGTGGATAGTCCATTATCCCGTCTACTATATTTGGAAGTTGTTTGCTGCGACGTAACCAAGATAGAATTCCATGCTGTGAACCTAGCTACCTTTGTATACGTAGGATGCTTGATTCCTATTTTCCTCAAACATGCTTTGAAGCTGGAAAATGCAAACATCCATTTCTTCAAGGCAAACGGTCAGCATGCTCTTGTTGCCCTGCTCAATGGGCTTCCGAACATGCGAAACCTGACTCTTCGTACTGTTCATAAGCAACTAGAGGTTTGCTCTTGGAATACCTTTGAAGTTACAGTCTAGCTTATCTAGCTTAATCTAGTCAATGACCTTCGGTCTTTTGCCTTTCAGATGGAATGCTTGTGGGATACCCCGTGCAAGTTTTCTCATCTCAGGCACTTACAGTTGGTAACATACGCTGATTCCGAAAATGCTGACAAGAATTATTTAGTCTCTTTTCTGAGGGCCGCTCCTTTTATTGAAAAATTGGAGATCCACGTAAGTGCTCTTATCAGTTCCTCTTTGATTACCATTTTCATACTATTTTGTCCCTTCTATATTTTTTTTGCGAGGATTGAGCCTTCTGTATTGTTTCCTTTTGAGATAGTTGAGGTGTTAGATATCTCCTACACAAGCACCATTTGGTCCACATGCTTACAAACTCTTAATTTGAGTGTCAAATTACTATAAAACATTCTGAAAAAATATAGATGTACTTCTGAAATCACTCTACTTATATATAAAATTCCAACTCGAAACTCATTCCATGTTGGGAGTAGCAAAAATGAGAAATTTCTGACAAATGATAAATAAAAAACAAAAGACAAAATAAAAAGAAAAATGTCACTATTCACAGTAAACATATCTTTTTTTGTCTCTTCTAACATGTAAATAAAAAATTTGTGCACATGTGCACTAGACATCTAGCTGTTATGTAATATTCCCCTTGTTTATGTTTCCAGGATATCATGCACTAAAATAATGTGCAATTGTTTTCATTTTCCATTTTTTGTATAATTTTTGAGAATCTATATTGGCACAATATTTTTTTAGAGTTCATTTATTCAAAACCTAAATTCATTGCTGTTCATCCAGTACTTTTGCTTAGAAGGCATACGTTTTTTTAGAGTACATTTAGTCACAAATTGAGCATTAATAGTTTGCAAAGATTTTGACAAGTCAATCCTAGTTGAGAGAACTAGGGCTTGAATATGCCAATGGTACCATGGTTGAATAATCATTTCGACTTGAAGTGAGAGTAGAGGGAAAAGTTCTCCTGCAGACCGTAGCAACTTGTTATTTGTCTCGAAACAAAAAAGTTTCTGACTTCAGTTGAACCATTTATGTGCCACTCAACCAAACAAAGGTAAGATAGAGTTGGCCGAAATGAGCACTAAAAATTTTCTAAGAGATTGTCGGATCGTTGGTAAGACTCAAAATTGTGAGCATCACATGGATCCATCGCTGTTCTTTTGAGTTTTCATAAATAACATCATTTGCAACATCAGGGTATTATTATATTTTAGATAGAGTTTCCAACCACTGAATTCACAGGGTGCATTTGGGGACACAGACAAGTTAACAATTACTTTATGCACCAAAGTGCCTAGGAATCCAAATATATATGCATTATTATGTAATCAGTATAAGCCATGGGTTTCGACCCTGCTGATCACATTGTTATGTTTTAACCATGCAGTTTGTAGTCGCTTTATTTCTTTGGACGGTCTCGGATCAGGGTCGCCCTATCAGGCACACACTTGGCCAATGTGAATATAATTATCTGAAGAATATGTATATTACAGGATTTAAAGGGTTAAGCGGGCAACTTGAATTACTTCTACATGTTATAGAAAATGCCCCTGATCTTGAGGTTTTAACTATAGAGACAACTGAATTAGCGAGTGAAGTGGATTTAATGCTTAAGATTCACCGTACATTGCGCGATTGTGCTGCTAAGAATGCTCGAAATTCTGCTCTGATTGCTCGAAATTATCTAAATAAAAAACTTTTGCCAAAGACAAAGCTTTGTATTCTTTAAGTCTACTTCAGAGGAGTGGGCACTGTAAGCAAGCGGTGTGAGTAGTTCTTGTGTTAAACCGTGAAATCATGAATGGATATGGTGTTAGCGTGGTGAAACCGTGAAAGCAAGTTTTGTAAATAATATTTGTATATATTTCTTGATTTGTTTTCTGCTCCGTGATGCAATGCAAGTCGGTTTTCTGGTGTTACTTTGGGCCTTCGGGGGAAAGAAACACTACCTCTGTTTTCTTGCATCTAACCATTAATTCTTGCAATGGGTACTGGAAACAAGAAGTACTTCTTCCCTCTTAGAAGCTGCATTGACTCTTGTGCCAACTCTTCAGTTCCCATTATTGCTAAATCTTTCCGTCTGCCACCTCTGAAAATACTGCAAACATAAGACTTTTCAGAAGAATCTACATCCAACTGGGAACTGATACGGTCCCATGTACTACCACGCCATTCGTTTGTGGTTCTGATTTGTAGATTACTCCAAAGGCTCAAGCTGTGTGTTTGGTAAGATCATCCTCTGAGTTCGTGATCTTCGACCACGTTGTGTTGACCATGCCTACTCGAGCATGTTCATTTCGACAATGTGTCGGCAACGGTCATTTCGACCACGTTATTATGACTATGTTGTGTCGACCACGTTCATTTCGACCACGTTCATTTCGGTCGATTGCAAGGCATGTGGCCAATTTATGGCAGCCTATGCACTGAGATGGAAGGAAAAGATTGATTCTGGTGTGTCGTCTTCAGGATGGAAAGATGATTACACCGTATCTCCATTTGATGAAAGCAATTTTCAACAAATCTTTTTGATACGGAAAGCAAAGGTCTAGAAGATAAGAAATCGGTAATCGATCGGGAATTTGATCTCAAAATTAATGGCATGATTGGCACCGTGTGGGGAGCCGCGTACGTTGCATGCGACCTTTTGCTCGTGCCTATAAAATGAGAGGCGGGGAAGCCATCGAGGGAGATCATACGGAAGGAGGAGAGAAGAGAAGAGGATGGACGAACGGAGCTAGCTTGCATGCCGATAGAGTACGACAGTAGCGGGATGAGTGCCAACACCTGCGGTCGCTGCTGGTGATGCCGTTGAGGAAGCGCTTGGGAGCTCGCTGTTGGGCAACCTTTGGCCGCAATGATGGGCTGAAAAGATTGACATCATATCATTAGGCTTGAAGCATGAAGTCCTCCCACTCTTGCATGTGGTGCGTGCCTCGACCAAGCTGTGTAGCTGCGATGATCCATTATATACCAGGGTTATCTCGTTTGTACCTTTGATCAGATGATAGCTCAACAAGGCAAGGTAGATGGAACTACTTGCAAGTCCTTCTCGTCATCCAGGACATGTGACGTCGCCAACCACCACTCTAATCTAATGAGGATAGTCTGCCCTCATAATCTTGGTGTCTTTCCTGAAGTGTGCCCTCACTACATTGAAGTTGTCCTAGTCGCCTGTTGAGCCTGGTCGCCTATGATCGCCTCTGATACTCAAAACTTCTTTGACTGCCTTCGGGACATAGGAGCTTTCGACTGCCTATGATACTCAGGCGCTTTTGACCGCCTTTGGGACATAGGCGCTTTCGATTGCCTACGATACTTGGGTGCTTTTGACTGCCTTTTGTGCCCAAAAGTTTTCAACCACCTCCGATATTCAAGACTTCTTCGACAGCCTTCTGGGCTTGGTCCCTTACGGCCGTCTGCTGTACCCAAGCATCACCAATGGTTTTGATACTCAGTTGCTTATGACCACCTCTTGTGCTTAGTCGTTTACGACCGCTTCCCGTGCTTGGTCACTTGTGACCACCTTTTGAGATTGGTCACTTATGACCGTCTGATGTACTCAGATGTCATCAACCGCCGCTGACACTCGGTCACATACGACCACTTTCAATACTCGGACACCATCGACCGCCCACAGCACTCAGATGTCATCGACCACTTGCTGAGCCAGACGTCTACGATCGCTTTGAACACTTGGCGCCATCAATCGCCCATAGCACTCGAACGTACCTAACCATTCATTGCACTCAGGCGCCATCAACCGCACACAGTACTCGATCACTAGTGATCGCTCGCTGTACTTAGGTGTCGCTGTTCACTGGCTTAGACGCTGTCGATTGCCTACAGTACCTGGACGTCATCGACCACCCACTGTGCTCGGTCGCCTATGACCGCCTACTGTGCTAGCTCGCTTACAACCGCTGGCTATATCTGGACATCATGGATCGCCTTGTGTGCTCCGTCGCCTATGACTACCCGCTGTGCTCGGACGTTGCCGACCACTTTCAACGCTCGGGTGCCATCAACCGCGCATAGTACTGAGATCTTACCGACCGCCTGTTGGGCCAGGACGCTTCCAACCGCCTCCAATACTCAAACGCTTTCGACCGTCTGTGACATTTGGTCATCTCTGATGGCCCGCTGTGCTCAGACATCTGCGACCGCTCGTGGTACTTGGTCGACTCTGACACCTTGGACTACTCACTGCACTCGGGCGTCACTGACCACCTTCTGTGCTTAGTCGCTCAAAACCACCGTGGATATTCAGTCGCTTACGACTATCCATTGTACTTGGACGGCACTGACCGCATCTGATACTTGGTCACTTATGATCACCTACTATGTTTGGTCACTTACGACCACCGGTTGTACCTGGAAGTTATCGATTGTTTGCTGTGCTCGGAAGCTTACGACTATTCGTAGTGCTCAAACATTACCGACCATCTTCAATACCTGGTCACTTATGACTGATTGCTATATTCGATAGTCATTGACTACCGTCGATATATAGATGCCTCTGACCACTTGTCATAGTTGAGTCCCTTCGACCGCTTCTCGAAGACGGACGCCTTCGACAACTTGTCGAAGCTGTGCATCTTCGACCACTTGTCAAAGCCGAGTGTCTCTGATCGCTTGTCAAAGTTGAGTGCCTTCGACCGTATGTCAAAGTCATATGCCTCCAATCGCTTCACGAAGGTGGGCCTCTTTGACCGCCTGTTGAAGTTGAGTGCCTCCGACCGCTTGTTGAAGTCAAGTGCCTTCGACTACTTCTCGAAGATGGGTATCTCCAATCGCTTCTTAAAGATGGATGTCCCCGACCGCTTGTCGAAGTCGAGTGCTTCTGACCGCTTCTCGAAGATGGGTGCCTCTGACCGCTTGTCAAAGCTGAGTGTCTCCGACCGCTTATCGAAGTAGAGTGCATTCGACCACTTCGTGAAGATGGGCATCTTTGACCGCTTCTTGAAGACAGATGTCCCCAACCACTTATCGAAGTCGAGTGCTTTAGACTGCTTCTCGAAGACGGATGCCTGCAACCTCTTGTCCAAACCTAGCATCTCCGACCACTTGTCAGAGTTGAGTGCCTCTGACCACTCCTCAAAGACGGACACCCCTAATCGCTTCACGAAGGTGGGCATCTCCAACTCCTTATTGAAGTTAGACGCCTCCGACCACTTGTCGAAGTGGAGTGCCTCTGACCACTTGTTGTACATAGCTGCCCTCGTCCACATCGAAGAACGGACATCTCCGACTACATTCAATACTCGGCCACTTACAACCACTCGTCATGCTTAGGCGTCGTCAAACGTCTTTCACACTCGGACACGCTCGACCACCTTTGGCACTCGTACGCCTCCGATCGCTCATCATACTGGAGTATTGTTGACTACATTTGACACTTAGTTATTCCCGACTGCTCATTGCACTCGAGCATCGTCGATTGCCTTTGATATTTGGTACTCTGGCTACCGACTACAAGCAAGGTCGATGGTTACCTTCGACCATTGTTTATGACTAATGGTCAATGGCTTCCAACCTATGACTATGATCAATGGTCGATAGCTATAGTACTTCAACGAGTACCCTACGACCAGTGTGCTACAGTACTTTTACGAGTACCCCTTCAACCGCATTGCTGCACTACGTTTACAAGTACTCCCTATGATCACCATGCGATAGTACTTTACGAGTACTCCATTCGGCCATGTTGGTACAATACTCCAATGAGTACTCCGTTCGACCACGTGCTACAGTAGTTTTATGAGTACTACCTATGACCCCCTTGATACAGTACTATTATGAGTACGTCCTACGACCACATTGCTGCAGTGATCTTTGACTAGTGTGCTATAGTGTTACGAGCACGACTTCGACCACAGTGCCTTCTCGACTATGGTGATATACAGTTCTCTACGAGTATGACTACGAGCGTGGTGCTACATTACTCCTCGACTGGCTTGCTACAGTGCTTCTATGACTATGACTTCGACCATGAGGGCTTCCGACTACCTGATATTACCGATGTCTGGTGGCTTCCAACTACTTCGACACCCAATGGCTTCTGACCACCGGTTGTACCCTATGACCAGTAACTTTTGACTACCGGCTATTGCCGATGTTACGGTACTCCAACAAGTACTTCATTCGAGTATTGTGCTATAGTACTCCAACGAGTGCTTCGTTCAACCATGTGCTACAGTACTCCAACGAGTGCTCCGTTCTGCCATGCTGGTACAGTACTTTTACAAGTACGTTGTTTGACAACTGACTTCTTCAGATGGCTTTCGACCACGGGCAGGTACTGATGGCTTTCAACCATGGACACCTTCCGATGGTTTTTGACCACGACTACTTCGACCAACAACTACGTTTGATTGTTGATGGCTTCTGACCTTTGACCACCAACTACGTTCAATTGCTAATGGCTTCCAGCTTTCGTCCTTCGGCTGTTTTCGATTGCGAATGGCTTCTAGCTTTTGACCGCTAACTATGTTCGATCGTTGAGGGTTTCTGGTTTTCGATCTTTGACTATTTTCGATTGCTGATGGTTCCTGCCTTTCGACCACCAATTATGTTTGATTGCTGCTGACTTCTAGCTTTCAACCACCAACTACGTTCAATTGCTGATGACTTTCGGCTTTCAACTACTGACTACATCTAATTACTAATGGTTTCTGGCTACCACCAATTACGTATGATTGCCGATGGCTTCTGGCTTTCATCCTTCAGCTGTTTTTGATTGTGGATGGCTTCTGGCTTTCGACTATTGACTACGTTCGATTGCTGAGGGTTTCTAGCTTTTGACCTTTGACTACTTCCAATTATCGATGGCTTCTAGCTTTTGATCTTCGACTACTTCCAATTGCCACTAGTTTCTGGATTTCGATCTTCAAGTACATCTAATTGCTGATGGTTTTTGGCTTTTTACTATCAATTACATCTGATTGTTGATGGTTTTCAGCTTTTGACTATTGACTATGTCCAAATGCCGATGGTTTTTGGCTCTTGACTACTGACTACATACGATTGCTGATGGTTTTCGGCTTTTGACTATTGACTACGTGCAAATGCTGATGGTTTCTGGATTACTACCATCCACTCTCGAATGCCGATAGTTTTTGGCTTTCGAGGAGTCTTTCCCATCGATCACTATTGACCACGTCGATACCAAAGCTTGATGTTCTGAATTGTTAAAAGTAAGGATGGTTTGCCCTTACGACACTTGAGTTTGGCTAAATGTGGCAGCACTGTAGCAGGGTCCTTCCCATTGGTCACTTTTGACCAGTTCGATGTCTGACCCAGGCGTTCTGCTTTGCTAGCCTCACTGCCCAAATTAAATCAAGCGACATGGGCGGGCGCAGCCGTTTTAAGGCTATGCTATCAATGGCCCCATAATCGACGAGGCTATGAACAATGCCAACGCCCACATCTACATCAACCATGCATCACATGTATGGAGAACATGAAGCGAAGACTGAAGATGACAACCAATGCGCAGCTTAATCAGAGGTATTATGTGGGTTTACCGTACGGATATAATTGATTGAGAGCCTTCTGAGGCCTCGGGATCTAGAAGACCACACCGCCTATGCCAGATCTGCTATGCTATGTAGGCTATGGAGCGCATATATATAAAGGGAACTTGTAATTTTGTTATTCTCAAATGAATGAATAAAATACATGTTTTCCCTATCTTTTGCTTTGTTTATCTATTTTTGTGTACTTTAGTGCACTGGCATGCCCGTGCACCTCATACCCTGGGGCAAGAAACTCGTGAGAGATTTCTCACGTCAAACAAAATGGCATGCCTGGTGGGACATGGTTCTCCTCCCATCTTCGCTGCGCTTCAATGGTCGTCGTTAGATTCATCTTTAGGTACTTCTCCAACATGTAATACGTGGTGCATGAATATATTTGGCTTGGCGCTGTTTTCACTAAGGGTCCCCGTCTTGATGGAGAATCCTTCCTTGCTAATAATAGCTCGATGCCCATCATGATCTAGTTCGGGTCATTCTCGCCGTTGAGATTTTTTTGGTTGAGATTTTTGAGTATGATTTCAAAATGCATCTTCATCAGACACGGGAGTTGACAAAACCCCAAGCTGCCAAAATAATAAATCTTGCAAGTGTGCAACGGGCAACTCAAAGAAATGTTGTGCCTCATTTATAAGGCCAAGAAGAACATAGTTCTCAAAGCAATGTTTTGATACTTGGGGGCATCATGTGCGCCAAGGCTACTAAAAGAAAGGTCCATACAACAAGAGGTACCCACTCCAGTACTGTTTCTTTCTTGAAAGATTATGCCTGATATTCTCAAGAAAAATGTGGCTGTGAGGCTTCCATATCTAGCAAGCCATTCACCTATTCAAGTGTGCAACGAGCAAGTTATGCAAGTGGTGCCTACTATGCACGAAGGCAAACTCCAACAATGACATCATCAACTACAAGCTCAAAAGGAATTGCCAACTTTAGATGTTGAGGGCATATTACACACCTCAAGTTCATTCCTTGAAGATGAACTCTAATTGGGAGGCACCTTCCGTTACAGGTTGTCACACTCTTCTGAAGAAGAAGCATTTAAAGTTTTAAAGTTGGCTTCTTCTCCATGAAGCCAGCTGTACTCCAAGGGCGTGGTCACTCCTCAGCACCCTCCTGACCCTTCGCTATCTGTCCATCTTGATGATGAAGTTGTATGGCTCAGGAGCTCGCAGTTAATAGCCAAGGTGAGGACATCATTGGGGGCAAGTCACATTGCCACTATGATGGAATTGGACAACATAATGAATGTGCCTTCAAAAACATTGAAAGGAGAACTGCACCACAACAACATGGATATGTGTTCTCTCTCCATATATACAAAGGCAAGAAGCATTGCTTGGCCTGTCTTTAGCTAATTCTCATGGCCCATTGTGGTTATCGTTGTCAAGCATCAATTGCCTTCGGACCAAACATTAGCGAGGCTAGTGATGTGCATCATCATGGGAGCCACTGTAGCTGTCCCACTGAGCTTGTCATGATAGATTGCGCCCCATTGGGCAGCAGCGCACCAAAGTCGCAATGACCGTCTTCTAGTCTAGCCGCATCATTTAAGCTGCCATGGATTTTGTCAAATACAACTTGCTGAATACAAATACTCAAGAAGTAGTACGTGCAGGTATGATTTGATTATGCACATACATCTCTCTATCAGTTCACTAACAAACAGATTGGAGTTCATGGTGTCATGCTGCTACCATACACCACCAAAGTGCACTATTACATAGTCCATGGTCATGTCGTCGGGGCCGTTGCAGCCATCATTATTCACATCGAAGCCACTACATTCAACACCAACATTCGTAGCCTGAGGACATTGTCAATCTGATGACCTGGCACAGAGCCGCTGCCGAATGGTCTATGACCATGTCATCAAGGTTGATGCAGCTCTCACCATTTGCACCTGAGCTCTGCACCTAATATTGGTGTGTTCGATGGAGCCATCACGCATACTCTCGAGGACGCCAAACTCACCCTGGAGCCTTCTTCAACGTGTAGAAATGATGTGCTGCTAGAGCCCTTAGCAGTGGCCATGCTCGCCTGATGAATCCAATAGACATCAAAACATGCTTGCCTAGCAACCCATCGATGACCACTTCGTTATCACGGAGCTCGCTGTTGTGTAGCTCATGGTCATATCATCAAAGTCATCACAGGCGCCATCCTCACAGCGCCAACACATTCGGTCTGTAGCTACGATCGGTACACTGTAGCTACGACCGATACATTGTAGCTACGACTGGTACACTAGCTACGACTACTGCTTCAACTTGTTGCTACGACTGCTGCATCGACTACTTCAACCGTTGCTTCGACTCACTGCTTTGACTCACTGCATTGACTACTTTGACAACGACGCATCAACTCGGTATCTCGACAACAGCTGGATCGACTCAAAGCTTCGATCACAGCTTCGTCTGTGGCTTCGACCATGTGCTATAAGTAGGAGTGTTCCGATAGATGCTTTGGACAAGCTAGTAGCGGCACTCAGCCCCTTGGAAGACAATCTTATGGATAAGAGGTCCTTCTCAATCAAGTACTATGGGAAGTACATCATGAAGTCTATGCTGGGCATCAAAGTGGGCCAAAGACGTATCATAGTGTCCGACTCGCAGGATACTATTGGCCTGGTATCATGGTTGATTGCCTCAAGGTGGCCAAATCATGTCATGGTTGCCAGATTCACGACGATTTCAAGTATATGTCGCCTACTCTTCTTCACCCCACTGTTCCCTCGTGGCCATTCGACACCTGGGGAATCGACGTTATTGGGCTCATTGACCTGCCATCAGACCGGGGGCATAGTTTCATACTAGCTGCAACTAATTACTTCTCCAAATGGGCAGAAGATGTACCATTGTGAGAAGTAAAAGGTGACAACGTGATCAACTTCCTAGAAAGGCACATTATATACTGCTTTGGGGTTTCGCATCGTTCTGATGATGGTAAAGCCTTCATATCCAACAAGATGCAAAGATTCATAGCCAGGTACAAAATCAGGTGGACGTACTCCACTAGCTGCTACCCTCAAGCCATGGAATGGCTGAAGCATTCAATGAAACTCTTGGCAAAATACTCAAGAAAACTGTTAATAGGCATAGAAGGGATTGGAATGACTGTCTCTTTGAAGCTTTTATGGGTGTACTGTGTCACTATCTGTACCCCAACACAATGCACCCCATATGCTCTTGTTTATGGGAGTAAAGTTGTTTTGCCACTTGAAATATAGTTTCCCTCTCTAGGAGTGGCTATTCGTGATGAACTCACTAAAGATGAGCGGATCCAACTATTGTTCCAGGAGCTCAATGCACTAGGAGGGGAATGTCTTCATGCTATCTAGCAGAGCAAGTGTGGTGATTTCTATTATCTCCGAGGCAGTTTGCTCCAGCGAACTGACTAAGGTCTCAATGATTTCACGTTGGCGAGGCTTTGCTGGTTCTCAGAAGTGTGGTCGACTTGCTGAGATTGTTCTGATGCGATCATTCAGCCATGGTCATGCAACCGAGATTGTTTTTGCTGAGCTCAACCTATTGTGGTCGTTGGACAACGGTCATTCAACTGAGATTGTTTTTTATCATGATTATTTTTTATCATGCCCAACCTGTTGTGGTCGTTCAACAGCGGTCATTCAACCGAGATTGTTTTCAATCATGCTCGACCTATCGTGGTCATTCTACAGTGGTCATTCAACCAAGATTATTTTGGCTGCACTCGACCTGTCGTGGTTATTCTCCAGTGGTCATTCAGCTGAGATGAGTTTTGCCGTACTCTACCATGTCATGGTCATTTTTTAACCATGAACGATCTGTTGTGGTTGTTTTGTTGTGGTCGTGTAGCCATGGTCATTTTTTCTGTGCTCAACGTGTTGGGTCCGATCCACCATGCTGGACTTGTCGTGGTCGACACACTACGAACAATTTGCTATCATTGATCTGACGTGGTCGATCTATCATCATTGATCTGACGCAGTTGTAAGCAGCTATGGTCATAAACTCTTAGTTGTCTAATTCGATTAGAGGTTGTGTTTGCTTCATGATGCTTGATGGGAAAGCCACATGCAAAAAAATCAATTTTTTTACATCAAACAACTTGCATATTCTTTTGCGCATGTATGCCAAGTGCAACCTTCGCTACCATACAAGTGCACTATGTGAATTCTTGCAAGAAGACAAATCATGAAACACGGCTACGATGACTTTGCCTTCCATTGAAGATCATTAGGGAAGGAGAAAGGTCTTAACCTTAACACCGCCAATGGCATCCTGGCATCCAACTTTTCAATGTCAATATACATTCAGGGTATCAAGGACAACATCACCTATGCGTCCATCAAACACCGACTCTATTCCAGTGCGTCCAATACTACTTGAGCGTAAATCAGCAACCGATGGCAACATAGTGCCTCATCTCCTACATCAACAACGCTGGGGGCAGCACCGACTCCTCCTGATATACACCGCCAATGGCATCCTGGCATCCAATTTTTTCTATGTTAACATACATCAAAGGCATGGGGAACAACATCATCTCTGCGTCCATTAAACACCGATGACATTCCAGTGCGTCCTTGTGAGTGACCACCCTTTTGCTTCAAAATGCTGCCCACCCATTCCATAACATCTATTTTCCTTGGAGCAGCAAGGAGTCCACAGTCTCACCAAGGTCAGCTAAGTCTACTCGTCTCCGGGCCTTGAATGGCATGGCTGAGCAGCACCGTGGGAGGCAAGGATGCTTTGCTCCTAATGTTATGCTTTTTTGCTTCTCAAATGGTCTACTTTTATAGACGGACATCTACCCTGGGAGTTGTGTTTGATGAGTTTTTGTACAAATATACTAAGTCAAAGCAAATACAGAGACACACATTTAGGAAGAAAACTGTGGTATATGTATGTGCTATGCGAGACTTAATGTCTTTAAGACCAGGTAATGAAACGACACGTGAGCTGGTTCTCAAGCTATCGGTGCATGGTCGATGTGTTGTGCCTTATATGGCTGCAAGTCCCAGCAGACCATGAAATATATGCGCCAAGATCATCCTCTAAGTTCATGGGTCTTCAACCATGTTGTGTCAGCCACGCCTGCTAGAGCATGTTCATTTCGACCACATGTTGGCCACGGTCATTTTGACCATGTTATTATGACCACGTTGTGTGGACCACATTTATTTCGACCACGTTGGTTTGACCACATTGTTTTCATCGACCCTTACTTGATGCCTCAACCCTGTCTCCTCGATTATGCAGGCCCTTGAAGCACTGATCGAATACTTAAGCTTGGTTCACTGAACGGTTCGCACTGTCTTATGACTAGCTTACTATAATCCAGAGGGTCTCTGGCTCTAGGGGTTTTGATTGGTCTCTGACTACTACACGAGCTTGGGCACATATGTACTCAACTACCATCAACAACAAGATTAGTGCCAACTTGATCTATGGTCCAATTCAATAAGTTGTTGCACCGTGCCTCCTATGGTCGCATATTCTCGACCGATCGCAAGGAATGTGGCCAATTTATGGCAGCCTATACACCGAGATGGAAGGAAAATATTGATTTTGGTGTGTCAAGTGGCTTCGAGTGGTTTTGATGGTGTTTTGACTGGCTCCAAGTGGTTTTAATTTAGTTTGAGTTTGAGTAGTTCAACCCATCTAGTTTTTTACCATAGCCGGCTTCAACCACATTCAGTTTCAACCATGGCAAACTTTGTCCACGAGTGGTTTACGACCACAGAGTCATTTACGACCACGCATGGCTTTATGACCATGTATGGCTTTACGAGAACGACAATTTGACTTCGACCATGCACGACTACGACCACGGCAAGACGATTATGACCACGGCAACTCGACTACAACCATGACAAATCGACCACTAAAGGCATGGCTTTATGACCATGTATGGCTTTACGAGAACGACAATTTGACTTCGACCATGCACGACTACGACCACGGCAAGACGATTATGACCACGGCAACTCGACTACAACCATGACAAATCGACCACTAAAGGTAATCATAGCTACAATACTTTTACATGGTCGTAACTTCAGTGATTTTGATAGTCGTGGATTTTACTAGTCGTACTCAATAGTCGTAGGATTTACTGATCGATAGTCAATGACTTTGCAGTCGATGGTCATAGATTTTGCTAACTACTCTTATAGCCATATATGTTGTAGCCTTGTTGATAGTTGTAGACCAAGCAGTCTGCTATTGTTGTCATCGGGAGTCGAAGGCTTTATGATCGGTCGCCGTAGGCTTCTCGGTTGGTACTCGTAGACTTTGTTGTTGAAATGAGTGCTTCACTCTTTATGATCTTCAAGTATTTTGAGTACTTGTGTTAGGCCAGCGGGGTGTTTGGCTGGTGCTTAATGGAACGGTGTTGGTACTCGATAGTTGGAGCGACTAGGTACTCGATGGTCGGTATGCGATAGTCGTGAGTGTTGAAGTTGGTTGTCAGTTTTGAGTACTTGTTGTGCTCGGTGGTCGTGCTAAGTGGTCGTAAGAGTGAGTTTCGGATAGCAATAGTTTTTTGCGGTCGTAATCGATAGTCTAAGATTGCTTTCTGGATAGCAATGAAGTGGTTGGTCATGGATGGTCTTGTTCTTTTCTCTGTATGAACAAAGGTGTTATGAGTTGTTGTGCTGATGACAGTCAAGCTGGGAAGAGCTTGTGTCGGGAAAATGTTTCTTTGGTCTTTGCATATGCAGGAGAACATGGAGATGATCATGATCGGTGATGAGGATGACCAGGTCTAGGATAGGGAGATCTGAGGTCCAGACGGTTGAGGATGTCATGCGAGGTGGTCATGCTAATGCTGAAGCATGCGGAGATCAAGGATGGTGAAAGTGAGACAGAGCTGTGGGAGGGGATATTCTGGAGGCTTTGTCATGTATTCAGTTTGGAGTGTTATGGATAGAGTCCGTGAGCTGGAAGAGGTAGATTTTGAATAAAACCCGTGTTAGAAAGGGTTTTGGGTCCCTTGATTTGAGAAAGGATTAGGTGTTGTGTTCATGTTTGAATCGAACATGATTAGGGACATTGGTGTATAAAAGCAGGGAAAGGCTTAGGCTAACGTAACTAGTCTTTAGGGCTTTTGTCCAGGAAGTTTTTAGGAGTGCCGTGAGGGCACTTTGTAGCCAAAAACTTGTTGTAGAAATAATAGATCATATCTATTCCAAAAGAAGTTGATCGGTAGGATGTTTTTCTAAGCATAGTTCTTCTTGCGTCATTGGTAGCATGCTAACAGACCTTGTTTGAGTGCATTACGGGCATATTATCTTTAGCTGGTAATCGTTTGAGCAGAAGTGTTCGAGTGGTCGAAGGTTTTTGAGTGAGTGAGTTCTGCGAGCGAGTTTGACCATATAGTGAAGCAATCGAGTTTTCGTTGTTGCCGACTACAAGCGAAGCAGTGCGATGAGCGTCGTTCGAGCGGTTGTTATCGACCACGATTAGAAGAGGGAAGCAGAAGAAGTGGAGGCGATCATTCACGCCCCCTCTAATAACACCATATGGTCTTAGAAGTGGTATCAAAGCAAGGTTGCATGGCGTCAGATTAGGAATGGTTCTCTGGTAAGCCACCATTCCTTATGGTACAGATTATCTTTCCTGGAAAACTCATCTTTTTACAAGCTCAAGGTAATCTGATTTAGCAAAAAGTTGAATCTTCGTTAGAAGTACCTTCTTTCATTACCATCGAAAACACTGTTGATGTAGAGGCAAGCACTAAGGCTAGAAATATTTTGTTGCAAGGTTTAAGTAGAAACGAGTTTGTTAGAATTGCTCATCTTAAATCTACAAATAAAATTTAGACTACTCTAGCCGATTACCATGAAGGATCAAAGTCTATTAAGGGTGTGCATCAGAATCAATTTAAAAAGGAGTATTCAAAATTTGAGATGAAATCAGGAGAATCAGTAGATGCTCATTTCGACCGCTTTAATAAGATTGTTAGTGATTTGCAATCTGTTGATATCACATATTCTATTCTGACAATGCTCATCAAATTCTAAATTCTTTGGATATGTCTATTTGAAATGTGTTAGTCACCACTATCAATCATTTTGTCAGCATGGAAACACTCACTTTGAACGACCATTATTCAAAGATGAAAAAACATGAGATTGATATTTTGGCCAGAATAAACAAGTCGAATTCTCTGGGTTTATTGACTAACCAAGCTAACAACTCCTCTAGTTCCTTTATTGGTTCCTTGTCTACATTATGCTCTGTTTTAGATGAATAATGGGAGGAGATCCCTAAAGAGCATCTTGTACTTCTCTCTAAGTGGGTGACCAAGGCAATTAATAATATCAAATCAAGATGGAGAGTTGGTCCAGTCAGATTCTATGAATGTGGTGAGCAAAATCACATCAAGATAAATTGCCCTAAACTAAGGAAGGAGGTCAAGGATGACAAAGCATCAACTCGTTGATCTCAAGTCAAGATTGACTCAAATAAGAAACACAATTATCGCAGGGCAGCCAATAAAATAATTTTAGCACTTGAGGAAATCGATTTGAGCGATGATGAATCTACAAGTGATGAGGACAGTGGCAAGAAGGTCAAGGATACAAATTTCACAAGAATGTGCTTTATGGCAAAGAGTGAGGATCTCGATGATGATGATCTCTACAGTGATTCAGATGAGGTAAAACCTTCTTACACAGATTTATCTCATGTTGTACTTAGATTGATAGCGGAGCTTAAAAAAATATAAAAAGAAATTAAAAAAATCATGAACATGTTGTTGAGAATTTAAATTCTGAAATCAATAGACTTAGAGCTTCAATTCAGTCTAGAGCTTCAATTCCTAATGATGAATCTTGTGAGTCCTGTCAAATTTTACATTCTGAGTTGGAATTTGCAAGAAAAATTAATGCGTCAACCTTGGGTTAATTTAGTGATGTAATTGCTAAATTTGATGAGTTAAAACTAGCACACAGCTCTTGTGATGAAAAGATAAAATATGCACATAATGAAATTGAAAAGCTTATATCTAACTCATCTAAAGCATGCTCTAAATGTGATTTGCTTCAAGCTAGCCTTAACTCTTCTTAGGAGTCTATTTGTTGGACCGAAATGGCGACAGAGGGGGGGGGGGGGGGTGAATGTCGACTTCAAAAACTTACCCCCAAAACGAACCCCGAAAGAAACTCCTATTCAATAACTATGAGAGCTATGAAGCTGAGTCCAAAAGATCACTGGAACCCTCAACTAACAGAGAGGAAAGCAAGGAGAAAACAATTGAAGCAAAGCATCCATCAAACGGAATGAAAACAATAGAAAAGACACCCAGAGCAAACAGGGCCGGTCAGACCGCCTCTATATGGCTGGTCAGACCGCTCTGTAGACTCCGGTCAGACCGGCTACCAGGACCCGGTCAAACCGCCCCCTGTTTCCAGCAGCCGACAGCAAACTGAAATGCTGAAAATTTAGATTCTGGCCAAAAACATGGACTAAAGAGAAATGGATCTGTTTTCCTCAGCCCAAAAGATCAAGACAAGATCTAAATAGCCAGAGAAGCCTTAGGGAAACAAGAAAACCTAACTAAAACCAAGAATTTCAGATTTGGGCAACAATCTGAAAAGATACAGGGTGCAGCACCAAAAATCAAATTTCTCCTCAATCATTAAGCCTTTGATCATGGGCTTTTGCAAATAAGTTAGCAATAGCAAAAGGACTTCTCAGACCAAAAATCAGGCCATCTCATGAAGAGAAACTCGAGAACCACCAAAACCCTAGAAGTGGAGCACTAAAAAGAGCCATAACTGAAAACTTCAAATTGCCATCTCCTCTTTGATCCCTTGGCCATGAAACTTTGGGAATAGCTACTAGATAGTCTCTGGACTCTAGGTACCAAATTTCAAGCCATCTCAAAGAGGGAAACTGGAAATACACCAAAACCCTAGAAAGGCACAGAGAGGGCTCAAGAACAGGGAAGAACCAAAAACATGATTCCTGCAAAATTGATCAAATTGCTCTTGGAACTAGATGACCAAAGGGTCTAGAAGTGCAATTCTATCATGGAGCAACCTATTTTGCCACTCCCCAACAAGAATCGAGCCAAAACACAAAAAGTCAAGAATCAAGCCAAAATGAGCATCGAAGGGAAAAACAACCAGAGAGCCTGGGACTCAATCAAACTCAACCAAATCCATCTCATATTGATAAAGAGGAAAGGAGATACATGATTGATACAAGAGGAATGATTACAAGACCCTCAACTCATCCTCTCCCTCTCCCTAAACCTCAAGAACACACACCCATACATGCTTGAGAAGGAAGCACACTCAGGAACACATCGAAGATGGACAGACACTCTGCTGTCTTCCACCCACTCTCACCAACTAAAGACTCACCAACTAAAGCCTAAAGCCAAAACAAACTCTCCAAAGCTCATTTTGACTAAAGCAAGCCCTACCAACCTCTAAAACCCTAGGAATGCATGAGGGGGCATGCAGCCACTCCCTCCAATTTATAGCCCTTGGCTAACGGGTCTCCAACCCGTTACGCCCGCTAAACCCGAACGGAGCCCGCTCCCGCTTTTGCAGCCTCGCGAAAGTACCATTTCGCCCCTCCTGCACCTTCCGGGAAGCTTCCACGCTCCTTGTCGTCCAAGCCTCGCAACCACCTCGAGTCTCCGCCGTCTTCGACACATCCGACCGTTCTGACCTCGACACCGCCCGTGTCTAGTCCGGCCACCTCGTGTCTCGCCACGACTCCGCCTCGACGTCCTGCAGCCATCACAGACAAGAAACACATCAAATAGCACCGCTCGATACATGTAAGCATAAATGCATTAATGAAATATCCCAAACCTGACAAGTTGGCATAATATGCATCCTAACCATTTTGACCAGGTTTGACCAAGTCCGACCGAGCCCGATTGCACCACGCAACATCAAGGTCCGAACCAACCAAATCAAACTCGACTTCCCTAAACCGATGTCAATTACTCATCACACACAAGGGATGACCCCCACATGGTCTCTCACTATTCAATAGATACTTTATCATGAGACTCTCTCTTGCTCTAACTATACCAAGCTTAACACAGAAATAGAAGTTTTGACTAGACAACTTATGGAGTTTGCTGAAAAGAAAAAATTATCTCAGTCGCTTCTAAGAGTCTTATTGATGAATATGTTAAATGCACAACCTATCCCACATTGGATAAAAAGAATGAGTATCTTAAAGACACCTCAGAGAGATTTTCTTTTGGCAAAAGGAATTTGAATATGATTCTAGATTATTCAAAAACAAGCGCGAAGAAATATGGTCTAGGATTTAATTTTGTTGAGTATGCCAAGAATAATCTTCCTAAAGTTGTTAAACTTTTGGAACCTGGAAAACCTGTAGTAGAATCTGAACCAAAATAGATTTCTTTTAAATCTATTGGTATTGCAAAGAATTTCTCTACCAAAGAGAGTGTTGTAAAATCAATAGATATGACTTCTCAGCAAGTCAAGTTCAAGTGTACTCACTTTGGTAGAGATGGTCATTTGGTTTAATTTTGCTTTCGAAAAAACAAGGAGAAGAAAGATAGGTTAAGAAAGCGTTCTTGAGTGGAATCCATGCAAGCTCCAAACCATGGCTCTGCTCCCTCTAATCAGTTCTCTACAGGCTCAGTTGGTAGTTAACCAGTCTTGCCCATGCATTCAGACTGCTCTATGGTCAGACATTCCCTGATTGGACCATCGCTTCAGCCAATAACTTCCCATGGTCGAACTAGTGCTATTGGATTAGGTGCTCAACCAGTTTGCTCTCGTGGTCTGACAAGAGTGGCTAAATGAGATTTTTGACAAAATGATACTTGTAGTCGGACTAGCTTTTCAATTGACCATCAACCAGTGTTCTCTGCTCGCTCAGACCAGTCAATAGCCAGACCCATGCAACACAGTTGGACAGGCTATTTTTGGCCAGCCTTTTCAACATGGTTGGATTGGTCTTGGGGATCACACGTGGTCATGTAGCAGTCAGACCACCCTGTGGACAGACATCCTGTGGTCAGACGTTCCATTGTCAAACCAGAGTTTCGACTAGACGTTACTACACGCTTAGACCAGTTGGCAGTCAGATCAGCTTCGCTAAGGAGGTCATACTACCGAGTGGTCGAGCCTATGTCTCATTATCTATCAGGTAAAAATCTAACAGAGGCAAAATCTTCACTTAAATCTTTATCATTACCTGCTGCTACTCCTGTTCATCAAGTGTTACAGTACTAGATTCCTAAAGCATATTTGACTAACCCCAGTACTATGATACCGACACCTTCTGTGATTTAAGACTAGCAAATGCGGGATGGAGAACATGTGCTTGATTGTGTTCTAGTCTTTTTCTTGGTTGGAACAGTTGATGGTTTTTCATCTTCTTTGATGGCTCCCGAGAGATCTCACCTTCTGGTTAAACCATGTGGAGAAGGTAATGTTATCCTACGAGTGGTCTTTTTCAAGTGGTCTTTGAGTTCCTTCTCAGATTGCTCATTTTCACTCTTAACCACTTGACTCTTCTCGTTTTGCACAATTACGGAGTGACTTAGGTGTAATGCATCCTATGGGATTATTCTGAGGGGGGTTTGGAAGTTAATATTTGGAAGCTTTGTTTATTATACATGTTCACTAATTCATCAAATCCAAGCCATTGAAAACAAATGAGTTATAGAGTTGTGTTTGTCGTATTCACTCATATGTTGTCTACATGTGGTCAAGACTGATGTTATTTAACCTGCTACAATTGATCTAAAGCATGACATGGCAAAACATCTTAACTGGATTGATTATAGATAGTACTTTGTGATGTTCATCCAAAAGGATTAGCATGATTTTGGGTCTTATGTTAAATCTTGGCTATGAGGTTGGTATGTTTCATGTCACAATCATTTCATGATCACTCAAGTTGGCATGTTATACACAGAAAAGTGCACAAATGAAAAGGTGTATGCTTCAAGCATGCCATGGTCAATTTTTTTTAAAGAAAGGCACAAAAACTGTGCTAGTGAAAAGAAGTATGCTTCAAGCATGCCATCGTTTCAAACAAAAGAAGAAAAAACTTCAAAGCATGACATCAAGAAAAGAAGTATGCTACAAGCATGCCATATGCCTAAGACGTAAGTGTAAAATAATTGATTGCTACATGAGTTAGCTACCTCACCTAGACTTAATGCCTGCCTCAATTTTAGGCTTTGATTTTTCACTGTGATATCTCATTTACTCTTTATAATTGATTTAGTCATTGATGAGATGCTTGTCATTGATCTAAATTGCTTCAATGAGATAAAAGATTGTTTGCATCTTGCTATATGAGATATGACTATATATAATCTAGGTAGCTTTACTTAAATAGATGGCTTGGTTAAACTATTAATTCAATGCATATTGCCTTGGATAATCTACAAAGCTTCTGGATTTTTACTTTCCTAGTTCCCTTTTAGAATTATTCCCACCTTTAACCCCTTGATGATTTCATTGCCAAAGGGGGAGAAAAGTAGTAAGGGGGTGCGTAAGGGGGAGATCTACATTGGAAGTTGTTCTCGTCAGTTGTTTCGGATACTCGTTGTTTCGGATTGCAAATTCTTTCTTGCAATTTCTTTTGTTTGAGTGTTTTTGAGGTGTTGTCAATGTATTCATCAAGGGGGAGATTGTTAGACCATGTGGATGGTCGTGGTTAAAAATGATGGTGAATAATTGACATTTGAATTGCTTTGGAATTTGCATTTGTAAAATTGTTCGGTGATCGCAGTCAAAGATTTTGGGTTCAAGAGTTTTGACAGCTTTGAGTGGTTTTGATGGTGTTTCGACTGGCTCCTAGTGGTTTTAATCAAGTTCGAGTTTGAGTAGTTCAACCTCGTCCAGTTTTTGACCACGGACAGCTTCAACCATGTCCAATTTTGACCATCTATGAGTGGTTTACGGCCACGGAGTCGTTTATGACCATGCATGGCTTTACGACCACGTATGGCTTTACGACCACGGCAATTTGACTTTGACCTTGCATAACTATGACCAAGGCAACACGACTATGACCATGGCAACTCAACTATGACCACAACAGATCGACTACTGAAAGTAATCATAACTATAGTACTTTTACATGGTCGTAACTTTAGTGATTTTGATAGTCATGGACTTTACTGGTCATACTCGATAGTCATAGATTTTGTTGACTGCTCTTATAGTCATATATGTTGCAGCCTTGTCGATGGTTGTAGGCCAAGCAGTCTACTATTGTTGTCTTCGATAGTCGAAGGCTTTATGATCGGTTGCCGTAGGCTTCTCGGTTGGTACTCGTAGACTTTGTTGTCAAAACGAGTGCTTCACTCTTTATGATCTTCAAGTATTTTGAGTACACGTGTTAGGCTAGCAGGTTGTTTGGCTGGTGCTTGATGGAACGATGTCGGTACTCGATAGTCGAAGTGACTAGGTACTCGATGGTCAGTGAGTGAAAGTCATGAGTGTTGCGGTCGGTTGTCAGTTTTGAGTACTTGTTATGCTTGGTGGTCATGCTGAGTGGTCGTAAGCGTGAGTTTTGGATAGCAATAGTTTTTTGTGGTCATAATTGGTAGTCTGAGATTGCTTTCTGGATAGCAATGAGGTGATTGGTCGTGGATGGTTTTGTTCTTGTCTCTGTATGGACAAGGGTGTTATGTGTTGTTGTGTTGATGACGGTCAAGCTGGGAAGAGCTTGTGCCAGGAAAACCAATTCTTTGGTCTTTGCATGTGCAGGAGAGTGTGGAGATGATCACTGTCAGTGATGAGGATGACCAGGACTAGGAGAGGGAGATCTGAGGTCTAGACGGTTGAGGATGTCACGCGAGGTGGTCACGCTAACGCTGGAGCACGGAGCTACAAGAGGGGATATCCTAGAGGCTTCATTTCGTATTGAGTTTGGAGTGTTACGGATAGAGGCCATGGGCTGGAAGAGGTAGAGTTTGAATAAAACCAGTGTTAGTAAAGGATTTTGGGCCCCTTGATTTGAGAAAGAGATTCGGTGTTGTGTTCGTGTTTAAATCGAAGATGATTAGGGACGTTGGTCTATAAAAGTAGGGGGAGGCTTAGGTTAATGTAACTAGTCTTTAGGGCTTTTATTGAGGAAGTTTTAGGGGTGCCGTGATGGCATTTTGCAGCCAAAAACTTGTTACAGAAATAATAGATCAGATCTATTCCAAAAGAAATTGATCGGCAAGATGTTTTTCTGAGTATAGTTCTTCTTGTGTTGTTGAGAACATGCTAATAGACCTCATTCAAGTGCATTATGAGCACACAATTGTCTTTGGCTGGTAATCATTTGAGCAGAAGCATTCGAGCGGTCGAAGGTTTCCGAGCGTGTGAGTTCTGCGAGCGAGTTCGACCACATAGTGAAGCAATCGAGTTTTCATTGTCGACAACTGCAAGTGAAGCTGTGCGATGAGCGTTGTTCGAGCAGTTTTTATCGACCATGATCAGAAGAGCAAAGCGTTAGAGGTAGAGGCGATCATTCACACCCCCTCTGATAATGTCATATGGTCCTACATGTTTGGTCGCCTACGATCGCCTCTGATACTCAAAACTTCTTCGACCACCTTCGGGACACAGGTGCTTTCGACCGCCTGTGATACTCAGGCACTTTTGACTACTTGTCATACTTGGGTGCTTTCGACCACCTTCCACGCCCAGACGTTTTTGACTGCCTCCAATATTCAAGACTTCTTCGACAGCCTTCTAGCTCAATCCCTTATGACCGTCTGCTGTACCCAAGTGTCACTGATGGTTTTGATAGTCAGTCGCTTACGACCACCTCCTATGCTCGGTCGCTTACGACCGCCTCCTATGCTTGGTCACTTACGACTGCCTCCCGTGCTCGGTCACTTATGACCATCTGATGTACTTAGATGTCATTGACCACTGCTGAAACTCAGTCATGTACGACCGCTTTCAATACTCGAGCGCCATCGACTGTAACATCCAAAAATTCAGATGTTCAAAAATATAGGATTTTAAAAACTTTTTCTTGCATTCTGTTGATGTTTGAATTCCTTTTGAATATTTATTTGAAATTTTCTAAGTTTCGTACTATGCAAATTAATAATCAAGAATAATCCCAAGTGCAAATAATGATCATGTAAATTATAACAATGGAAAATGACTTTACAGATCATAAATTCAAAATACCAAAATCATGAATTCAAGTTCTAGTCAATAAAATGAAACCAAAAAATCCCATGTTTTAATTCAATTAGCATACAAAACCCAAGGTTGAATATTCAAAAATTTATATATACAATTTAGAAAAAATAATATCAAAATCAAAATCTGAGGGCAAACTAAATAAAATAAAAAATAGAGGAATATTAGATTTTGTATGTAGATATTTGAACTGAGATTTAAATTGAAAATTCAAAATTTTAATACAAAATTTGAGCAAGAAATCAAATTCCTCGTGGCTCACTCTTGCTCATGCTCCCCCTATCCCATTCCCTCCAACCGCCACCGCCATTAACGGCCTCCCCACACTTGACCGCTCCCCACCACCGTTGGCCCGCCAAGATGCCTTCGGGCTAGAGCCGCTACCCCCAGGGACATCTTCTCCTCCACGGGGTCCCGTTTTGCCGGTCACTGCAACCTCCCCAGCTATTCCTCGCTGGCGGTGCCGCCGTTTTCCTAGCTTCGGTCATTCCCCTATTTCGGCCAGCTGACTCCTCTATTTTTTGACTCCAGCCACCCCTCATCTCATCTATATACCTGCTTCCACCTTATCACCAAGAGGGCAATGCCTGGTTGGTCAGCCGAGCCAACCGCTTGATCGCTAGGTCCTGGGTTTGAATCTTAGCACATTTCAATTAGGAAATATTTATGAAATAAATCAAGGAAGCTAAGATAATTGATTTGGGTTCAAATAAAATTTATATATACATCAAAATATAGAATTATATGCGTATGAAAAAGTAAGTGATTAAGGGAAATAGTTTAGTACTAGCTCACTAATATTTAATAATTGAAATTTAAATTAAAGGTTTCCTGATATACGATTAAATAAACCTAAAAAATAATTAGTGTACCATTAATATTCATCTTTAGTTCAAATACTAGTAAATATGCTACTAGCATATAAATTGGTAAAAATGTACCCTTGTAGATATAAATATTAATCAAAGGTTCCTAAGGTGAATAATATCCAATCAAGGAGCATGAATTAAATAAAATATTAGAAGTATTTGAAATAGAGTGTCCATCTAAAATTAAAGACTTTTCAAAAAACATATAATAGTTAAAAAAATGCGAATGATATGTATGCAGCCCACTAGTAAATATTTTAGTAAAATTTTTGTATTCACCGTAGACCCTATTAAAAATATAGACCCTATCATTAACATACCGCCAGTCATGAAACCTTAAACGGTAGCTTTAAATTAGTAACGATAACAAAATATAATCATGTATAGCAGGCTCGATCAATCATAAATAATTAAATTATATTAGATGCTAAGTAAAGGGATAAAATATCAATACCAGTTGATTTCTAGAGTGCCTCCAAATTAAAAGGGTCATATTAATATATAGGTACTAAAATATAATAGCCCTAGGTCATCAAACATTGAAATAATCTCACCAATATATATTCCGAAGTAAACATTTAACCAATTATGCGATTAATTAATAATTAGGACAACATAAAATGCTACATATCAAATTTTTAGCAACATGAATTAATTCGATAAGCTAAAAGTCGTATACGTCGCCTATGGAACCCCTACCCTAGTTCATAAATGGCAATACTCGACCAATAAATTAATACCCGACTAAATTCATACACCTGTCCATATGTCTGGCTCGACTCATGGAATTTCCTTAATAAATATATAAATAACAAAAGAAGTTATTAATAAAAAGATCGCACCATGGTATTCAATAGTCGGCTAAACCTAGCCATCCTCAAATCCGAAGTAAAATATTCCTGTGAATATTCCTTCACCATAAACCTTCCTTGGCATCCGACTCGATGGATTTCGCTTATCCATTTATCATTTCGCTCCAACCAGTTTGACTCCGTCACTACTCCGTGCCCAATCAACCCAACCTCAAATCACACATTTAATCATAATAAAAATTAATGAAGTTCAATTGGATTTATTTGGATCTTTTGAGTTATTTGTCTTTATTTGGATTCGGTTGTTTAGTGCGTAATTAGAAATTGGAGTCCTGAAGATTCAATGGATCAAGTAAGATCAAGATCCAGATGAAGGCCAACAGCTCATGACCATAAAAAAAGAAAGCTTTGAGTGAGCTCAAGACCGTGGTAAACTACACAAGGCGAGTCAATACTTTGATCATGTTGAACCTACATTTTCAGATTGCATGTTGTTATTTCATATGCAAATATATGTTTGTTTTAAGATTCTAGTTATATGCCCATTACTTGACTTGTTAGTATTACACCTCCTTTCGAATATTTGAAACTTGCCACCCTAGGAAAATTATAATGGTAACCTCACAAATAAGTCTACAGTTATTCACTATGCTTAGTACTGCTTAGATACTCGGGGGCACCAGAATGCCCCAAGCATCAATTTTAAATCATGAGAAACTGATTTGGGAAGTCATTGGTGAAAATAATTGGTATATTTTGACATTGATATTTTATGCTCCCAAAAACCCCAACTTGCTTACATATCTGGGTAGATGGTTCGGGGGTGTGGTGCAGTGGAAGCACAAGTGGGAATTGTGGTAAAACAGCCCAGATAACCCTAAGGACCGAATCTTGTGATGACCTCCTAGCGTATAACAGTGCAACCACAAGTTGGCAAATTGTAGGCAGGGCTAACTAATTTGTATTGACCCAGTGTGGGTTGTGCTGGTGTGACCACAGGCGGGCAAAGGGTGGCCACATCCTCCAACATGATGGCACAAGAGGGGACTCATAGAAGGGTGGTCGTACCCCGAAGGGAGTGAAACCTTAGCGGATGTGGCTCTGCTGGGAAAGATGCATTTGTAATAGCCTTGTGATGATCTACTCAACCGCATGACTAAGAAATCGTGTGGAGCAATGAGCAGATTGTCTCTTCTGGTTAAAGTGTACAAACTCTGTAGAGTGAAAACTATTCGAATAGTCGTGCCCACGGTCAAGGGCGGACATGGGAACTTAACTAGATATAGTTCTATTTCAAAAACTTTGTGGGTGGAATTGGAAAATTGGAGGCCAGTGGAAAGCCTTGATTTGTATTGCCCTGGGGTGTCGTCCCAGTGATAAGGTAAGTGGTTATAACACTAAAAGGTTAAGCATATGGTGCAGAAACCATGTAACGATGGATGGAATTTGGATTGCTATTATTATTGCATTCTTTCATACATTTATAAAATCTGTTTCAGTTAAAACTGCTAGGTCTCAGGAAATTTTTATGTATCATACTTTAAAAACAATTTATGGCAAATAAAATAACTCGAGCCTTTTCTTGATAAGCCATGCATGTTATCTATTGCATCCTGTGTATTGGCTCATAGAGCATGGTGGTTTGTGCTCACCCTCGCTCACTCAATTAATCCAGAATCAGGAGTTAGATCACTAAGCTTCAGCAATGCACCTGGTCATGATGGTGAAGAAGATGAAGAGGTTAAAAGCTAGGTCGCGAACCCCAGTTGGCTGCCTGTGGGCTTGTCCTTAGGGTCTCACCTGTGTGCTTTGTTTTTTGCTACTGCATTTTATTGATTTTGGCCTGATCGACCCATGAGTAAGTCTACTATTATATTTACGCTTCCGCATGATATGTATTATGATGTTCAATACTGTATCTATGAGCACTATCTACTGATCCAGGGAATAGTGCGGTGGAATCACAGAAGATTCTAGATTTAAAATCCGGGTTCGATATTGATCGCCCACAGCACTCAGACGTCATCGACCACCCATTGGGCAAGACGTCTACAATCACTTTGAACACCTGGGTCCATCGACCACCCATAGTACTCGGACGTCCCCGACCATTCACTGCACTCAGGCACCATCAACTGCACAGAGTACTTGATCGCCAGTGACTGCCTTCTGTACTTAGGCATCGCCGCTCCTGGCTTAGACACCATCAACCGTCTACAGTACCTAGATGTCATCGACCATGCACCGTGCTCTGTTGCCTACAATCGCCTGCTATGCTAGCTCACTTACGACCGTCGGTTGTATCTGGACGTCATCGACCACCTTGTGTGCTCCGTCACCTATGATTACTCGCTGTGCTTAGATGTCACCAACTACTTTCAATGCTCGGGTGCCATCGACCACCCACAGTACTCAAACATCACTGACCACTTGTTGGCCCATTGTGCTTTCGACTGTCTATGACATTCGGTCACTTTTGACTGCCTGCTATACTTGGGCATCACTAACCACCTTTGATACTTGATCGTCTCCAATTGCCCGCTATGCTCAGACATCAGCAACCGCTCGTGGTACTTGGTCGACTCTAACACTTGGACAACTCACCACGCTCGGATGTCCCTGACCACATTCTATGCTCAGTCGCTCACAACCACTATGGATATTCGGTCACTTATGACTATCCACTATACTTGGACGGCACCAACCACCTCTGATACTTGGTCGTTTACGATCACCTACTGTGCTTGGTCACTTGCAACCACCAGTTGTACCTGGAAGTTATCGATCACTTGTCATGCTCAGGAGCTTACGACTATTCGCAGTGCTCAAACGTCACCGACCATCCTCAATACCCGGTCGCTTACAACTGATTACTGTATTCAATCATCATTGACTATTGTCGGTATATAGATGCTTCTGATTGCTTGTCATAGTCGAGTGCCTTCGACTGCTTCTTGAAGACTGACGCCTCTAACCACTTGTCAAAGCCGAGGGTCTCCGACTACCTATTGAGGTCGAGTGCCTCTGACCACTTGTCAAAGCCGAGTGCCTCTGACTGCTTGTAGAAGTCGAGTGACTCAGACTGCTTCTTGAAGACAGACGCCTCCAACTATATATCGAAGTTGAGCGCCTCCGACCACATGTCGAAGTCATGTGCCTCCAACTGCTTCACAAAGGCGGGCCTCTCTGACTACTTGTCGAAGTTGAGCACATCCGACCACTTGTTGAGGTCAAGTGCCTCCGATTGCTTATCAAAGCTGAGCGTCTTTGATCGCTTGTCGAAGTGGAGTGCCTCTGACCGCTTCTCAAATATGGGCACCTTCGCCCAGTGCATGCTACTACACATGCCACATGCCGACTAGTGAGTCATCGCCAGATAGCTTCTCCTCGCACCATGCTCTAGATCTTGAGGCTCTGATACCAACTGTTGAAGATCTCATGAGATTTTCCCCTCGCTCTCTCTTTTATTTTTCTATTTCTCTCAAGAAACAAATACAAGTTCTCAGGAGACAAATGACTGCTGCAAATGGCTCAGTTATTACATTTGATTGAGATGCTTTAAATATAAATAACCGATCACTCATGCAGACCACTCACCCACTACCTACAATCATGCGCTTAAATCCTAAAATTCCTCCACGATCCACACAACTCGGTGCTCTTAACTATTTATTAACTCAGGCTGCAACCACTACTATGACTGTCATTCAGTCTACTACTTCTCTAACTACAATCGTGGCCACTTATGACCACATAGACGACTACGAGTACTAGCACCTATGATCACACACACAACCACAAGTGTTGAATACTCATTTATGGCCACGAGCACTAGATTACGACCACGAGCACTCAAACACTTTGGGATCAACTCAAACACTTGGGGATCCCTGTACTCGATCACAACTATGACTACCATAGCTTTGACTATGGCTACTTCGACCACGTACAAATCATCAAGATTAATTCCAACAGGCTTTTGGCTTTTGACTCTAACTACATCCAAATGCCAATGGTTTTTGGCTTTTGACTACTGACTACATCCGATTGTTGATGAGTTTTGGCTTTCAATTGCTAACTACATCCAAATGCCGATGGTTTTTGACTTTTGACTACCAACCACTCCATAATGCCGATGGTTTTCGGCTTTCAAGGAGTCTTTCCTAGTGATCACTATCAACCACGTCAATACTAAACCTTGGTGTTCTGCACTGTTAAAAGTAAGGATGATTTGTCCTTACGACACCTGAGTTTGGCTAAGTGAGGCAGCACTGCAGTAGGGTCCTTCCCATTGGTTAGTTTTGACCAGTTCGACATCTGTGCCTGGTGTTCTGCTTTGCTAGCCTCATTGCCTGAATTAAGTCAAGTGGCACGGGTAGGTGCAGCCGGTGTAAAGGCTATGCTATCAATGGCCCCATAGACCAACGAGGCTATGAACAATGCCAACGCCCACATACATCAACCAATCATCACAATCATGGACAACATGAAGCAAAGACTTAAAGATGACGACCAATGTGCAGTTTAATTAGAGGTATTTTGTGGGTTTACAATTGTGGATGTAATTAACTAAGAGCCTTCCGAGGCCCTGGGAACCAGAAGACCACACCGCCTATGTCAAATCTACTATGCTATGCAGGCTATGGAGTGCATATATATAAAGGGAGCTTGTAATTTCGTTATTCTCAAATAAATGAATAAAATACATGTTTCTCTATCTTTTGCTGTGTTTATATATTTTTGTGTACTCTAGTACACTGGTACACCCGCACCTCATACTTCGGGGTAAGAAATCCGTGAGCGATTTCTCATGTCAAACAAATTGTAATGCCCAAAAAAAAGGAGAAGGATTTGGGCCCAATTGGCCTTGGTACATGCCTGGGCATGCCCAAATACAAAAGGGGGAGTAGGCAAGGGGAGCATATGCCCTAGCCAGCTCTCGAGCTTACTGTTGCCACCGCCCACATCCTAGCCTTCCACATGCGCTGCCGTTGGTAGCTGTCACTGCACCTCCCTCTGTGTGCCGCTACCCCTTGCCACGTGTCGTGTCCTGAGTTGCCTCGCCTCCCCAGCAAGCTCCACCACTGTAGAGACCCGAATATGGAAATCCGGACTCTCCTGTGTATTCTGTACTAGTCCAGGATCACGCTAGTGCACATAGTATAAACAAAGATGAAATATCGACCATATCACGATTTACTAGGAAAAAGACTCAAATATTATTAATAATTATCATAGTACGATCTTATGGCCAAGCTTACAATTAATAGCCTGAAAGGCTTAAAGAAGCTAGCAGCAGAAAAACCAAAAATAAGCGTAGCAGCCATTCGACATGCCCACAGGCAATCGACCGGGGAGCGAAGTCCTAATCCGCGAAGTCGTCGAAATATCCTCCTTCTAGTAGCTTCTGCTGATATGGTCCTTCTTCCTCAACTGAGCAAATATGGATGAAGCCGTGAGTACATAGAGTACTCAGCAAGTCGTTTGTAACAAAGAATGCAATATAGTATGCAAGGCTTACCAAAGGATAGCTGAAAGGTTAATTTTGCAGAAAGCAATAATTTAAAGTAAATACAATAAAAAGATTGAAAAGCGAACTTTGAAAATGGTATTAAATAAGTAACCAAAGGAATTGAGACCAACCACAAGTGAACTGACCATTCACCCACGGAATCCACCATGAACCATGATCCATGAAATGGACACCCATGAACTAACCATTCACTTCCCAACTTAACCCAACCAGGTTTTTTATGAAAACTCTACCCCTTGTGTGAAATCACCGAGCATTGTCCATGACCGAGGACACGGCTATTCGAATAGTTTTACACTCTGCAGAGGTTGCACAACTTTACCCACAAGAGATAAATCATCTTAATAGCCAGCATGCTTCCTTAGGCATGAGACCCAGATAAATTATCACAAAGCCTTTACCTCACTCCAATCTAGTTAGGCATCACCCGCTAAGGTTTCACTGCTGAAGGGTTAACCACCACAGTCAGAAGCCCCCTCTTGCGCCGTATGAGGACAGTAACCCTGTTCCTCACTGTGAGCAAACCAGTACCCCTGGTACTCACTTACCAATGATGATATCTGAACTAAACCTTTACAAGTTAATCAGCTAGGTCTATCCCATACTAGACATGTGGTTGTGCGGTAAGGCTCAGATCAATGACGCACAAAGTTAAGTTCTTAAGAAATACCCAGGTGAAACATCCACATCCCATTGTGCAAACTGCACCCCCTTTACTGCACGATCATTTGCCCAAGTGAAAACCAATTTTGTATAACCAACACCAATGACACTACCCATGTCATGGTAATCAAATTTTATAACTGTGATTGACCACCACGTTCCAGTATATCATTAAGTCAAGATTAATTAACACATGTGATGATAGACCCAATGTACTAGTAATAAGCATGGCTAAGCAGATTAAACGTACAACCCTTATGACAACTAGTATTGCATCACTAAATAATAACCCATCCTATGGTGACAATGGAATCATGGTATTCAAATTATCAAGGAGGGAGTAATCAATTTGGACAATAACTATCAATACAAAGGTTTTACAATAAAGTAGCGATGCATGATAATTTGAAACAAAGTAATACATAATAGATTTGAAAACTAGGTTCAACATGATCAAAGGACACGACTTGTCTTGGCCTTGCTCAGTTAGGAATTCTTGATCTTCAAATCTTGCTTCAACTCCTTCGAAAGCGTGATCTAATGAGAGAGGAAACGAGACAAAACACAAAAACATATTCAAATAAAATTCAAATGAACTCCAAAACTGCAAAACTAGAACCAAAAGATAGAACTCAATTTTAGATGAATTTAAGAAAAAGAATCGGGTCAATCGGAGTTAGGACGAAGGAGAACAAGCAATCTAAAGTTTGCCGGGGCGAGAAAAATACTGGAAAATAGCAGAAGTTACTGTTCATTCGAGAGCAGAACTTTTGGAGAGAAAGCTAGCGCCGGCGAGAGGAGGCATAGGAGGTGAGTCTAACTAGCAAAATGGGTTACTAGGGACCTAAGGCACACATAGGAAGCGACGAAACGTCAAACGGAGCACGGTGACGGCACGGGCGGCTACAATGACATGGGTAGGAGAGAGGAATAAAACTCGGGTATAGGACATGGAGAAGTAGGGTGAGCACGGGCTAGAACGCAGCTTGCCGAAGCTAGAAAAATTGTTGGCTCGGCCGGAAACCCACCGGAGACGGCGCAATCGACGTTTGAGCGACGTTGGGAAGGAAAAAGAAAAAACTTAATACCTTGGTGCTCGGTGAACGAAATCTCAAACCACTTGGAGAGTAGCTACCTGGGATGGTTTGGCACGATGTGACGTGAACGGATTGGAAGAAAACACCACCAGACAGACGGGGACACGAGATGACATTGGCGGCTATGGCGAGATTCGGAGGCAAAAATTTGTGGAGGCTTTTTGGGGAAAAGAAAGTGAGCACGGCGTAGAACGCGACGAGGCAAGTCTAAGAAAAATTACGGCAAGGGCTAAAGCTTACCGGAGATGACGAATCGACGTCGGGAAGCACTCTTGACCTAGATTAGGGAAAACTCGATTCCGGGAGATTGGCTACACCAAAACCAAATTAACTTGTCAAGAAGGTAGATGGCATATGATGGCACAATGTGACGCGAAAAAATAATGGAAAAACTCACCGGATAGCTCGAGACGCGACGAGCAAATTCGGGACCGAAGGGCCTCGATGCCGACGACGTCCTGGGCTTTCAGGGGACTTGGCACGGCTTAGGATGGGTTTAGGGGGTAAGGGGTCGTATTTATAGGCTTGGAAGAGATAGAAATCGACTCTAATTCGCGGATTTCGGTTTAGAATCTGTTTCAAAAAATAGGAGATAAAAGGCAAACGGATGAACGAAACGGAAAGAGGCTAGTTGGAATGGATTTCTTGCGTGATTTGGCACAACTTTCCTTTTGAAAAGACATTGAAATAAGGTCCGGATTGAAAGTTATGAAGAGAGAGGAAAACAGAAGGAAACATACAGAACTGGATGGATCGATCTCCCGTGCGCGCGCTAGAGAAGATGAGTGAACAGTACCACGGGTACTGTTCATTCTCTCTCCTCTTTTTCTTTTTTTTTTTAAATTTAAATTGAGCTCAAACAAACTCCAAAAAAATTCAAGAAAATACAGAAAAATTCCTTGTGACACAAGGAACACAAATAAAATATTTTTGACCAATATTAATGTTTAATTTAATCATATTAAATCTTTTTAATTAATAAAAATTCCAATTAAACTTTAATTAATTACAGAAAATCCAAATGGTGAATTTTATTTTAAAAACTTCAAAAAGGGCTCTGAAAATCAGGATGTTACAACCGCCGCCGTCCTCTCCTTTCCCCGCCATCGCCCTTGTAGTCATCGTTGTCATCCCGGCTGTTGCCTCACCTTCCTCCACGAGTCGCTATCCCAGCTACTGCCACTATCCTCGAAAATTATTGTATCACTTGCATTCACTTCATGAGAAGTGCATATGAGTTAGGTCAGTGAGTAAGTCATATAATTAGTTTGGAGTCCATGAGCTAAGTTGGTGAGAAAGTTATATGACTAGTTTGAAGTGCTCTTAAGAAAGACCTACTTCGGTACGCACCACCGCAGTATGGAGGTAGAGGGTGTACATAGACAAGTGTTCCCTCAATTATGCTTATTGCTTTATTGATGTTTATCATTTTATTATGTACTTGATGAGTCTTGAGACTATGCTTGCTTTGTTGTTATTTTAGTTGAATGTTGAAGGTAACATGCATAGGACAAGAGTAGCACAATTATTTACTGTGCAATCTGTAATTCACGTACCACCTTTAGTGGTAATATTTAGACTTTAATGGCATACGTATTTAGTTAGTGTTAATTTTATATCTTAATGGAAATATTTAGTCATGTGTGGCTCCTGTGTTACCTTTTGATAGATGGCGAATTTATACATTTGTTTTAATGCTTATTGTTAAGTGTATGTTGTTTACCATTTTGTTGAGTTATAACTTAGGGGAGATGCTACCGAAATCTAGGAGCGATGAATGTAAATGGGAGTGTGATAGAGTAGTGGTAGCATTTCAACCTCAGAGGTTAGGCTGGAGCATTATAGGAGTAAAGCACTTCCAATAGATGTTTATCATGGAATATGCAGATAAGGAGGCGGCTCTCTAGGAGGTGCGAAGGCTAAGGGGGTGTTTGTAGTATCTTTTGCTTCTAGTTTATGTTTGGAGAAGCCAGAAATCAATATGAACACCCGGCTTCCCAAAGCGGCTTCTCCACTCCTCTCACTTTCATCTCTCTCCAAGATAAGGCAGGGGTCACGGGCGTATCACACACCCTACTCCTCTCGCTCTCATCTTGCGCATGCATCTCTCCCATACTTTCCTCACCTCTCACCCCTCCTTCTAAAAGCCACTTCTTTCAGGCACTACTTTTTATTTTTAGCTAAAATCCATCAATTACAGCCAATATGAACACCCTCTAAGTCTACACTCAAGGGGTTGGTAGCTAAGTACTCCACAAGAATTTTCAGGTGACTACTTATTAGCAATCTGTATATCCATACTTATTAGCATGTCTTGACACCAGATAACAATATAGTAGCACATAATAGCACATAATATTAAGCGGTCATATATATTTCTATAAGACCAGGTTTTGCACAATTGGGCCGACCGGCCAATGTTCACAATTAAAAGTACTTGCAGCAGAAATTAAACGATAAAAAGAGATAATGGGCCCATGTGATATGCCTCATCCCACAGGTAAACGACTAGGGTTAACACCCTAGAAATCGATATCATCGTCACCAAACCTCGCGTCATAAAAAGTAGTCGATTGAGGGATCACTTTCTTCTTGATCTAATAATGTTCAATAAGCAATTGTGAGTAGAAAATTGTACTACACAAGACTTCAAAGCAACATTTAGATAACATGTAAGCTTATAGAAAGGTGGTTGTCCTAGCTAGTTGATTCCACACAAAGCAAAATTTTATTTGCAATAAATATAACAATTTTAGAACAGCAGTTTGTAAGAACTTTTAACAATAATTAGAAGTAACCTATGAGCATAATAATCAAGTATAATGAGTGGCAGTCCTGTGCCAAAGTGGTCCTTGTCAAAAGATATCTAGTATAGATTCCACCCATCCATACCATTTTCAAACCATTTCTAAAAACCATAAAATCAATCCAAGTGTGGTATTACCAAGTGATACCCATGATTGGGGATACGGTTGTTTGAATAGATTGAGATCTAACTCTATAAAAGATGTAAAACTTTACTCATATAGTACAACTAACTCATAATGCCAATGCATAATTTACACTCAATAACATAGAGTGTGGCTAAGAGGTTATAACAAGGCCTTTACAATTACCAAGCCCTAACCATAAACAGCCCCATGAACTTTCATCTCAAGATACGGATGCCCTGTACCATCACCAAGCGATCTCATAGTTGTGTTCGTAAGCCTTACCCAAAATGAGCAAGAGTCCCTACAGACATGGAGTTCATTTCACATGCCCTCATGTTTATGGATGAATACAATATCCACCATTTGCACTTCAAAGCTAGAACCCGACAAAATTATTTAGTCAAGCCCATCCCACAATAGAACATATGATTGTACTAGATTGCTTAGGAAAAGGGCACAAGGTTCGATCCTTGGTGACTTGGACGAGTCTACAATGAATCTAGATTTCCTACCCTTCATTAGCTTAGCACATGCCCAAGTCTAAATCATTTTTGGTCTTATTTTGATAACTAAACTACTAGAGGTGACCCCTCTATCCAGATTGGCTAAAATATTTTCCCATAGTCAAAAGTCATTTTTTATCAAGTTTCACTATATTTTCCATTAATAATCTAAAGGCAGCATATCTAGTGCTAATACCCATTTGGGTGCTAACATGCTAACAAACGTCTAGGACCATCGGATACCAGCCGGATGGGCACGATCCAGGCAGGTGGAAACCACTAGATGACTTATGCTTATTTGCGAGAAACCCCCCACCGCTCCTTTGCCTTCAGTCACAACTCACAAGAGTTTGCTCCCCCTCCCCAAGCGCCTCCCTGAGCTCCTCCCCGAGCGCCTACCCAAGCTCCTCCCCAAGCACCGCCCCTCCTCAAGCTCCTTCCACAATGCCTACCCTCGGCTCCCTTGGTGCCGCCCGCCGCCCCTGGCCTCCCCTAGCGTCGCCCCCGGTCTCCCCCAGCGTTGGCCCCTCCGATCTCCCATAGTGCCTCCCCCTCCCCTCTGGCAACTGGCGCCTCCTTGACCACTGTGGCTTTGACCACAGAGGTTTTGACCATGCTGGAATCGACACGGACCAAGAGCCATGGTCAAAGCCACCGTGGTCAAAACCACCATGGTCGAAACCACCGTTGTCGAAGCTGATGTGGTCGAAATCACCGTGGTTGAAGCCGCCGTGGTCGAAATCACCATGGTCGAAGTCATCGTGGTCGAAGTCAACATCATCAAAACCACCATGGTCAAAGCCGACATCGTTGAAATTGCTATGGTCACAGCCGACGTCATCGAAATCGCTGTGGTCGAAGCCGCCGTGGTCGAAATCACCAGAGTCAAAGCCACCGTGGTTGAAGCAGTGTGTGCTCGGGGAGGGGAGGCACGGATGGAGGAGGGGACGGTGCCAGGGGAAGCCAGGGAGGGAGCTGGAGGAGGCTGAGGGCGGCATTGGGGGAGGCTGGGGGTGGCACCGAGGGAGGCCAGAGGGGGTGGAGGGAGGCCGAGGGCGATGGTGGGGCGACGCTCAGAGAGGACTGGGAGGGCGGTGCTGGGGAAGGGCGGCACGGGAGGCCGGGGAGTGAGAGGAGATTGATAAACCCAGGGTTTGAACCATCCAAAGAAAGAATATGAGAGCGAGAGGTGATTGACATCAGAACCCGTTTGGTTTAGATTTCTGAACTATAGTGCTCATCGAGATACTAGAACTATCCAGGGTCGGCTGGCACCTCTCGCATTAGTGTGCCTCATCACTCAGTGAAAATAATGCCAAAAACCCACTGTGATCCATCACCCTTGCCTTAACCCGAGACGAAGAGGAACCAAGCCACAGTGACCAACGACCTCTATTACTTATCAAACCAGCCAGGGTTCCCCCTCTCTCCTCGCACAAGGGAACAAGAGAGGGAGAGGAAAAGATCGAGCCATTCAGGAGAAGGAGAGAGGAATGCATTCCACTCTCTCACCAAGCCACTAGATCAAAGAAGAGAGAAAGAGCTTGCTTCACCTCACCATTCCCACTCAACCTCCCTTCCAGGAGCAAGAAAGAGAGTAGAGAGCTAGACACCACCTGAGAGGTGCCAGAGAGGGAGGAGGAGGCTTAAGAGGAGTCAGGGAATAATTGAAGAAGGAGAATAATGCATCCTCGATGGCTCAAGAGCAAAAAACTAGCAAGGACTAGAGGGGACTAGATGAGAGGTCAACCATGGAGGAGAGCACGTGGGGGATCACCGCCACCACCATCACCAACCCATTCCCAGCCTGACCAAATCAGGTAGGTCACCCCACCTTGTCCCTTTCCTTGTCCCCCCACATTCACCTCCAAAAGCACCAAACATCGTGGATGACCTAAGCAATTGGTAGAAGAAAAATAGGGAGTAAAGAGGGGGTGCTAGCTCTCACCTCAACCGGTGAGCATCATCGACTCATGGTAGTGATGTTAAACCTGCAGATGGTAGCTTATGCACACTCAGTAGGCTCGGTCATGCTCCCCGGCACATACCGACCTATGAGCCCTATCACGATTACTCAACCACGGGACAACATCACCACCACATCCATCCTGTGCATGAGAAATCAAAGTTTAAAAACCACGATAAAGCAAAGAACACAAAAATAGAATAGATTTAGCTAGGGATTAGAGGGGGAATCATCGATCAGATGGGGCCACACCCAGATCCACCACCACTAGCATCAGATTTTGAATGGAGGAGGAGAAGAGTCACGGGAACCATAGGTGAACCGGTGTTAGGGAGGTCATCGGCTCTACTAGAGGAAAGCACCTGATCCATCAGTATCATGCTCAAATCTGCCACCACCGATGCCGTTGGGCCCTAGCGGTGGGAAGGTGGCACGAGGACCATGGCAGAGCAAGTGGGCCAGCAGTAAACTGTAGTCAGAGAGGAGTGATCAAGATAAGGGAATCGAGTGAGTGAGAGAGAAGAAAGGGAGCTGGCTGCGTGCGTATGCTGCTCTGTGTGTGGTGGTGGTTGCTCAGGAGTGTGTGGGTGTGTGAGGGCGGCGAGTGGGCCGGCGTCACTACGTGCAGCCACGTGTGTGCTTGCGCATGTGTGGACTGCGTGTATGCATGAGCCAGGGTGGCAGTGTGTGTGCATGCATGGGCTATGTGTGTTCGGCCAACGTGGGTGTAGTCTAGGCCAACGGCTAGCAGGACAGGCTAGTTCCGTGCGGGAGGTTTGGGCCAATGAGATAGACAGCCGAGGGCGATAATAGGCTAGAATATTAAGAAATCAAGTAAGGGATAAGTAAATTGCCAAGGGAAATATATGCCAACAAATATGAAAGTTCAACAGTGAAATCAGCACAAGAATACAGCACAACTGTCTCTTTAATCAATTTCTTAAAACCATAAAATATGCTCTGTAGTGCAAAGGACGAACCGAGGCTAGAAGAGGGAACTGAACAAGCCACAGTTGAGATTGAGGCATTCTACAAGTACCAAGGCAAGCTTATCCTTGATCACTCTGATTAGTTATGTCACTTAAGAAAATATGTTGCATTAAAGTGCCTTTTCAAAGAATTAATGGATAAATGAAGTAGGGAAAGAGAGTAGAGAAAGACAATTCTAGTTGAATGAGCAGTTAAACTGTAAGCTATGTATAATAGAAGAGTAGAAGGTACCCTGGTTAGGAAGAGAAAAGAGCAGGTTTTGGGACCCTCTACATATGGTTATAATATAAGGACTAAACAATTTTCACTCGGGTAGGGAGCCGTATTTCTAGTGTCAACCATATTCTTGTTTTGATAAGCAGAAATTACTACCCTACAAAGTTATTATCATCTCCATGTGGATAAGTAGTACAACTAAGTGGAGAAAACCAAAACTGGTATAAAGCCCAGAAGTGGTAGATCCAAAGCAGGCAAAACCAGAACCGGTATAGAGCCTAGAAGTGGTAAGCCTAGGAGCATATATTCATGTAAGAGTGTCAAGTGAGGGTTAGACCACCTTGGCCAACAACTAGTTCACAGTCGGTAGGTGTCGGGTGAGGCTAAAAGACCGACTCGAGCCACTGATTATAATAGTTGGATGAAGATATAATAACAAAACTAGGGAAAACATGATGTACTCTTAACTCAGCATTGCATCTATAGAAATGCGGATGATCCAGTTGCAAAGAACTCAGAGTAGTTGTGGGTAAAGTGACACAACCCTAGGCAGTGCTAATAAAATCATAAATTCATGCCTATCACCTGGATTGGAGGCTACGGAGAACAACTAAGTCCTAAAATGTGCAAGTTTCTTTTAACTTAATAACGTATTTTCTAGATAAAGAAGAGATAGAATAAGAAAATTGATTATGAAGAGATGAGTCATATCAGTGCATATTTGCTATTAACGCTTGCTGAGTACTTCTGTATGTACCCTTGCTATTAAATTTCTTTGTTAAATCCTAGTACGGCCAAGGCATACCTTGAGTGGGACGTGGGGTTTACAGGCTCAGAAGATGCTGCGTGGGACGAGGGTAGTCATATCGAGGACCAGGGTAAGATGGACACCCTATTTGGTGGATGCGACAAGTAGACAACCTATAGTACATCGTCTTCAAGAGACAAGATATATATATAAATAATCTATATCTCCTTTTGTATTTCTTATATGCAATTAAGACCTTAGCCCTATGTGGCTAACTGTTACCATGCAATTCTCTAGTTATTTTTTTACTGCATAACTCTTGTATGCCTTATTATTCCCTAACGCGTCGATCATAGGGAGTACTAATCCATTGTTCGGTGTCATGTTCTGATGATAACGACATGTGGCATCATAGGTGGTATTACAACAATAGTTAGGAGGGCACGCCTATAACTAGATACCGTTGCAAGACCTAAGTAGGCTCTTCTCACTTTTTATATGGCACTAAGTACTTTAGTAACTCTTGTTTTACATGCCATTTTCTATTCTGGTCAAATTTCAAAAATTTATTACGTTAAAATTCTCTCTACCTTAAGTGATAACCATGACTGATTTAGAACCATCCCTTTTTGCAAGATGAGTTGAGTGAGCCTTCCTCTTACTTAGGTGTGTGGGGGCAGCAAGCCTATAGAACGGTATTGAGTCTTCCCGAGGTAGACCGAGTCATTTTGGGTGTAGTACCATTGTATCTTCTTTTATGTATTATTGTTGAAGTATGGAACCATTCTAGTAGTAGTGCCCGTTTGTATGGTGTGAGTGCATTTTTGTATAATTTGTTGTATTGCACTGAGCATGCATGCCTAGTTTAGTTATCTTGCTACAAGTATTAGTAATTTGCATCTCTAATCACTAAGTAGTGCATCTTTTTAATTTCCCTGCATGTATGCAATGAACTTAGAATAGAGTGCTTATTAATGGGGTGTGTCAGCAATAGGGTAGGAGTAGGTATTACAAATTACTTATGTAAAGTTTTCTTATAATAATAGTTACTAAGCTAGTTTACAAATGTCACCATTTGAAGCTTTGTATGGATGACCTTGTAGAACCTCTCTCAATTGGAAGGAGAGAGAAGACCGTCTTGTGTTTGGACCTGATGTGATTCAGGAGGCAGAAGATTAGTGTCTATGATTAGAGAAAGGTTAAAGGTAGCTTAGTCTAGGCAAAAGAGCTATGAAGATAATCATCATAGATATTTGAGTTTTGATTCTAAAGATTATGTGTATCTCAGGGTACACCACTCAAAGGTGTCAAAAGATTTCAATCTAAAGGAAAGTTTGCTCCAAGATATGTTGGACCATTTAATATTTTGCAATGACATGGAGAGGTAGCTTATCAGTTGTAATTGCTTGAGTCAATGGTAGGACGGTATGATGTGTTTCATGTCTGTCAACTTAAGAAGTGTCTTCGAGTGCCGACTGAACAAACACCATTAAAAGCAATTAAACTTAAAAAGGATCTCACTTATAAGGAGCATCCTGTTAAGATTTTGGTTGTGGCAGAACATTTGACTCATAGAAAGGTAGTTCATTTCTCTAAAGTTTAGTGGTGCAATCATTTAGAGATTGAAGCAACATATGTGCGTGAAGAAGATCTTAAGGCCGAGTTTCCTAATTTTTTCCCCTAGCTAGCTTGAATCTCAGGGTCAAGATTCCTTTTTAGGGGGGGAGGATTGTAACATCCCAATTTTCAGGGCTTTGTAAAGTTTTCCCTAAATTAAAATTTGCATTAGGTACTTTCTAGAATTTTTTTTGAATTAATAAAACTAAAATAAGTGCTCAAAAATTAAAAATGAATTAATGTGGGAAAATGAGTTATCAAATATTGCTAAAAATATTTTATTTGAGGTCCTTGTGTCTCAGTGTATTTTCCTGAATTTTCTAGAGATATTTGCTATTTTTGTGGTTTATTTGAATTTCCCAGTTTTTCTTAATTGAGAAATCAATGTAAAATATGGAAAACTCTTCAGGCCAAATTCTTTTCATAGCCCAGCCTTTTCTCTTTCCACCCAGCCCACTCCCGTGCTCACCCGCATCACCTCACCACCTCATCACATTGACATCTACCACACGTCCGCGCGCTCGCATGCCATCACTGGCAAGTGGGTCCCGCCAATCAGGTCATCGACATCTCCTGTCTGAACTCTTGTAGTCACTGTTGTAGCTGAGTAGAACTCTACTTCACTGCACATAAATAGGTCGTTGTGCCCCTCGGTTTGAGCACCCCAAGCCGCTCCACATCTTGCCCTACCCTTGCCATCGCCCAAAGCTGCATCGTTTCACCGTAAACACTGATCCAAGTTCCACCACACCACTGAGCTCTGTCTTCAAATTCCACCATCACCAGTGAGTCTTCATCATCGCCGATTCCATCGTTGAGTTCACCTCATTGAGTTCTACCCCTCTTTCACCTCATCGTGCCTTGGAACCCGTCAAATCTAAGTCACCATCGAGACTGCAGCTCCGCCACTGCTTTTAGGTCACCACCGACCTTAGTGTCCTCACCATCATGTTTGCCATCACCTGTTGGTCCAGATCCACCAGACCATGTCACCGAAAACCTCACCGTTCATTATCACTGTCGCTCACTGGAGTAGCGTTGCTGTCTGTCAGAGCCCTAGGTCCTCTAGTGCCACCACCGATGTCATTATCCACATCAACATCTAGTCAGTAGCCACATTGTTGCCACATCACTTGTTCTTGCTCACGTGTTAGCCATGTGTTGCCTAGCCAACAGCCGTGTCATCCTAGCCAGATCGGTTCGGTGGACCGAGTTCACCGTGGACTGTGTCTCTGACATATGGGTCCCACTTATTAGCATTTGTTGAATTTCACAAATTTCTAAAAAAGAAAAGATTTTGGAATATTCCATGGGTCCTACCTGTCAATCTATCAATTCTCTCTCTTCTTTTTCTTGATTTTCTTAGCTGATTTGACTTCCAATAGCCCGTTCTCTCTGATTAAATTTCTAAAAACAGAAAAGATTTCAGAATATTCCGTGGGTCCTACCTGTCAATCTATCAATTCTCTCGCTCTTTTTTTATTTTCTTAGCTGATTTGACTTCCAATAGCCCATTCTCTCTAATATGCACCCCGATTGAGCTCGTTCAAGTCTCTAAATTCATGTAAAATAAAGTCCATGGATTGTATTTATTTTTTGGAGTTGATTTGTTCTCTGTTCTTGGTTTTCACTTGGATTTCCTCTCTTATGCGAGTAGACTTTGATGCCTCAAAATCGTTCACTGAGCAAGGAGAGAAGTGGTTCCAAACTGACTTCATCAAAGGCAAGTTGTGTAATCCTCATCATGTTGAACCCAGTTTTCATAAATTTATTTTGCATTTAAATTAATTGCATTGATATTTATTTAAAATACCCTAGAAGGTAGTTATTGCCCTAATTGCTATTTATTCACCTTGTCATTTGTATGCCTTGATCCATAGTCACCTTAGGATGGTTATTACTAGTTGGTCATTAATATGTCACCAACGTGGGTTGGTTAGATTGCTTGGACATGTTGGGAATTATGGAATAGTGTTTTGGAATCAAATTAAATTTGATTAATGATATATGGAATTGCTTGATGAATAATTCTATGCACTATGTGTTATCATTGATGACATGTGTTGTGCCTTAATATCAAGGGTGGATAAATGGTTTAGACTAGGGTGATTAGAAGAACTGTGTGATCATGCTATGTGGAATTGGTGAATTGTGGAATAGTTAATTGTTGGGGGTAGTATCGCCCTGATCAGTTAAGGACTTTACTTTGTAAGCCATTGAACTGAGCTACAATCAAACAACCACATGTCTGATATGTGACAGACCTAGCTCAATAAGTTATCGAGTTTCAACATTAACTCATCAAGCTATGGAATAGACTGGGTGGAGGGTGTAGCTGCTTATTAGAGTTGCATCATATGGATGGGATATACCATTTACAAATCCAATGATGAGTCCCCTCTTCACCTCATTAGCACTATTTGAATGGGGTGTGGGTGGAGAGGATCAGGATCAGGATCATCGGGAGGGGTCATTACTAAGGCAAAGTTTCTAAATGGTTTTGTTATGGTCATCTTAGTCGCACACCTAAGGAAGAGTGTAATTGGCCGATAGAATGAGTTGGCCATATCGTGTGGGAAAGTTGTGCAACCTCTGTAGAGTATTAAATCAATCTATTTGAATAGTCGTATCTGTGGTCATAGACATGCTCACGAATTTCACACAAGGGGTAGATTTTCATAACCAATAACTAGTAAGAAAAAGATATGTGAAAATGATGGATGAGCTATGTAGGATCTTGTTACCTTGTTATTTATTTATTATCTATTTTATTCAAATTATGTTTTAATATACTTATTGCATTTACAAGATAAACTTAGCTTTCTACAAAACATGCCAAGTTAGCAATTTCCTTTGTTCAAGCCTTGCATTTATATATTGCATTTTGCACGCACAACTTGTTGAGTACTCTAAGTTGATGAGGGAGAAGAATCTTCTCCACTCTTCAAGAAGTACTATGAAGGAGGATAAGTGCTAGGTCAAGCAACCCTAGTCGATTGCCTCTAGCTTGAGATGAGTTATTTTCTGCTGGAGTTATCTTTTGATTTTCCGTTGCAAGTTTATTTCTTAGTTCTAAGCCCAGCAAGGCATAATAAATGTAAACTCTGATAACAAGATTGTACTCAATTAATTAAATAATATTAGTTATTCATTTGTATGGATGATATTGCATTAATGTTGCCACTGTGTGCACTAGCGTGATCTTAAATTAGTGCAATATACTCATAGAGTCTAAATTTGCATATTCGGATCCTAACAGTCTGCCAACTAGCCCTTTTTCACCACCTGACTAGAGGAGTCAAGCTCCTAAATTGCCTTTCAAATTCATGTATGTCCCTATTCCTCTTTGTAGTTTCAACGGGATCACTTCGGCCGTCCAACCACTCACACCACCAACCAACCCCCTGATTTGCCAAAAATGATAAATTAGAGATGCTCAGGAAGGCCTTCCCCTCTAAGCTCAAGAGGCTAGCAAAGATTATGGGGCATCTCGACTTGTTTGAGATGTAGTTATCCTTCTTTCTTTAAGTCATTTCCTGGTTAGCTTTATTTACTTCCTTGCAAATAAATTGTATCATGCTCACCCATGATATAAATAAAGTTTCCCTTATATTATTAAATAATTTTACTTCATCTTGAAATTGTATGCATATGTATCTGCATTCAATGGAATACTTTACTAGAAAGATTTTATAATAAATTTGTGTCATCATGTCTTTGCCTTCATGCACCCTTCTCAAAGCACCACATCCACATGACCCCAATAGCCCAATTTGCTTATCCATGGCTTCATCTTCATGACCTAAGTCTCTAGGCCATGCCATAGTTTTCCCAAACCACTTCCCCCGCCGGTATTGGACAAATGTCCAAAATGCCCCTCCACTAGTGCTTCTTGAATCCTTCACCATGAAGCATCGTCCATACTTTGCCATCTTCCATATAGCCCCAATGACTTTCCATCAAGCATCTTATGCATCCTGATCTCTCAAACCGTCCCCGCTTGCAAATGGACCCTAAGTCACTTGGCGTACCACATGCTTCATCTTCACCGTGATGACACCCGGCTTCACTAACCGTTTAGGACCTCAGCTCCTCCTTAAGTCTAGTCCCAGTCTACCTTGCTGCTGTCCGTCATGTTCACCACTGGTAGCTCTAGCTTCAGCTCCTTGTCTTCCCGGCTTGTAACCATCCCAGAAACCTCAGTCATCTTCAGTGGCACCTTGATCGCTCTAGACCTCAGTAACCCTTGCCTAGTCCTGGTTCGGTTAGGCTCACCATGACCTAGCTTTGGAGTTCTACAACCAACAACAGTAAACAAACTGTCATGTAGCACTGCATAAGATAAAATCATCAATATACCCAATTGATGACACGAGAACACTTACCTCCAAAGCTTCGCTCCTGGAAGCACCACAGCAAAGCATGATGTGCATCTCCAATGCATCATGGTCGTTGCTCAAACTCCAACCTTCAGTGGTCCATGTCTATCTTGTGCCTTACTTGAGCCCAACTATCCCACCTAACATCTGTGACCATTCTGGACCTCAGTTTTCCCTAACCTAGTCTTGGTCTCCTCGTCGTTGACCATAGTTGCCTTCAAGTGTCCAAGCAAAACAAAAGACCAAAAAACCATTTGTGGGCATAAGTTCTTTTCAACTTGACCCACATTAGTTCATAAACACACTATCCAACATGTATGCACCAAAACAACCTGTAGGACCACAGTGCACACACCCAACACACATTGCCAAAGAACAGTTTGACCACATCCACTAGGTCGGTCAGACTGCTTCTACCTACACTGGTTAGACTGCCAACACCCAACCGATCTGATGTCCCCTGCTCACCCTGAGAACAAGTGAGTGGTCTGACCCTAGCCACTATACTGGCCAAACCGCTAGCACCCTAGCCAGTCACACCTCCAACCAACAACCGATCTGACCACCACTCAACTGGTCTGACCGTCAGCCCCAGCCGATCAGACCACTTAAGTGCACCAAAAAGACCATCTTTGGAATTTCATTAAAACTCTATCTAGTTTTACTTCGATTGACCATTTCTTATGAGACTAATTGCAAACTCATCTCCAATCACTCTACACAAATGTTTGTGCCTAAACCCCAAAATTTGGGACTTAGACCTAGGACCAGTCTGACTACCATGTAATGGCTAGTCAGAACCTGGAATCAGTCTGACTACCATGTAATGGCCGTCAAACCGACCCGGCCAATCTAACCACTGGCACATGGCTGGTCTGACCGCTAGCAGATGGCTGATTTGACCACTAGGCCCTTGACAGCAATACCCAAAATTGCAACTCCCCAAATCCAACTCAAACTTGTCAAATTCTCTCAAATCAAAATCAATTACTCATCACAATATCATAACTGTGGGTGACCTCCACTTACAGAGAGTGAGCGAGAGCCATGGAGAGAAACGAATTCTCAAATTTATGCTTTTGCGTGAAGGAGACCGAGAAGGAGGCGGCTCAGCTGGGGAATAGTGCACAGGCCATAAATGGGTTTAAATAGTGATGGGCTGGGCCAGAGCAAATAATTTGGCCTGCAATCATATCCTTAATTTTAATTCTTTCCCATTTGATTTCATTCTAGAAAACAAGTTTTAATTTTTTTAAAAAATTAGCAAACTAGCTTCAAAAATTATAATTGTTTTGGAGAGACTCTTTAGGTTATTTGGAACTCAAATAAATTATTTTTAGGTTCAAGTCAGGTTTTAATTATTTTTATAAATGCATTTTCAGCAACTGGAAATTAAGAAAAGCTTTTTGTTTAATGTAGAATATTTGGAAAATGCATGAAAATGCAAAAACATGATGATTTTGATAATAATTAATAGGTTTTAAGATTTGGGGACGTTACACGCACCGAGTGGATCGTGTGCCAACTAACTTGTACGCGTATGTACATGTATTGTTGGAGACGGCCGTGCATGCACAATAGAATCAACATAATGATATTGTTAAATATTTTAATTAATTAAGGAGCCTATGCAACACATGTATCAATCTTGTTGCATGCATGATCCATGGAAGCTTCACCTCAAAAATCATCAAACACTTTTTTATGAGCAGTAGTCCAAAACTCATCAAATATCGTCCTAGGTAGATGAAAATCGGTCAGCAACTCTCTACTCTCTAATGACCAAAGACCAGTGGTCTTCGATTCCGCTACAAGTGGTACTCCTCGACTTTCTAACGAATGCGGGTAAATTTTATATGAGTTCAACGGCATGAACATTAAGAAAGCACTCATAAATCGCTCAACACTCATCTCGCGTGGCATCTTCTGAGACATCCACCATATAAACAGCTCAGGTTTCTACTCCTGCTGCCACCGGTTGAGAAACTCCACCTCTTGCAGACTATCCACGATAAACAGCTCGGCTCGAGCTTGGGCTCCTCGGGAAGAAAGCGTGACAGAGTCTTCCTGAGTTTCACACGGGCGGCAACGGTGCAGGAGGAGGGCGGCGCTGGTGCCACCGACGATGCAGGCAGAGCCAGCATGCAAGGTGGGGAGGGGGCGGTGGCGGTCAAGGTGACAGTGATTTATATACGATATAGTGTAAGACCAGATAGGCAATAGAGGAGGGTTGAATGATGTCTTAAAATATTTTCCTCCAAATATTCATTTATCCTTTACTTTGATAGCTACAAAGTTATGAAGATTAGGATAGAAATTCTACTTGAAAACCAGAGGATCACAGAGCTGAAAACGACCAGATTAGAACACGACATGGTTGAGTTATGACCACTCGTCGGAAAAACGTGGCCAGTTACGACTACTGATCTGAAAACAACGAAGAGCCAAACTGATAAGAACATGTACCCTATGGATACAACTATATTTGCTATACTTGTTGTTCCAATTACAAGAGCTCCTACACATCACTTAAATTATGAGGTGAGCTCGTTTCAAAGAAATTTTACTTTATTTGATAAAGAACTTATGATATTACATAATGAGAGTTTGTTGCGTTTGTTATCATGTACCAAGATTTATGATCAAGATCATGCAATACGTGATGCTACACCTATGTTAAAACCGAGGATGGTTTTCCATCAAGAAGGGGAGGATGATGTGACCACGCCACCAACACGTACGACCATAGCGGCCAATATCAAGAATGAACTTAAGGTGAATTCGTTTCTTCAACTTCAACATATTTTAAATGAGAATATGATGCTACCTAATGATGAAAATATATATATGTGTAGCACCACATCACTTTGGAACCAATTGAAGCAAGGGTTCAACTTGGACAGGTTTTGGAATCCAATTCGGCCTCCAGATCAATTCGGATTCAGCTTAACAAGCCAACTTCAAACGGCCATAACTTTTGATCCAGAAGGCTTCTCGGGGCCCGTGAGTACTCGTTGGAAAGATCTTGGAGTCTACTTTCAGATGGATCTGGTCTCACCTCCAAACTCCACTCGAGTAGATCAGAAACTGCGAAACAAGCCACGTCACTTTTCTAGTCCGACTCAAAGTGGGCCGAGGGCCTTGTAACTTGGGCTATTTGGGCTGGTACTGTTCACGTGAACAGTACCACACGTGTGAACAGTAACTTGGAATAGTACCACATCCCTTTTAATTAGATAAGTGTGGCTTCCCCCTCCCCTATTTAAGGAGGCCACACCCCTTTAGTTTTCCTTGGGTTTTGCTTAGATTAATCTGTCTTTGAATAGTTTCGCCGTTCATCGGTTTGTGAGACCCCAACTTGTGAACTTAATATTTATTCGCAATTTCAGATTGCATCTTGTACTCTCTTGCTTGTGTTCTCGATTCGCTTGCAGGAGATAGCCTTCTTGGCGAGGTCAATCGTGTTCGGCACGGTTGATAACCAACGGAGCAGTGGTGTAGTGATTGCGAGGGGTTCGATCTGTTTTGGTCGGAGCCTTTGGATCATCAACGTCGAGATCTCCACAATCGACTTATCAGTACCTCTCGGAAGATCGGGCCATCGTCACATCAGTTGGTATCAGAGCAACGGTTGCCCGTGAGGTAATTCTTGTATCCCTAGTTAGTAGATTGGTTTTTATTTCCTATAGTCCAGAAAAAAAATTGCCCCACAAAAAGAATTAATTCCGCTGTCCAAACCCCGTTGTGCCTTTCAATCTGTTAGTTTTGGTTTGCTAAATTGAATTTGTGTCCATATTAGCATTGTCTAGTTGCTGGTCATATCTTTGTTCCATTAAAAATCCAAACAAAAGAAACATTCCCCACCCCAAACCCTAATTTCCAAATTCGGCTGATTTTTCCTTTCTCTGCAGCTGCCACTAAAAATGTCATATCTTTTGTTTCCGAGATTATTTTTGAGTGAGACCACCGCCATTGGATTCACAAATTCCGTATCCATCTATCTGTAAAATTTCACGTCATTCCAGCAAGGCAGTTAAGAGATATATGCGGTGAAAGTTGACCCAGTTATCTGTTTTGAATCTGCAACAGTCAGCAGTTGTGATTTTTGTGCGAATTTCTGCGTCGGGTTTTGGAAGTTGGCCCCAAAAGAAAATCTGTAGAAAAAGCCATCAGAAAACAGAGAAAAAAGAATCAGTGGAAAAAAGGCATCTGAAAAAAAGTTACGGCCACAATACCGACATACTGTCCAGTGGACAGAAATCTTCAGTTTTCAGTTTTGGGTCAATCCTTGTGTTCTTCAATTCCAGATTGCATTGGATTGAATTATCTTGTATTTACGACTCCTACACATTGCCATACACTTGTTTTTAGCCTTCTTCCATTCTTGGTTGATCAGCAACATAGGCTAAGTGATAGATACGGACTATAATTCAATTCTATGCAATTCTGAAATTAACTGATTGTTCTCCATTGCTACCATATTGTGCCTTCCAAGCTACACCTACTCTTGATCAGAACAGGTTCCCTCTTGCAATCGTACCCACGCTCGACATGGTATCACGAACCAGCCACCGGTTGTACCACCTGCTGCATTGGTAAGAACACTTGTAAGAGTGTGGTAAGACGCTTGAGAATGTGTGATTTGACCTTCCACCACCTAGTAGTTGATAGGGATAATACTTTTGTGTTGTCTTTTATTTTCTACTAACCATGACAGGTGAGTCGTCTGATAATCAAGAGTGTGTTTTAAAGGGAGAGTTCATCAAGCTCTTGGATGAACCACGCATCGATAGGAAGCTTCAAGCTTCGATGGACACATGGCAGCGTTCCATCAGTTCCATTAATGAGAGACAAAACCGCGACGCCAGTGCTTCATTTGCTGCCCAAGATGCACGCCCACGACACCGCCTACATCAAAACCGTCACGGTATGGGAGGTAATAATTTTCAGCACCACAATGGTCGTTCTAATCATGACCCATTGGCTAAAGTCAAATTTACCATTCCATCTTTTTCTGGTCTTTATGATGCTGAAATATATCTTGATTGGGAGATGACGGTAGAGCAGAAGTTTAATTCTTACTTGGTTCCTGAACAACATAGAGTTAGACAAGCTACTAGTGAGTTTAAGGACTTTGCTATTATTTGGTGGAATGATCTGGGTACCATGCGCTTACAACCTAATACATGGGATAAATTAAAAGAAGCTATGCGTGCTAGATTTGTTCCTCCTGCTTTTAAACATGAAATGCATAAGAAATTGCAGTGCTTAGACCAAGGTAATAAATCTGTCGAGAAATATTATCAAGAACTACAAATAGGCATGTTGCGTTGTAATTTTGTAGAAGATGAGGAGGATAAGATTTGTCGTTTTTACGGGGGGTTACGGCGTGAAATTCAGGACATTGTTTATTATAAAGATTTTACTACTGTCAACCAGTTGTTCCAGCTTGCTTGTTTGGCAGAAAAAGAATTGCAGGGTAGGCAACAAAGGACAAGGAGCAACTTTGAAGGTACGTCTACATCGAGATCAACGCCTGGGCAAGCCAAGATAGCCCCACCTCCTATTTGTCGAGCTGCTGCCCCCTCTGTGAGTAGGGCGCGTTCAACAGCACCGCCGCCACCATCACGCGCACCCGAGACGAGCAAATCTACTAGTGTGCAAGCACCAGCACAGAGCTCTTCATCGGTTGCTTCCACGGGCCGTACGACGGGCATTGTGTGCCACCGTTGTAAAGGGATGGGCCACGTCATGAGAGATTGCACAAGTCAGCGGGCGTACATTGCGACAGAAGATGGTGGTTATGTAAGTGCTAGTGATGTTGAGGATGAATATGCTCTTGCAGCTAACCTTGCAGGTAATGGTGATGATCATGAGAACAAACCTGTGTTTGTGCCCTTTTCTGTGACTAACAACTTGCAGGTAGTTGAGAACCATGCCGAAGAGGAGCATGAGCTGATGGAATCATTGACCCCATTGGTTGAGAATGAAGATAAGGAGATGGATGCCCTTACATCATCTGAGGAGAGCCAAAAAGGTAAAGAACATGGAGCTATCATCGCTCACGGTACTGATTTGGTGCTACAACAAGACATAGAGCAACCTTGTGAGTATATACCTGCTGTAGTGCAATCTTTTGATATTCCTTGTGTTGACTTAAATGAACCATGTGCTGATCTAAATTCTCATAATTTTGCACATGTCGAATTAATAACACATAAAGAAGTTTTGACTAAAATTTCTCCTGCTAATTCATTGTGTTACATCATGTTGGATCTACCTATGAAATTATCACATGCTATGGAGAAAGTTTCTGAACTTGCATGTTCGAAATTCTTGTTAAGTGCCTACACCCCTGGATATAAGTTTAATTTGATTGGAGATTATGATGTGGAAACTCAATTTCTTGTATATCGAATATGCATAACTTGCGATCACATGGATGAATTGAAACTTGCTATTTGGAACAGCAATTCTTGTATGCTGAATCATGTTCAATGTGAGAGGGAAGTAAAATTTAGTACTCATCCAATGCATATGTGTTCATCTCTTTTTGCACCATCTAGTATGGACAATCTGAATAAAGATGATAAATTATGGCAGAACATACAAATCTCTTCACCCTGGCTAGATGAATTTACTATTGTTCGATTGAGATACGATTATATGGATGAACTTTGCTTGATTCCAAAGGTTGTAGTTTTGTTCATATATGCCACCACTACAAGTTTACAAAATCAAAGATTTGAATTGCATAAATGCTTCACTTACATTTGCAAAACAAGTTGCAATAATTACTGTGTGAGAAATTTTGAAATGCTCATTAACATATATGATTACTCTTGGGTTAATAATACAATGAGCTTTTATGATCATTGCTGTTTTATAACATTAATTGTGCAACAACGAAGAACTGTTAAAACGGATGACATATACATATACCATGCATACACCTTGGCTTCTTTGTTAGCATATTTTCAGCTTATCAAAAGCCGAGGACGGCTTTGTTTGCAAGAAGGGGAGGATGATAAGAACATGTACCCTATGGATACAACCATATTTGCTATACTTGTTGTTCCAATTACAAGAGCTCCTACACATCACTTAAATTATGAGGTGAGCTCGTTTCAAAGAAATTTTACTTTATTTGATAAAGAACTTATGATATTACATAATGAGAGTTTGTTGCGTTTGTTATCATGTACCAAGATTTATGATCAAGATCATGCAATACGTGATGCTACACCTATGTTAAAACCGAGGATGGTTTTCCATCAAGAAGGGGAGGATGATGTGACCACGCCACCAACACGTACGACCATAGCGGCCAATATCAAGAATGAACTTAAGGTGAATTCGTTTCTTCAACTTCAACATATTTTAAATGAGAATATGATGCTACCTAATGATGAAAATATATATATTTGTAGCACCACATCACTTTGGAACCAATTGAAGCAAGGGTTCAACTTGGACAGGTTTTGGAATCCAATTCGGCCTCCAGATCAATTCGGATTCAGCTTGACAAGCCAACTTCAAATGGCCATAACTTTTGATCCAGAAGGCTTCTCGGGGCCCGTGAGTACTCATTGGAAAGATCTTGGAGTCTACTTTCAGATGGATCTGGTCTCACCTCCAAACTCCACTCGAGTAGATCAGAAACTGCGAAACAAGCCACGTCACTTTTCTAGTCCGACTCAAAGTGGGCCGAGGGCCTTGTAACTTGGGCTATTTGGGCCGGTACTGTTCATGTGAACAGTATCACGTGTGTGAACAGTAACTTGGAATAGTACCACATCCCTTTTCATTAGATAAGTGTGGCTTCCCCCTCCCCTATTTAAGGAGGCCACACCCCTTTAGTTTTCCTTGGATTTTGCTTAGATTAATCTGTCTTTGAATAGTTTCGCCGTTCATCGGTTTGTGAGACCCCAACTTGTGAACTTAATATTTATTCGCAATTTCAGATTGCATCTTGTACTCTCTTGCTTGTGTTCTCGATTCGCTTGCAGGAGATAGCCTTCTTGGCGAGGTCAATCGTGTTCGGCACGGTTGATAACCAACGGAGCAGTGGTGTAGTGATTGCGAGGGGTTCGATCTGTTTTGGTCGGAGCCTTTGGATCATCAACGTCGAGATCTCCACAATCGACTTATCAGTACCTCTCGGAAGATCGGGCCATCGTCACATCACAAACTAAACATAACCAATCAGCAGAGAAAACAACTTGGTCGAAAGGTTGACAACGTGATCGAAATTCAACTACCAGTCGGAAGTCCATTGTGGATGGGAATCGACTATCGGATGGAAATCACCATAGTCGAAGATTGACTATACGTCGGATACCAGTGTAGTCGGAAATCAACGTGGTCGAAGCCACTGTGATCGAAACCAACGTGGTCGTAACCGATGTGGTTGTAACCGATGTGGTCGAAACCAACGTGGTCGTAACCAATGTGGTCGTAACCAACGTGGTCGAAACCAATGTGGTCGTAACCAATGTAGGCGTAACCACTGTGGTCGAAACCGACATGGTTAAAACCAATGTTGTCAAAAATCGATGTGGTCGATGTCTAGTGTGTGGTTGAAAGCCTAGTGTGGTCAACGACCAATGAGTGGTCAAAAACCAATGCGGTAACAGACCAATGTGATCATAACCAACGTGATCAAAGACCAATGCATGCGGTCAAACAACCAACGTGGTTGAGGATCTGAGAGTGGTCACAAACCCAAGTGTTTGAAGCAAGTTGAAATCCGACTAGTGATATCACCGACCAGTGAGTGGTCAATCTATAAGCAGCCAAAATCGAAGTGGTCACAACAAGTCGAACATCAACCAGTGATGTCAACGACTACTGAATGGTCAAAAACCAAAGTGGTCGGAGAACAGGGACTCTGGTACTAACGCTACAATGCTTGAGGTACTACCGTTTCTCCCAGAAGAACAGGGTTGTTTCGAGAACCAAAATCGATAAAACTTTCTCCTGGTTCGGACCTTCTCCTGGGAGAATAATAACCTTACGTCCTATGTAGCTATTACTTAGACAAAGGATTACAATTGAGAATAATGTGAAATGCCTTGCACAATGTCTAACTAAGACTGGAATGGATCAGATCCCTCCGCTCTCCAACATCATCCTTTATATACTTGATGAAGCGGCGGCCGTTGTCTCGCACTCTCACGCCAAAAGATGCCTCAACGCTTCAGGCGATAACTGTCTGACAAGAGTTATTGTCAAAGAGATATGGTGTCCCACTGTCCCATTTGCCATGCGGTAGTTATTGTCAGAGAGAGATCATCTGCGGTTATTAGGGATAAAAGCACATTCTAACCGCTTTGTCAAACGACTCTACGATGTAGCATGATGTTGTTAGACAAGTCAATCGGAGATAGACTAGTCGCAGGGTGGTCGTAGAATAACTTACGACCATGTGCTCGTGGAAAAACTTACAGGTATGTGGTCGTAGGAGAACTTATGACTATGTGGTCGTAAAAAAGCTTATGACCAATGAGTGGCCTTAGAAGGCCTTACGACTTCTCACTTATTGATAAGAGGTATACTCAGGGAATGCAATGGCGTAGTAATTTGAGAATTATTCTATTCTTGTCATCTAACTCCCCAACTTCAAGAGAAAGAGAGGTCGTAGATGAAAAATGGTCGAAAGCAAAACCTTTTTTACTCTTTTTGACCAGAATTGATCTCGGTCAATAACGTAATTTCGCTTGAGTTGTGAAGACAGGCGTACTTCAAAAAGAGGAATTCCAATCAATTTCCGCCGATCTGTCCACTGGATTGGTTCCCGAGATACCCATTCAGTTCCCGATATGGGTAACTTATACGGTTATAAAAGCTTACCTAAGGATAACTTTTGATTCTTTTTTACTTTCCCCCTACACTCCAATTTACTTTGAGCTTTCCGCCGCCGACCAAGTTGTCTTCTTCCTTCAATCTCTTTCAAATCCAAACCAACCACTTAGAAAAATGGCTAAGGCATTGTCTAATTAGTTGGTATTGGGGATAGATGATGCGAAATTGAGGGTATTGGAGGATTCTGAGAAAATTCCTCCACGGAAATTCGTTAGATGGATTGAAGCTGCTACACAAAACTAGCCATCAGGGAGGTTGGACAAATCCTGGTGTTCCAGGCGTACTGTGAGTGCGGTTTTCGTCTCCCTGCTAATCCCTTCCTCACTATCATACTCGAATACTTTGGGATCGAATTAGTGAACTTGGTTCCCAATTCGATCACTATGCTTAGTGGAAGTATGTTCTGAACTTATCAATAAACCTCTTGAAAGCCAATTTTGTAGCCAAAACTTTGCAGGAGAAAATAAAAGTAAGTTCTAAACTTAAGTCTTTTCATCTAGATATCTTTCTCCCATTCCTATAAACCTTTTTCTTGTAATAGAAAAAGAGTCTGAATCAAGTAAGCTTAGCGCTGAAGTCGAAGAGAAGGTCAAAGTGATTGGAGAACTTACTCATATCAATAAAAAGAAGGATTAAAGAAGAAGGCTACTCGATACTCGACTAGCGGGTAAGAAAAATTTTACTTTCAACTAGTTTTTCTAACCAGTCTCTTGATAAGTATTGCCTTAACCACTTTTGACCCATTTGCAAAGGCTGTGGTCAAAACATAGCATCTAACTGAAGCCTCGATCTGTAGTCATGAGGAAACCAAGTCAATGAAGGCAATCCTTCAAGACAATGGCACACTTCTCAACCATCTATTCAGTGGGTTTGGTGCAGAGAAGATGAGTCCTTCTGAGGACACCATAACTACTTGTAAGATCAAGGATACCGACTAGAGGGGGGTGAATAGGAGGTTTTTAAATTTTCTTCACTACTTAATTAATTCTTCACAATTTTAATAGCAAGAATATAAAGCAATTAATCCTACACAATTCTAGTCAAGTAAATGGCAATGCTAGCGCTAAACAAGCAAGTGATCACAATAAAGTAAATAAACAAGAGCTAGAAAAAAGCAAGAGAGAGATGAACACAACCGATGTTTTTACCGTGGTGTTCGGAAACTTGCCGGTTTCCCCTAGTACACGTTGAGGTTAGCCCGAATGAATCGGACTGGCTCCACGAATTAAGCTGAAATACCTCGATCACTAGTGGTAGCTCTTCCCCGCTCTGGGTAGGTGAGCTCCGACCTTCACAAGAATACCGGGTCTTCTCACAATCTTCTTGAGAAGATCACCGTTCACCCTTCCGCCCAATCGTCCAAGTGCCGGCAAGCACTAAGAGTAATAAACCTGGGCTTCACTTGAATGCAAATGAGTGCCAAATGGATCAACTAATGAATTCTAGCACTATTTGCTCAACCACCTCAAATTTAATGCACAAAATGAGAACAAGGGTGGAATGAATGCTCTAGGGCTCAAAGAATGTTCAATGGGTCTCTAACCTTAGTCCTTGAGCAGTGATGGGGGTATTTATAGCCTCCACCAACCAAAACTAGCTGCTTGGCACAATTTCTTGAAAAATTCAGGATGAGCGGTATTACCGCCCTTATAGGGCCGGAACTACCACTCCCAAATTTTCGCGACAGAACGGCTATGTCAGAGCTCTACAGTGACTGTTGGATTTGGCGGCGCGGTACTACCGCCGTTGTAATTTGCGGTACTACCACTCTTCGGTAGTTCCGCAAAGTCGGCGCGGTACTACCGCTTGAGCCGAAATCCAAAAGTCCAAAGTTTGGCGCTCTCTGGAAAAAAGGCTCCGCTCTGAGTCTGGAGCTTCCGGACTCCAGAAGTACCGCTCTGGATAGCGGAACAACCGCAACCTGTGGTAGTTCTGGTGGTGAAACCGCCGGTACTTCCGCTCTGGAAAAATCTCAGTTCGCATCCGGAGGTTGCTCTCTGGAAAAAAGGCTCCGCTCGGGTTCCAGAGCTTCTGGCCGCCGGTAGTTCCGATTCTGGGTGCGAAACTACTGCTCTGCGGTAGTTCCGATGTTCAAATCAGCAGAACTACCGCTCTTCCAGACATAGCACAGTTTTGGTTTTAAATTAGATTTCTTGAAGAATGCATGCTTCTAATTTGATACAAATGGCACATAAAATTTGCTATCAAGCTACTTGCCATGATCCCTCTTTATGGTACAATTATCTACCCTATAATCTGGTCTTCCACCTTTTCTCCTTAAGACTGGTAAAAACAAAAGGGATCCTATTCTAAGTATACCTTTGCCTTGAGCCATTTTTTGTCTTCATATTTATCCTTTGGCTTGCATCTTGTTGCTCACATATGGAATAAACCTTCGCATGCTCATTAAACAGATTAGTCCTATATTCACATAATTCATTAATTACCAAAACCATTTTTAGAGGCCTAGATGCCTTCGGAATCTGCCCCGAGTATTCACACACATTCCTTCTCCAATAGCTACAACAGCTATGAAGACAGAATAAACATGCTCACTGAAAACCCAAAAGATTTCAAACAAAAAGAACACGAGAGAAATAAACCAATGAAGATCAGAGAGAGTTAACAGCCAGAGTTAAGTGAGAAGGGCGGTCTGACCGCACATGAGCCACCGGTCAGACCGCAGGAGGAGGTCTGGTTAGACCGCAGAAAGAGGTCTGGTCTGACCGGAGACTCAGGCTGAAAAACCAGTCGGCAAACTGACTGCAGTAGAGAAGGTTAAACTGAAAGTGAAGCATGAAAACAGCATGGTCTGCAGAGCGACTAAAATTGGACTGAAATAATGACTACTTTGCAGTTAGAGAGACAGAGGACTTAACAAAAAGGAAGCCAAAACTTGTTACTGGAAGCTGCAGCCGGACTAAATGCAGTAACACAGCCGGTTTGACTGCAGTCTAGCAGCCGGTTTAACCGGAAGATGAGATGTCACAAATGAAGACAGCTGCAGCCCGTCTAATTTCAATCTGGTAGCTGGTTTGACCGGATGAGGAGAAACCTCAAGAAAGACTCAAAACCGAAACCTGCAATGCAGTCTAACAGCCGGATTGAATGCAGTAACTTAATCGGTCTAATTTCAAACTGGCAGCCGGTTTGACTGGATGAAGAGCAATCTCAAAGAAACACTCAAAACTGAACACTGCAGAAACTGAAACAGCAGAGAAGAAATACTGAATTTCAAAACCGAATCAGTAGAGAAAAGGAACAGGAAGCATGCAGTTGCGTGCAATTTCAGAACCGAAGTCTTGACTGAAAACAATCCGACAAAAACTACTAACACAGTAAAATCTGAAGACATCTGTAAAACAGAGAAATCATTGTATTTTCGTTGCTCTTCTCAGGATCTTTGGACATGACTTCAAATTAAATAGCCAAACAATCTTAGGAACGAGAGAGTGCAGACCAAGATCAAATTAGATGAAAAAAGAGCTCAATCAGGACATGAGGTCGAAAATTGAAGTGCGCTACTAAAAAAAGGTTTGATCTTCAAAAAACTTGAGAAACTTGAATCTTTTGCTCATGAGCCATTAGATTTCACCAAGGAAATGATTTCAGATCAAAAGAACTCATATATCTAATATCATTTAGTTGGCATAATCATGAGAACATGTATCCTCTACCTCCAAACCCTAGGAAATGAAAACAAGGGAATTGTGATGCACACAATTTTGCAAAGAGATAAGGCTATTAAAAATCATGCTCTTGGGAATAAGCTGGCCAAAGAGCCTTGAATCGATTCCCAGTTCAAAACAGAAAAAATTCAGCTACTCAAGCAAAAGATTCAACTCAAACACATCGCTAGCAGGGAAGAACAGAGAGTGACCAAGGGAATAACTGAAGCAGAAAAACAGCAAATGAAGGCATGAAACCATATCATCTTAGACAAAGACATTCTCATATAGATTAGGAGAGATGAATGATTACACAGGGTCTTGCTACAACCAACTCAAGCCATCTCTTATAATCTCAGATAACACACACAGAGGAAAAACAAGAACTCACGAACTCATGCAGACAAGGAGACCAAAGAAAACTACTTCTGCTCTCCTTACCAACTCCTCAACAACACATAAGAGAAAAGCAAAACTAGCCCCCAAAGCCTTAATGCCACCAGGGAAACAACCCTCTATATATAGCCTCAAGTTAGCGGGTTCAATTTGCTTTGCCCATTACAACTTAACCCTTTACCCGTTAACTTAAAACCGAAACCGTTTCTGCTCTTCAGTCTTGCGCATTTACCAAAATGCCACTCTTGCACCTTCCGGGAAGCTTCCTCATTTTTTGTCGTCCAAGCCTCACAACCACTTTGAATCCTCGTCGTCTTCAGCATCTCCCGACCACTTTGATCTCAGCACCGCCTGTGCCTAGTCCGGCCATCTCATGCCTCGTCACGACTCTGCCTCAAGGTCCTGCAACCATCACATACAAGAAACACATCACATAGCATCGCTCAAAACAATATAATCAACATTAGTATCAGTGAAATGTACTCAAGCACGAAAGTTCCCAAACGACCAATCGGGAAGAAAGACAAGCGTCCCAAGCACGTCTAACCGAACTACACTGTGCCATGTGCTGACTTGGCGCAAACCAACAAAATCAAACTCAAACTTTCCAGAACACGTGTCAATTACTCATCACAAACATGGGGTCACATCCACATGGTCTCTCACCATTCATGCAAGTATGACAGACTACAAGTCAGAGCTTTAAAGAAGCACTTATCCACCCTGAAGAACGATTAGGTAGAGTCAATTCGGGATGTGGTCAAAAGTGTTGCAAGCTATGCTTTGGCAAAACTCAAGGCATGCGACCAGAACCTCAACCTATACCCAATCGACCACGACGCCAGCTGCTCTGTGGCAGAGGCAGATCGCCTGATCAAATAGCTAGAGCCGACTGGTCGAAAAATTATAAAAGTGATGCAACTTGGCTCTCTTTCTTCTTCAGAGTAGTTTGTAAATAGGAACTTTGTAAAGACTTACCTTTTAGATAATAAAAGAACTTCTTCCTTTTCCTGCAATTCATCTCGTTGAGCAATTAGTACTCGTAAGAGAAAAAATGAAAGAAAATGATTTTACGACTAAGAAATAAAGTTATACTGATAACTCTATCCTAGCCCCCAACTAGTTACTTAGTTTATATGGATAAATGAAGCAAATAGTACAGAGTAGAGTATGCAGAGAGTAGAGTAGCTCATCCAACAATCATTGTTGAATTCGATTTTTATGTACTGGCAGCAAAAGTTAGGAATGAGTCAACACTAGGAAACTCCTTCTAGTGAGCAGGACCACGTGCAGAGAGGAGAGACTTCGACTAGGTGATTTTACATCCCTTCGACCAGGTTAATCAAATTGAAGACATAAACAACAAAGAGGATAGAGACTCAAAATTCCTTCTCATACATCTGTTCAACATATTCATAGACAACTCAATTGTTTTATGCTTATAGCAAGAGTCAAGGACATTTCATCACAAGGAGGCTCCTTCTAGTGGGCAGGACCACGTGCAGAGAGGAAAGACTTCGATTAGTGGTGTTCCCTTATCCAACCAGTTAAACAAATTGGATGTACTAGAAGTGGTCGAACAAATATAAAAGAAACTCTACTAAATATACCACAATAAAAATTTGAACAAACCGAAAGCTTTACTGAAAGAGTGGAAAAGTTACACATAAAATTTGCGTAATTGATCGATGTTCCAAGAGTTCATAATTTACACATTATTTGAGTTGGGACACTAAATCGAGTAATCACGCCTCTTATTGTGAACCTTTTTGCGGCTTTTGTTGTTATCCCAATCACTAGTTCGGTCTCAATCCATTTCATGAATGTGTCAATAGTCACAAAGGGAAACTCGAAGCCCCTTGGTGCTCTTGGGAATGGTCCTAGAATGTCAAGACCCTAGGTCGTAAATGGCCAAGATAGAGAAATTGTTTAGAGAGCCTGAGCTGGTTGGTGTATTTGCCGGCTATGAAACTAGATTGTACACACTTCTTAACCAGATCATTGGTGTCATTAAGGACTGTTGGCTAATAAAAATCTTATCGAAAGGCTTTTTCGACCAGCATTCTGTAGGAAGAGTATGCTCCACAGATACCCCTGTTTATGTCGTTAAGGAGTTTTAATCCTTCGTTCTATAATATGCATCGCATGAGAACTCCATGAGTACTCCATTTATAGAATACTCTGTCGATCAAGGTATACATCTTGGCCATGTGGGATACATGATCTGCTTCAAGACCATCGTTGGGTACTGAACCCTTCTAAAGATAGTCATAGATGGATGCCATCCAAGTATCCTCTTCGTCTAGAGAGGCTGTCTCATTAGAAGTTGTCTTGACCAAAGATGGCTTCTGGAGTTGCTCCGAAAAGACTCCTGGTGGCACTTGTGATCAGGAAAAAGCTATTCGAACCAACTGGTCAACGAGAAAGTTATGCTTTCGAGGAATATACTGTAACTCAAAACCGAAAAAGTGCTTCTCAAGCATTCAAACTTCCAACAAGTACTGAGACATGGTCGAACTCAAGCATTGATACTCTTTGCTGACCTGATTCATGACTAGTTGACTAGTCGACAAATCCCGAGCGCTTTCGTGGCTCGTATGCCATCCAACAAACCTTTGTACTCGGCCACATTATTAGTTGCTGAAAATTGTAGTTGAATGATATACTTTAAGGTCTCTCCTGTGAGAAATTCCAGGACCACCCTAGCCCTCAAGCCATTGAGCATAACTGGCCCGTCAAAGTACATCGCCCACTTGTCGTGGGAAGCATACTGAGGATCTTGAACAGGTTCATGATTTGTCCATTCGGTGACAAACTCTGCCAAGATCTGGGATTTAATGGTTATTCAGGACACAAAATGGAGGTCGAACTCTCTAAGTTCTACCGACCATTTGGCCATGCGTCCCGCTGTTTTCCTATTCTGGAGAACCTCTCCTAAGGGAAACTCAGATGACACAATAATTTTATGCGCCTGAAAATAATGTCTTAGCTTCCTCGAAGACATAAGGAGGGCATATAAGAGTTTTTAGATCTAAGGGTAATGCTCTTTAGGCCCATGTAAGATTTTGCTTACATCGTATACTGGTCGTTAGGCACTCTCATGTTCTGTGACCAGTACAGCACATATTGCCTATGGTGCGACAGATAGATATACTAAGAGTGTCTTGCCTAACTTCAGAGAAACCAGAACAGGAGCACTCGTAAGATATCTCTTGACATCCTCGAAGACATCATTAGCCTCTTTCGACCACTCGAAACACTCATGTTTCCTTATAAGCTTGAAGAAAGGAAGTTCTTTCTCTCCCAGATGTGCGATGAAATGACTTAGAGCCACCATGCACCCAGTGAGTTTTTCAACTTCTTTTTTGTGGTCAGAGGGCGTATCTGCTCAATGGCTTTGATCTTTTTAGGATTTGCCTCGATACTTCTTGCCGAAACAAGGAACCCGAGCAATTTTCCTTAAGAAACTCTGAACACACACTTCTCGGGACAGAGTTTTAAGCGGTGCTTTCTAAGGTTGTCGAATGTCTTCTGCAGTTCTGAAATATGATTAAGTTGTTTGATGCTTTTGACAACTAGATCATCAATATAAGCTTCCAAATTTTAGCCTATTTAATGTATAAAGGTCAATTGCATCTAACGCTGGAAAGTTGGGCATTTTTCAGACCAAATGGTATTTTGACATAGCAAAATACTCCAAATGGCGTAATAAATGCGGTCTTCTGTTTATCCTTTGAAGACATACTAATCGGGTGATAACCAGATTATGCATCCTCAAAACTTAATATTTCACAACCAGCAGTAGAATCAACTAATTGATCAATACAAAGAAGCGAAAATCATCTTTTGGACAAGCTTTATTCAAATCGGTATAGTTTATACACATACACCACTTACCATTAGACTTCTTTACCATTACAGGGTTAGCTAACCACTCTGAGTGATCGACTTATCTTATAAAGGCTGCTTTTAGTAACTTATCCAATTTTGATTTGATACCTTCCCATCAATCTAGTGCAAATCTTTGTAATTTTTGTTTTACAGGCTTCTTATCAGGCTGTAGAGTTAGCTATGCTCAATCACCTCCCTAGGGACCCCGGGCATGTCGGATGGTTGCCATGCAAACACATTTGTGTTTGCCCAGAGGAAGGCGATGAGGGCGTGTCGGATCCCAGAGCAACAACTCCGAAACCTTTTGTGTTAATTGCACTAGTCTAGGCTCAGCTAGTGCGCACAGTGGATAATAAAAATAAATATCATGCATAATGACCAACTTTATTTGAATATGGGCCTGATGGCCAAAGTTTACATTAATGGTTCATAAACCAAAATTGAATATAATCAGCAAAAAAATCGAACCGGAAGAATCCCACTGAGCTTGCACATAGGCAAACGACAGTAAGATGCGGCCTATTCATTCTGATCCTCACCGAAGTCAAAGTTGTCCTTTGAAAAATGATGAATTGAGCAACATGAGCATATAAAATACTCCGCAAGTTACACCAGGAGGTTTAACAGAGTTAATACATGCATAAGGAAAGGCATAGTAAGGTTAATTATACGAAAAGCAGAATTGAAGTAAAAATTGTAAGTAGATTCAAAGCTGAATTTGATATAATAGATAGAAACAAGATTTTAACAAAATAATATCGTTAGTACAGCTCCAACCAAACACTAACCTATCAACAGGTATCCCACCTGGACCATCTTTCCTCAAAAAGATCTCATATGGATTCCATCCATCTATATGTTTTTTTATCTCTCATGGATTACATCCATCCATAAGGTTTTCATAAACTATTTTGAAAACAAAGTCTAATCCATGAAAAACTTTACTTAGCTTGCCCATAACCATGGGCACGGCTACCTTGTACAGCTTTACCCACAAGACATGATCATCTTATATTGCCACGCGATTAACACACTTCCTTTGGTGTGCGGCGGAGATATCATGACAAGGCATTTACAATGCAAAGCCTTCAACCTGGCCAAGCCAAAAATGAGGTTTCACCACAACTTGAATCCACAAGTTGGGGCCTCCTCTTGAACCGAGTGAGACTTCTCATGGCCTACGCCACGCTCACTTTCAACCTACAGCGAGACTCAGGTTGGGACCTACAAATTAGTCAGCCAGGGCTGTCCCATACCAGCCTTGTAGTAGTACGAAAGGGCTTTGTAGCAGTAGCTCACAGACCGGTCCTTAATTTGACTTAGGCACCAATCACATGCCCCTTGTGCCAGCCAATGAACATTGTGTCACCAAACAACAATGCATGCCAGCAAGCACCCACCACCTAACCATTTGCCTAAGTCTAAACCAAGTTTTTATATTTTGTTTTGAAATAATTCATAGCCTTTCTTGACTCACTGAAGCCAAGAGTACATTTCAAAAACTTATTATTTTATGTGAAAAAGTTATCCCAAAACAAAAATTATGTGTAAGCAGGTCTAAGCATTTTATATGAAATTTCTCTAGTCCATACTAGTGTATTAACTAGAGTTTTACCTAAGATGACAAGGCATGTTGATGTTCAATGTTAAATTTGGCCATATACAAAGAAATTTGGTGTAACTAAAGTTTAAATTAGATTTGAACTAATTTGAATAAAAATACGCATGCATAATAATTAAAACAACATAATAATTTAAATTACTAGGAGCAACATGATCAAAGGTGTAACTTGCCTTGCTCAAAGTCTTGGTGCTGCGAGTCGTCGAAATCGTACTCTCCAGAATCGTCGTAATCTATACGCGAAGAACCAAAGCAAAAAATTCAAACAAAATTCAAATAAACTCAAAATTTTAAAAAGAGTTTAAAAATGGTTAGTTTAGGATTTTAGAAGAATTTAGAAATTTGAACGGGTCCAATCGGAGTTAAAATGAAGAAATACGGGTTTCTGGAAGTTTGAAATGAGAGAAAAAGGAAAAGGCTGATTTTCTGGAATTATTTTTCTAATGGAAATTTTATTTATGATGTTAGCAGGAAATTAAAATTTTGGCAAAATTATTTTTGTATTGAAAAAGCTGAGAATTGCTGACGTAACCGAACAGGGCTAACAGGGCAGGATGGAGCCGACGTGGTTCACCACATGGCGGCCACGTCACCTCAGCCGGTTGACATGGCAAGGCCAGCCGAGGTGGCACATGGGACTCGAGGGTCGTTGGAGCTTCGACGCTTAGCGGTGGCCGATGAGGGGTGGTGAAGGAAGAGGAGGCTGCAGGGATTCCAAAGCTACCTGGCGCGGGGCTCGGCGATGAGTTGAGGTAGTTGGCGATAAGCAGGAAGCGGTGACGGCAGGCGGCTCTCGGTGCGGTGGCGCTCCGATAGGGTTGGGGCTCGGTCGAGGGGCGAAGGGTGATCACCGGGGCACAGGGAAGGCAAAGGTGGTGGCGGCGAGGCGAGGAGCGGTCCGGGCCGGCGGTAATTGCTCGCTAGAGTCGGCTAAGGCCCGAAGAGAGAGAGGCGTGGCACGGGTGAGGAGGAGCTCTGAGAGAGGGTAGTGAGGGCAAAGGGTGGTGGTGCAAATGTAGGGGTGCTCAGAGGGGGGAATTTATAGGGGGAGAGGGGCGGCGCGGCTCGCCAGAGTTCGCGGGGAGGAAACCCGGTTGGGAGGTGCGAACGTGAAGACAAACGGCCATTTATGGCCATGGTTGGGAGGTGTGAGGTGCGGGCAAGAAGGGGAAGTTGAGGCGGCGCTTTGGGAAGAGAGATCAGCCGAAAAGGAAGCTTGGGCACGGCGGCCATGGCAGTTGGCTGGAGAAAGAAGGAAGGAGGAAGACGAGTCTGACAAGTAGGGCCTATGTGTCAGCGAGAGAGAAGAGAAGAGAAAGAGGCGGATAGCTGGATGAAAGGCACATGGCTAGGGAGTGAATCGGGGCCGTCAGATTTAAAGATGAAGGGGTAAGTGGGAGCAGGCGGTTGGGATTAGATCGGGCCAGGTGGATTGAATCCAGGCCATCTGTTAAGAAACGAAGGGGTAAGTGAAGGCGGACGACCGAGATTAGATCAGGGGCAGGGATTGAATCAGGGCCAGACGCGTGTTAGCCGAGGAGAGGGGGAGGGTTTAAATTACATTTTTAATTTTCAGAAATACTAGGAAGCTTAAAAAATACTTACAAAATAGTAAATAAAGTTTAAAAATTCTAGAAAAATTCATAGAAATTCCTGGAGCTATTTTAGGCATAGGAAAAAATATTTCCAACATAAAGTTGGTTATTAAATTTGTACAAAAATACTTTTTAGCTTTGAAATTCATTTTAAAATCTTAGAGAAACACAGAAGATCTAAATAAAAGCCAAATTCTTTAAAATAATTAATTTTAAATATTATTTTCACAAGAATTCAAAATACCCTTTATTTAATAATATTTATATGTTTTTAGTTAAATTACTTTTTAGAAAAGCTTTTTTTAAAAGCTAAAAATAGGCAAATAAAATCTCTAAAATTCAGGCAGCCAGATAACACTTATTTTATTTTAAATTAAAATTACTTTAAATTTTTTACTAAACATTTTGGAATAAATAGATGGGTTGGTACAGGGTGTCATCCTATGCCGGGTTAGATGTAACCCTGATGCGAACAGTCTTTGAATGTTTCGCTAAGTCCAAAGGAACCTTCTTGACTTCTTGTTCGACTTCAATGTAGCTTTAGGTTTTGAGTGGTTGCTCGAAGGCTATGCCTTGGTAGCTTCTCGAGTTGGTAGCTAGCCGACCAACTTGAGGGACTTGCGGTTGCATGTCAGCAATATTTTCTTATCACAGCATACTGTGATGACTCCCTTGGGACCTGGCATCTTAAGACATTGATACGTATAGTGAGCGACAATCAGAAAACGTGGTAGAGTTGGTCGTTCGAGTATGGCATTATACGCCGCATCGAAGTTGACCACATCAAATGAGACTTTCTTTGTCCTACAAATTGCCTAGAGACCCGAATGTGACAGGCAGAAAAACTTGGCTAATAGGCTTGGCCAAAGATCCTGGTATGATTCCTTGAAATGAATATCATACAGGCTTTATTCTGGTACAAGAAACTTGCATATCATCCAGAGCACTTACAAATAAAATATTTAAAGAACTGGCACCATTAATCAATACATGATTCACTCGACAGTTGTTAATGGTGGGCTCGACCATGATTCAAAATAAACCTGGTCGAGTCGAAGTGATCAAACAGTCACTCTTCTCAAAAGAGATGGTGACTTCCGACCACTTAGGAAGATTATTGACAAGGGGAGGGTTGATAGAGTTTACCTCTTGCCCGACAACCTTATACTGCCGCTTGGACTTGTACGCTGAGGATCCTCCATAGATGTGCTTCGGATCTTGGAAAGGCATGTTGTCATCCTTGTCCGAGTGCTTTCAACCACTCGATTGTCCCACCTCACTGAGCGTGGGAAGTGGCCCCTTGCTAGAATAGAAATCCTCGAGTTTTTGTTGAAAACTCGGTAGTTGCGAAGGTCATGCCCTTCCCTCTTATGGAAAGGGCACCACCTTGGTTTTTTGTCTTTCCGTGCGGGTGCTTTGCCTTTGCCTCGATCGAAGTATTGTTTGGAGTTCCAGGGCTCTTTATCTTCCATAGCGAAGACTTCCTTCGAACTTCTAGCACGAGGCTTTTGACCTTTGGCCTTGTTCTTGGATTTTTTGGCCTTCTCATTCCTCTTACTACCTTCACCTTCCTCTTTGGAACTTTAGTTGACCTGGTCGTAGGTTTTAGTCCATTTGACGGCTTCGACAGAAGTTGTGTAATGGTCAGCCATCTCAAAGAGCTCGGCAACAGTGGTTGGAGGATTCAAGGCGATGTTTTTGTGAATCTCCTGTTGCGTACCCCCTGCTTTAATGCCCTAATGACAGAAGCATTAGAGATATCTAGAATTGAAATACAAACCTGACTAAAGTGCTGGATGAATTGCCGTAAGGTCTCGTTGCTACTCTGTCGCATTTGATGCAAGTCGTTCTCTTTCCCAGGGCAATTGAATGTGCCTTGAAAGTTGGCCAACAGAAGATCACAGAGGTGATGCCAAGAGTAGATCAATTCAAATGGTTGATTGAGCAACTATGACTGAGCGGATCCTTTGAGCACCGTTGGAAGATAGTTTGCCATAACATGCGCGCGTCCTCTTGCCGCTGTAACAGCCCAGCTGTTTATTTCAAAAAATTTAGTGAAAAAAAATAATTTAATTTAAAAATAAAAATAAGTGTTCTTTGGTTGCCTAAATTTTGGAGATTTTATTTGTCTGTTTTTAGCTTTTAAAAAGGCTTTTATAAAAAGTAATTTAACTAAAAACATAAAATTACTATTCAATAAAAAGGATATTTTGAGTTTATGTAAAAATATCATTTCAAATTAAGTATTTAAAAGCATTTCGCTTTTATTTGGATTTTCTGTGTTTTTCTGGAGTTAAAAATCAATTTTAAAGGTTAAAAAGTATTTCATAAAATTATTAAATGAAACTCTGAAATTAAAAATATTTTCCTTAACTCTAAAATGCTTCCAGAAATATTCTATAATTTTTCTGGATTTTTAGACATTAAATATTATTTTTCCAAGTGTTTATAAAGTTTCTAGTATTTTCTGAAATTTTATTCCGAAAATAAAAATCAAATTCATCCAAGCCCGCCACGTGTCGCTCTCAGATTGAATCACTCTCTCCCCACGTTTTAATCCTAGCCACACATGATCACTTACTCCTTCATAAAATCCAAGAGCCATGAAGCATCCACTTGCCACGTGTCAACAATCCGACGGCCCATACCCCTTCACTTCCTCTCCCTCTCCATGACACATGGACCCCACATGTCATATGTTTCTTCAACCTCTCCTTCTTCCTCCCCTAACTCTCTCTCCTCCACCATGGCTGACAATTAAAAGCTTCGAAACTCCACCGTTTCTCCCTCTTAACTCCCGACTAAAGCATGGAAACAGACGCTCTAATCATCCTCATCAATCTCCCGGCCGTTTCCCATCCTTTAATCCTCTCAAACCTGAAATCCCTTCCTCTCCCTTCTCTTTCTATAAAAGGGCCTCCCCACCACCATTCTCTCCTCCCCCTCTCCTTTCGGCCGGCTCCCGCTTCCCACCTCTCCCGCCGCCGTGCGCCGCCAACCACCGCCTCCGCCGCCGCCCGGCCATCTTCCGCCGGCCATCCCTCACCACCCCACTGCCGCCACCTTTTGCCGCCACCACCGGCCGCCCCGGGCCTCCCCTCCACCACCGGTAGGTGCGCCGCCACCCCGGCTACCCCCGCCGCCACTCGCCGCCCCGCCGCCCAAAAATCAGCCAAAAATAAGATTTCAGAGAATATTCCCTCGTTTTGCATTTTCTGGAATTTCCAATCCATCCAAACTTCCAATTGCTCGTTCTCCATCGTCAAAACTCCGAATCTATTGATTCTTTCTCCTAAATTCATCTAAAATCATATTCTATCTGCCAGTATATATTTTATAATTTTTGGATTTTATTTCGATTTTATTTGGATTTATTTGTTTGGTTCTTCGCGCGTAGATTTCGACGAATTCGGAGAGAACGACGCCGACGATTCGCACCATGTCTTTGAGCAAGGCAAGTTACACCTTTGATCATGTTGCTCCCACTAATTTAAATTATTTATGTTGTTTTTAAAATTATTATGCATGCGTACTTTTATTCAAATTAGTTCAAATGTGCTTAAAACTTTAGTTACGCCCAATTTCCTTTGTATGGCCCACTACCAGAAACTGGAGATTTCGTGAGTGGAACAATTTTTCGTGAGAGTTAAAAACACACTCTCATGAAATTAATATTTTTCATGAAGGTGATGTAAATCCCGCCACGAAAACTCATTTTCATGAGAGTGATTCACACACCGCCCCGAAAATGGTAATTTTCGTGATGGTGTTGGATAACCTGCCATGAAATATACTCATTAGCATGAGAGTTATTGTAAACTCTCATGAAAATTGTTGTGCACGCACCGCTACTCCTTGTTTTGGTGGAAAAAAATCATCGCGCCACATCCCGCGCTTTGCTCGGCGTTCGCGCCTAGGAAGGAAAAGGCCCACAGCCGCGCCCCGTTATTTTTGGCCCAAACAAATACCCGCGTGAGACTCCCTAGCCCGACACCCCCCAACCCTATCCTCCCCAGCGCCAGACTCATCGCGCCGTCACCCGCGTCCGCGTGAGCTAGCCCCCAATCGCGCCCCCGCCGCCCATGGCCGTAGCGCCCCTGCCGCCCATGGCCGTAGCGCCCCCGCCGCCGCCGGCCTAGCCGGGAGCCACGCCGTCCGCTCCGGCCGCCGCCGCCGCCCTAGGCGGGAGCCCCGCCACCTCTCTCAGGCCGTCGCCGCCCTAGCTCCATCCCCTGCGCGCCACCTCTCTCAGGCCGCCGCCGCCCTAGGTCCGTGTTCGGGACACCGCCGCCTCTCAGGACGCCGCCGCCTCTCCGGCCCTCTCCCTGCCGCCTCTCAAGCCGCCGCCGCCCTAGGCCCGAGCTCCGCCACCTCTCAGGCCGTCGCCGCCCTAGCTCCATCCCCTGCGCGCCACCTCTCTCAGGCCGCCGCCGCCCTAGGTCCGTGTTCGGGACACCGCCGCCTCTTAGGACGCCACCGCCTCTCCGGCCCTCTCCCTGCCGCCTCTCAAGCCGCCGCCGCCCTAGGCCCGAGCTCTGCCACCTCTCAGTCTGCCGGCGCCCTGGATCCAGCCGCCGTCCCTCAGGCCAGCCTCCGTCGGAGCTTTGAGGAGAAGGCAGCAGCGACGCCGAGCTAGGCTTGGAGGAGAACGCAGTAGTGACGCCGAGCCGAGCTTGGAGGAGACAGGGTCCTGCCTTGCGCCGATCTGCGCTTCCTGCTTCCAATCGGAGTGAGGTAATAAAGCTTCATCTTTCCCCCCAAATTTTCTGTGCTGTGCTCTACCCATATGAGGATGCTTGATGCATGTCACACTGTGTTTTGCTTAGTGTTGCACTGAACTTAATCGGGAGTATATAAACTATGTTGTGTCTAGTGTCAATTTTGCAAGATCTGGTACTGAATGCAACATTTGCCTCACATATGAACTTAACTGACGCTATGCTGTGTTCATTATCAATTTTGCATTGATCCATATATACTGAGAATCAAGTTTTCTGTTCTATGTATATTAGAATATCATGCCCTGATGTTCGATTGTATGGTGAATCTGTAGAAAATAATGTTGTTTATGGTTGGCTGCTGTGTATATGCAAACATCATGGTTTGATTGTATTGGATTGTTTGGTAAATCTATAGAAAATAGTGTTGTTCTTTGTTTGATAGCCGTGTGAATTTGTTGTGTATCTAAAATTAGTGTTTTTTTAATAAAAACAGAACAAAAAGAATGGCGGAACGTGAGTGGATGTACACTGGTTGGTCTCGTACATAGCCCCCCTCTAATGATTGGATAGACAACACCAACCAGTTTTTGGATCGTGCCTTCTCTATGCCTAATCTAGTTGAAGATGGCACCATTAAGTGTCCTTGCACAGTATGTCGCAATTGTGTTAGGCACAAAAGGTTTACGGTAGAGATGCACTTGTGTAGAGTTGGCTTTAAGGAAGACTACAGAATATGGACAGCACATGGTGAGGGACTTGACAGTACCTATGTTGAAGGTGGACATGATGAGAATTTTGCTGAAACTGACCACATGGATGAAATGTTAGCTAGCCTAGTTGGTGACCATCCACCACCAATTGATGAGCAGCCACCTGCCTATGCTCGAGCTTTTTATAGGATGGTACAAAACGTTGATCAATTAGTACATGAGAATACATCACACTCATCCCTATCTGGTATGGCACGCCTACTAGCATTGAAAGCACAGTATAACATGTCAATTGCACACTTTGAGGCAAACTTAGAATTAATCCATGAACTATTGCCTCCAGAATCTAAGTTGCCCAAGGACTTCTATCAGTCAAAGAAGCTATTTGAGGGTCTTGGTATGGCATATGTCAAAATTGATGTTTGTTATAATAACTGCATGCTTTACTACAAAGATAATCAAAGTAAAGACAAGTGTGATGTTTGTGGTATGTCTCGCTATGAAGAAGGTAATAGCCGAGTGCCACGTAAAGTGTTGCGGTACCTTCCCATCACAGATAGGCTGCAGAGGTTATATTTGCATAAGAACACGGCAAAGCTATTGCGGTCTCACAAGCCATGCACTTCCGGCAAAATGGTGCACCCTTGTGATGGAGAAGCGTGGTCAAAGTTTGACGAAGTCTTTCCAGCCTTTGCTAGTGACCCTAGAAATGTGCGTCTTGCTTTTGCAACAGATGGTTTTACCCCCTTTGGTTTCATGGCAGCACCGTACTCTTGTTGGCCAGTGTTTGTTACCCCATTGAATTTTCCACCATGCACAATCATGAAATCAGAGTACATATTTCTTTCCCTTGTGGTCCCAGGTCCTGAACATCCTGGAAAGAAACTAGGCATTCTAATGCAACCTTTAATTGATGAATTAGTGAGTTTGTGGGAAGGGGTAGACACTTGGGATGCTTCACTCAAGAAAACTTTTAAAATGCGAGCAGCCTATCTATGGTCAGTCCATGATTTCCCTGCTTATGGCAACTTTGCTGGATGGAGCACACATGGTAGGCTTGCATGTCCAGTGTGCTTAAGTGATAGTAAGGCATTTACACTTCGTCATGGTCACAAGGCTTGCTGGTTTGATTGCCATAGACGTTTCTTACCTATAGACCATGAATTCAGATTCCAAAATAATGCATTTCGTAAGGACACAGTGGTTCTTGATGAGGCTCCAAGGCTTTTAACAGGGGAGGAAATCTTTGCCCAAATGAGCAAATTCGTAGGTGACAAGAAAAACTATGGTACATTGCACAATTGGACCCATGTTTGTGGCCTTTGGCAACTTCCATATTTTCATAAATTGTTGCTGCCACACAACATTGATGTGATGCACAATGAGAGAAATGTAGCTGAAGTTATATGGAATACTTGCTTCGATGTACCAGACAAGACTAAGGATAATGCCAAGGCAAGGAAAGATTTAGCTGATATTTGCAATCGTCCATCACAACATTTGAGGTTGAAGGCAAATGGGAAGTGGGACAGGCCACGAGCCCCATTTTGCATTGATAAGGATGACAAGCAAAAAATTCTTAAATGGTTTCAAGAACTTAAGTTTCCTGATGGCTACGCAGCCAACATTAGAAGAGGGGTTAACTTGTTACAAAAGAAGATCTTAGGCCTAAAGAGCCATGATTACCACATATTCATGGAGCGCTTACTCCCTGTTGCATTCCGTGGATTTCTTCCGAATAGCATATGGTTGTGTTTGGCTGAGCTTAGCTTTCTATATAGGCAATTGTGTGCCAAAAAGTTGAGCAAGGATACCGTATGTTCATTAGAGCAGCAAGTTGTTGTTCTTATTTGCAAACTGGAGAAGATATTTCCTCCTGGTTTCTTCAATCCTATGCAACATCTAATAATCCATCTTCCTCGTGAGGCTCGACTAGGAGGCCCTGTGCAATCCCGTTGGAATTATCCATATGAGAGGTAAAAAACATAACTTGTTGTACTAAGTCTTTATGTAACGAACAGCTATAATGCGAAATAGCAGTACAGCAGTGTGTTGCATAGTTTAGCAGTACAGCAGTGGGAGTCCCATAAATTATGTAACGAACAGCTATAATGCGAAATAGCAGTACAACAGTGTGTTTCCATGTGGCAGCTAGCATGTTTGTGCAAGTGCAACTGTGTTCGTTGGCTGCCAACTAATCGAGCGTACCCGCAGATTTATTTGTCTTCCTCTAGGCCATTATAATGAGTAGAAGGCATCTACACTAACGTTGAGCACCGCTGCGCTGTAGCTACTATGCCTGTACACTCTTGCCTCAGTGAACTATGCCATCCATGCTATGCTCCTCTCTCTCTGCTATTTCTTACTACATATCAATGCTCTGGTATTTTGTTTCAGGATAACTACAGTACAAGAACACAGCTACCTGAGAATTCAAAAGATCTGGATGTACAAGCATTGTATGTCATGGAACATGGAATGGCCCATGGCAGAGTGCCAATAGCTGATGGTTGTGTGGATGAGCAAGCACTTGCAGCAACAGCTAAATCCCATCGTTCTTCAGCAAGCACTGCTGCTTATCAATGCATGGTACATGAATATGAGCAGTTGAAGGAGAGGAATGATGCCTTGGAACAAACAAATAAGAAATTGAATGAGAATAATGAGATTCTCATTGAGGAAAATGGTGTTAATCGTGAGCTTATGCTGGTAATAAATATTCCTTTTCATGTAACAACTTATTGATCATATGCATTGATCTCATGTGCTTACACGTCAAAATTTTCAGAGAATTTATGATGATCTTAAGAAGCAACCACCTGCTGATCTAATGAACCGTCTAGCAAATCTTGATGCTCGTCGTCATCAGGTAAATGTGGTACTATTCACCAAACGTGAGCCTAGTTTTCCACATAAAATAGTTAGCACTCTACCAAAAAAATATGAGCCCACTGTATAATCTCTTTTTACTTGAAGACTGAAACATTTCAAACATACTTGATCTTTTTCAGGTCTCTGCATCATCACATGCTGCCACTAACTCACTTGAAATGCTTAGCAATGCCAATGACATAGTCACTGATGATGATGACGATGACTACAATAAGATGGATGACAGTAACAGCTATGATGATGACAACGATATATGTGATGACTTTGATGAAGATGATGTTAGTGAAGATTTGAGAGGCAGTGAAGATGGCAACATAAGTAGCAGCCATGAAGAAGAGGATGGCAGTGATGCCAATGGTGCTGATATCAGTGATAACTGATGCAATGGATGTGATTGAAACCTGACCATTGCTAACCTTTTTGTCTTCTTTTGCTAACCAGCAACCCTTGGTTTAAACAAAACCTTTTGGAGTTGTACTAAGTATGTGCTGGAACTTATTATATTGGATGGCTAGGACTATGTGCTGGAACTTATTATGTTGGATGGCTAGGACTATGTGCTGGAACTTATTATGTTGGATGGTTAGGACTATGAGCTAGTATAGCCTTTTAGTGTAATGGTTGGACAATTGGATGAAGTTGGAATATATTGGGATTGGAATCAGTTGCATATATGCATGTATTGGAATTTATTGTATTTGTATGTTGGATTTACATTTGGATCATATGTGTGCATTTGGAATTTGGTTTGAGATGCTCCTGTTGGGTAATTTTCATGGCAGTTTATACTCTCACGAAATAAGTGTTCGTGACGGTGTAGAAAATTATTTCATGATGGTGGCTTTTCTCATGAAATACTATATTTTTCGTGGTGGTGTGCTCCTCTCATGAAATACTATATTTCCTGTGAGTTATTGGAACGCTCACGAAATTTATTTCATGACGGTGGCTCTCACGAAATTCATTTCATGACAGTGACTCTCACGAAATACCGAACTCTCACGAAATTCATTTCATGACGGTAGCTCTCACGAAATACCACAAAAAACCGTCATGAAAACACTGATGCAAACTTGACGACAACGTTATTTTCATGAGGGTGGCCGTCACGAACTCCCGCCATGAAAATAATTCGTGGCGGTGAACTCTCATGAAAATGGTATTTTCGTGGGTCTAATACCGTGAGAGTTGATGCGTGACGGTCTACCGTCACGAATTATTTTCGTGAGAGTAAAACCTTATTTCGTGACCTGTTTCGCACTCTCACGAAATCTCTGCTTTCTGGTAGTGGCCAATCTTGATATTGAACGAACATACCTTGTCACCATAGATGAAAGCCTAGTTGGTACATTAGTATTAACTAGAACATTTTATGGAATTGCTTAGCCATGCTTAGAATAATTCGGGTGGGAAAAATTGTTTCACATAAAATGATAACCTTTTTACATAAAATGATAAACTTTTCAACTGTACTCTTGACTTTGGTGAGTCAAGGAGTGTTATGAAATATTTTGGAAACAAAATATAAAACTGGTTTAGACTTAGGCAATTGGTCAGAGTGGTGGGTGCAGGCATGCCCTGTTGGTTGGAGCCGCAGTGGTTGATTGTCGTGCACAAGGGGTTTGTGGTTAGGCCTAAGTCAAGTTAAGGACCGGTCTGTGAGCTACTATTGCAAAGCCCTATCGTACTACCACAAGTCTGGTATGGGACAGACCTGGCCGAATAATTTGTGAAGTTCCAACATGATCTCGCTATAGGCTGAATGTGAGCGCGGCGTAGGCCGTGAGAAGTCTCACATGGCACAAGAGGGGGCTCCAACATGTGGATTCATGTTGTGGTGAAACCTTAGTGGCGGCGTGATTATGTTGACAACAGATCATTGTAAAGGCCTTGTCATGATCTCCTCGCCGCACACCTAAGGAAGTGTGTAACTCGCGTGGTAAACCGGGATGATCATGTCTTGTGGGTAAAGCTGTACAACCTCTGCAGAGTGTATAACCTATCCTGGATAGCCGTGCCCACGGTCATGGGCAAGCTGAGTGAAGTTTTTCATGGATTAGACTTTGGTTTTCAAAATGGTTTGCGAAAACCTTGTGGATGGATGGAATCCACGAGAGATGAAAACCTTGCGGATGGATGGAATCCGTGAGAGATTGAAATCTGGTGAATGGATGGAATTCATCAGAGTTGCGCAGTGAAAGCGTGTGGATGGATGGAATCCATATGTGAGCTTTTGGAAAAGATGGTCCGGGTGGGATGCCCGTGGATAGGTTAGTGTTTGGTTGGAGCCTGCACTAACGATATTATTTTGTTAAAATCTTGTTTCTATTTAACGTATCAAATTCAGCTTTTGCACTTACTTATGATATTTACTCCAATGTTGTTGTTTATGCAAATAAACCATATTATGCCTTCCTTTGATACTCCATATGCATGCATCTATTCTGTTAAACCTTCTGGTGTAACTTGTGGAGTACTTTTTGTATTCATGTTGCTCAATCTAACTCTTTCAGAGGAAGCCTTCGACGACTTCGGTGAGGATTGCGACTAGGCCACGTATTACAGTCATTCACCTTGTGAGAAGGCTGGATGGGCTGCTACATTGTTTATCTTCCGCTGTCTTCTTTTGCTGTTATTGTAAAACTTTGGCTATCAGGCTCATATTAGCTAAATAAAGTTTGTCATTACGCATGATAATTGTCTTTGTGATACTGTGTGCACTAGCTTTTCCTGGGATAGTGCGATTAACACAGAGGGTTCTGGAGTTGTTGGGATAGTGCGATTAACACAGAGGGTTCTGGAGTTGTTACTCTGGGTCCCGACAGCCGCCCGAATTGCGGTCGTGTAGATCTGAAAAAACTTAATGGGGTTTTGGTATCCATCAAATTTCTCCATATTTACTGGTCAAAACCGCGGTGGCTAGTGTAATGCTCGAAGTTCAGGCATAAATGCCTGACATTTGGTAACGAGTTTATGACGCCTCCTATGTGGGAAAGGATAGTTGGCGTCACCATGCGATCGTACTCAATGATGCCCGGTTGTCACCAAGTCGTACCCCACGAGATGAATTGTGTGAATGACTAGAAGCAATCATATCTATCTAACTCCTAGAGTGATGCCAGCGAGGTTGATCGAATCGGGCCATCATGCTGCAGAGTCTTCACACGATCCCCTTGGTGAAGTGGTTGTAGCCCGGCGCTCGAGCTAGCTCTTGAGTTGGATTTTCAAGCAAGTTGTTGATCCGTTGAAGCCCTCGAGCCACTTTGAATTGGTACTGGGCCTGCTTAGGTAAAGACCTCTGGGCAGCCATTCACCTCCTTCGAGTGATCTTGAGATCCTCACTCTCTGAGGCTGCCTTACAAGAGTGCGATTATTTCTAGGATTTCTCCCATGCTCATCAGAGAACTAACCTGGTTTATCACTAGAGGCCTTCTTCCCATCCTCACGAGAGGCGGGAGTGTGTGATCGACAGGGAGCATCCTCAAGCCTTCCTCCGTGAGAGTGAGTATCAACGGAGATGGTAAAGACCACCTATCTAGAATCTCCACTTCTAATGGAGGGCCCCTCTCTTGAAGAATCGTCTAACAAGAGCGCATCGTGGCCTGGAATAAACCCTGCCAGGTAGAGGAACTCCGGGTTATAACTATCTCCAGTTGGATCTGAACCCTACGAAGGGATGGGCAAACTCACAGAGAGCCCATGCACGCTCCACGCGGGGACAACTAGAGTGAATTCTTAGAATGACAGACTCCATGACTCACTAAAACTGCTCGTGTAAACGCTGGGGGACTCGAACATACAGGGGCAGGCCCCTTGTCGTGTTGTGAGTCCTATTCATGATCGATTGATCCTTGCTCTTTGGGGAACTAGTTCCTCCACTGAGCGCACTACTGTGGGGGATATGGATCCCTCCTCAACCTTTCCCATGGTGTGGTCTCTGAGATCTCGGTATGGATCTCCAGAGTCAGCCTCATTGTCGGAAGCAAGTATCATCTGCTTGTAGTCATAACAAGCATCCATGTCGATATCTGCATAGTCAGCCAGGTCGGACCAATTCTCCTCGTTCTACTCTCCTGCCATGAGGACATCAGAAGAAAGAAAACTTAGTGACGAGGAAATTGTCGGAGTCTTGGAAGAATCTCCCAATGGACAGCGCCAACTATCGATATTTCAATAATGATCTTACTTATGATTTATTGGATTCGGGAAAAACTCTAAAAGACTAGACTATGGTCATGCAGAGAGAAGACACGGAAATTTTTATACAGGTTCGGGCCTTCTCCTGTGATAAAAATAACCCTACATCCTGTGTAACTATTACTCAGAGAAAGGATTATAACTGGGAATAGTGCGAAATGGCTTGCGCAATGTCTAACTAGGACTGGAATGGATCGGATCCCTCCTCTCTCTAACAACATCCTTTACATACTTGATGAAGCGACGACCGTTGTTTCATGCCAAAAGACGCCTCAACGCTTCAGGCAATAACCGTTTGACGAGAGTTATTATCAGAGAGACGTTGTGTCCTTCGTCGTGCAGTAGTTATTGTCAGAGAGAGATCATGTGTGGTTATTAAGGATAAACGCACGTTCTAACCGCCTTGTCAAACGACCCTACAATGTAGCAAGATGTCGTTAGATAAGTTGATTGGAGATAGACTAGTCGTAGGAAGATCTAGGATCCTAGAGTGGTCATAGAATAACTTACAACCGTGTGCTCGTAGAACTTTATGAGTATGTGGTCGTAGGAGAGTTTACAACTACGTGGCCATAGAAAAGCTTACGACCAATGAGCGGTCGTAGAAAAGCTTACGACGTAGTAATTTGAGGATTATTCTATCCAAGTCACATCCCATGGTTACTAAATTTGGTCGTATTAATCGAATTAGGTATCTATTTGATCTAAGGGTAATTTGGTTGATGCCCCACATGAACTAAGCTAAATTTTTGGCATAGCCAAACTAAGGCAAAACAAAATATTGACAAAAAGAATATTATTTGAACCGTGTTCAAGACTAAATTTTGTGTTACCAAAATTTTAGTGAGTGATTTTCTCATCTTCGGATTGCCCACATGTGACATTGAATTTCATTATCGTTACCAAAAGGAGATGTATACAACGACATCAAACAAAATAAGAGAGATGAGTGCAAATACAAGAATATTACAGAAGATAACAGATCATACTCTTCATCTGGAGTGTTGTGAAAAATTGCAAATAATTCCATCTCTGCTCCCCGACCCTTCCTCTCCAGCGCCCCTTCCTCTCCCCGACCCTTCCTCTCCAGCGACACTTCCTCTCCAGCGCCGTCTCCCCTTCCTACCTCTCCCCTTCGCCTTGCCGCCGCTGGAGCACGCCGCCGGAGGCTTGTGCGGGTGCTAGGAAGGCGGCGGCGGGGCTCTCTCATCTAGATCTGGGCGGCGGCTTCTGGATCTGGGAGACGGGTAAGCGGCGGCCGGGTCCCCGTGGTGGTCGCCGGCGGAGGCAGCGCGGCGTAAGTGGCGGTCGAGGCCAGAGACGAGTGGGCGACCCTTTCTCTCCCCAGCGTTCCAGCGCCGTCTCCCCCTACCTCTCCCATTCGCCTCGCCGCCGCTGGAGCGTGCCGCCGGAGGCGTCCGGGCCCCTGTGGAGGTCGCCGGCGGAGGAAGCGCCCTAATGGGCGTTCGTGCTGCGGGATGAAGAGCCGGCGAGGCCCGAGGTTGCGGAGCTCGCAGTGCAGGGCGTCAACTTCTACCGGAGGACTGGCCGCTGGGAGTCGCTCTTTGTTACTCCGTCGTCGCCGTCTCTCATGCGTACATGCGTGGGGGCGGCGTTGTCGCCCGCGTGGAGCGGCGTCAAGGAGGTGTGGCGGCGTGCTGCAGCCCGGCCTGGTGGCGGTCAGCCTCGTCCTCGCCGAGCTTGCCGGCCAACGGCATGTGGCTCCAGCGTGCTGGCGCCGGGATCTGGTAGAGCGCGGGTGCTGGTCGCCGGAGCCTTGCGTGGGTCTGGATGGAGGCCGGTTGCTGCGCCTGGCGATGGTGGTTGGCTGGTGGTCCTGTTGTGCGGCAGACGGTTTGGTTGCTGGGGGCCTAAGGCATTCCGCGGTGACCAGTGAAGGATATGATGGCCTCCGGAGTGTTGGTGGAAGTCTTTTTTGCGTGTGGGTAGTACGTGGGGTGCTGTGGAGGTGCTGGCGAAAGCATTGCCGGTGTTCTTACCGGTCCTGACAACGATGACGCCTTCGGGCGCCATTTTCCTTCCTGGAGGTGTTGTCTTGGCATTCCACAGCTCTCATGTGCTCTGATCTCCAGGTGAAAACCTTGCCTCGGTGAGGCGGGCGGCGTTGGCGATTCTGGTTGTCTCGTTGGAGGCGTCGCCTAGGAGGTCCTTCTTCGCACAAATTAGACCGAAGTTTGGATGGCGCAGTCGGTGGAGGATAGGGTCTTGGTTGAAAGCAAGGACGGAGAAGAAGCTCTGAAGCGTAGTCTTTCTAGCTTTTTTTTTCATAGTCCTTAAGCTCTCTTTCTTGTGGTTGTATGCTCCTCAGTTATGAGGCTTTGAGCCTAAGAGCTCGTGTAACCGTTGGCTGTATATATCCCTCGTGGATATAGAGGTCGGATTTTATATCCTTTATCTAAAATATGGTGTTTACAGAATTTTACGCTCCCGACTACACCTAATTCTATGCAGGGCACATGCACTAACATATTACTACGCTTGCCCGGTCTACACCGAGACGGAGTCGTTCAGGACCGTGCTCTCGAGCTCGAGTGTGTTATGAGGCACGGTCCGGCCAAGCCCACGAAGGACTTGTTACATGGAACGGCGCGGCCTCTGCTGTACATCGCCCAATTCGGTTCGGTCTGCCCCCCATATAACCCGCCGTCCTTCTCTCCTCAGCGCACGTTTCCTCCCGATCGAGTCCTGAATCCTGATACGGTTACCGCGCATAAGGGTGCAAATGGAGAATATTTTTCGATCGACCGTCCATCTATTTTAATTCGGATACAATTCAGAGCAAATTTTCGGATATCTAAAGGTTTTGTCAGATATGGAAATGAATTCGGATATTTTTTGTCGGATTCGGAACAAGCATTATCCGACGGATACAGAACTATCCGGATATTTTCCGGATAGTTCCGGATAATAACAACCCTACGTCTTGTGTAACTATTACTCAGAGAAAGGATTATAACTGGGAATAGTGTGAAATGGCTTGCGCAATGTCTAACTAGGACTGGAATGGATCGGATCCCTCCTCTCTCCAACAACATCCTTTATATACTTGGTGAAGCGACGACCGTTGTTTCATGCCAAAAGACGCCTCAACGCTTCAGGCGATAACCGTTTGATGAGAGTTATTATCAGAGAGACGTTGTGTCCTTCGTCGTGCAGTAGTTATTGTCAGAGAGAGATCATGTGTGGTTATTAAGGATAAACGCACGTTCTAACCACCTTGTCAAACGACCCTATAATGTAGCAAGTCGTTAGATAAGTCGATTAGAGATAGACTAGTCGTAGGAAGATCTATGATCCTAGAGTGGTCGTAGAATAACTTACAACCATGTGCTCGTAGAAGAACTTTACGAGTATGTGGTCGTAGGAGAGCTTACAACTACGTGGCCGTAGAAAAGCTTACGACCAATGAGCGGTCGTAGAAAAGCTTACGACCAATGAGCGGTCGTAGAAAAGCTTACGACTTCTTCCTTTTCGATAAAGGGTATATTCGGAAATGCAATGACGTAGTAATTTGAGGATTATTCTATCCTCGTCACAGCCCATGGTTACTAAATTTGGTCGTATTAATCGAATTAGGTATCTATTTGATCTAAGGGTAATTTGGTTGATGCCCCACATGAACTAAGCTAATTTTTTGGCATAGCCAAACTAAGGCAAAACTAAATATTGACAAAAAGAATATTATTTGAACCGTGTTCAAGCCTAAATTTTGTGTTACCAAAATTTTAGTGAGTGATTTTCTCATCTTCGGATTGGCCACATGTGACATTGAATTTCATTACCGTTACCAAAAGGAGATGCATACAACGACATCAAACAAAATAAGAGAGATGAGTGCAAATACAAGAATATTACAGAATAAAAGAAGATAACCGATCATATGGCGTTTACAGAATTTTACGCTCCCGACTACGTCTAATTCTATGCAGGGCACATGCACTAACATATTACTACGCTTGCCCGGTCTACACCGAGACGGAGTCGTTCAGGACCGTGCTCTCGAGCTCCAGTTTGTTTGAGGCACGCGAAGGACTTGTTACATGGAACGGCGCGGCCTCTGCTGTACATCGCCCAATTCGGTTGGGTCTGCCCCCAATATAACCCGCCGTCCTTTTCTCCTCAGCGCACGTTTCCTCCCGATCGAGTCCTCATACGGTTACCGCGCAAGCAAGCAGTCGAGACAGCAAGAACCACGAACTCGCCCTCGCCGTTGGTTCGGTTCCGAGGGAAGGAAGGAGAGCCGCCGGCCGCCGATCCACAGGTTAGTTTCATATTATCCCCCTCCCTCTCTTCTTACTAATTAACCTCTCTGCTGGGATCCTTCTGGGTTCATCCTCGGTACGTAGGCATCACATCTCTTTTAGCTTTGTTTTTGGTGTAATGCATGGCGTCGGAGAAGTGGGGAGTGAACGAGCGAGTAATGAATAGGGCATAAGCTTACTTTGCATTGTATAGAGCGAGCAATGTCTCTCTGTTCCTACCAATTGTATTGGAAATAAACCACTTTGTTCGCGTATTGGAACAAGAATAGGAGCTGATCTGAAAACGTTTCACACGGGCGGCAACGGTGGAGGAAGAGGGCGGCGCTGGTGAATTTTAAACAAAATCTGGCTGATAATCGGTTCAAAATATCGGCCGAAATATTTGAAAAACAACATCAGGAAAAATTCTACTATATTTGACAAAATTCATACGAAATATTTTTTTTTCAAAGCCAGTTTGCTTTACTGGGGGATCGGTATAGCCAATAAAAACAATAATCGGCAGATTATCAAAACCATGCCTCAAAATAAATACTACCCTGAACAATGTATAGGGCTTAAGTCTGCTTAATTACAGTTTACTAGACTTGTGCTCCTATATTAATCTTTTGTTTATCCATTTATAGAGGAGCTCCACCTTGTTGAATTCAGAATTATGATGGGGAACTATCTAATACGCGAAAGACCAACAACAGACCATGGTCATTGTAAACCAATCAACCAGAATGGAAGACGAAGTGTTCGCTTTGAAGACCTTCCAGAGGTATGGTAAACTTTTCTTTTTTGGGTTAATGCTGGGTATATGTAGATGTGATTTCTAAACTTCGGGGCTACGTGTGTCCTTCGCTGCAGGACGTGCTATACTCAATTGTATCAAAATTGCCACCAAAAGAGTTTGCAAGGACTAGTGTTTTGTCAAGTAAGTGGAGATGCATGTGGGCAACGTGCCCCAGATTAAGTTTCAATGGAGTTGCTATGCATAAATGCAAAGAGGATGATTTGTACAAACATGCTTACAAATTCATCAGTAAGGTTAATGCAGTTTTGGGAAAATATCATGGCCTGGTGGTTGAAGGACTCGAAGTCAAATTTGATTTTCGCTGCATACCAGTTCATCATCTCAATAATTGGGTTAGTTTTGCTGTGTCATCACGGACAAAGAATCTAGCTTTCGATCTACAGCCTGCCAAGTCTTGGTTACGTGGTGATCGCTACATATTTCCGTTTGAGCTTTTAGACAGTGAAAGCATATCCCGTCTACAGCATATTCAACTTTCCTTTGTATCTATTAAACCACCCTCCCAGTTCAGAGGTTTCCCAAATCTAAGAAAGCTTGATCTGAATTTACTAGATGACACTAGAAAGGATCTTGAAAATTTGTTGTCCAATTGCTGTAATCTTGAGTGGCTAAGAATAAACAGATGCCTTCTGAATGATGAACTAATTGTGGATAGTCCATTATCCCGTCTACTATACTTGGAAGTTGTTTGGTGCGAAGTAACCAAGATAGAATTCCATGCTGTGAACCTAGCTACCTTTGTATACGAAGGACGCTTGATTCCTATTGTCCTCAAACATGCTTTGAAGCTGGAAAATGCAAATATTCTGTTGTTCAATGCAAACGGTCAGCAAGCTCTTACTGCCCTGCTCAATGGGCTTCCGAACATGCGAAACCTGACTCTTCGTACTGCTCTTATGCAACTAGAGGTTTGCTCTTCGAATACCTTGAAGTTACAGTCTAGCTTATCTAGCTTAATCTAATCTAATCAATGACCTTCGGTCTTTTGTCTTTCAGATGCAATGCTTGTTGGATACCCCGTGCAAGTTTTCTCATCTCAGGCACTTACAGTTGGTAACATACGCTGATTCCGAAAATGCTGACAAGAATTATTTAGTCTCTTTTCTGAGGGCCGCTCCTTCTATTGAAAAATTGGAGATCCACGTAAGTGCTCTTATCAGTTCCTCACTTCCTCTTTGATTACCATTTCCGTACTATTTTGTCCCTTCTATGTTTCTTTTTGCGAGGATTGTCCCTTCTATATTGTTTCCTTTTAAGATCCTACACAAGCACCATTTGGTCCACATGTGTACAAACTCTTAATTTGAGTGTCAAATTGCCAAAAAAAAATTCTAAAAAATTATAGATGTACTTCTGAAATCACTCTACTTTATATAAAATCCCAATCGCTGTTCTTTAGAGTTTACGTAAGGAGCACTAAAAATTTTCTAAGAGATTTTCAGATCATGGTAAGACTCAAAATTATGAGCATCACATGGATACGATCGCTGTTCTTTTGAGTTTTTCATAAATAACATAGTTTGCAACATCAGGGTATTATTATATTTTAGCTAGAGGTTCCAACAACTGAATTCACAGAGTGCATTTGGACACACACAACCTAACAATTACTTTATGTACCAAAGGGCCTAGGAACCCAAATATATATGCATCATTATATAATCAAGACAAGCCATGGGTTTCGACCCTGCCGATCACATTGTTATGTTTTAACCATGCAGTTTGGAGTCGCTTTATTTCGGACGGTCTCGGATCAGGGTCATCCTATCATGCACAAACTTGGGCAATGTGAATATAGTTATCTGAAGAATATGTATATTACTGGATTTAAAGGGTTAAGCGGCCAACTTGAATTACTTCTACATGTTGTGGAAAATGCCCCTGATCTTGAGGTTTTAACTATAGACACAACTGAATTAGCGTATCAAGAGCATGTCATGTTTAAGATTGACAGTGCATTGCGCGAGTGTGCTGCTGAGAATGCTCGAAATTCTGCTCTGATCGCTCGAAATTATCTGGGAAAAAAACTTTTGGCAAAGACAAAGCTTTGTATTCTTTAAGACAACTTCAGAGAAGTGGGCACTGTATGCAAGCGGTGTGAGTAGTTCTTGTATTAAACAAGTTCCCAGGTGAAGTTGTAAATGGATATGGTGTTAGCGTGGTGAAACCGTGAAAGCAAGTTTTGTAAATAATATTTGTATATATTTCTTGATTGCCTTTCTGCTCGATGATGCAATGCAAGTCAGTTTCCTGGTGTTACTTTTGGGGAAAGGAACACTACCTCTGTTGTCTTGCATCTTGTAACACCCCGACCCTCCACAGGGTCCAAGATGCTACCACCGCACCTTTACCAATTCAAAAGTGTTGCTAATTCAACTTTTAGCAGCACATCCTCTGTTCTTTTTATATTATTACCCACAGATATCAAACCACAATTAACAGTAGATTAATTGCAATGACAACTAACTTCGTATTTCACAAACCATAACATAAACAAGCTTGGGGTTCCACTGCTAGCAAACTAAACCCTAGATTCAACATAAAAGCCCTGTATCTGTTATTTTACAAGTGCAGTGTCAAAAGGACTACCCCCCCCCCCCCCCATTCCATGCATGTCGTCATCCTTCACCTAAAAACAACGACAAAGCAAGGGTGAGTCCGAAGACTCAGTAAGTACACGATAAAACAGTAACATCACTTTAACAATTTCAATCAATTTCATTAACTGTAAGCTGTATTCCACTCTATGACTGTAAACTGTAGGCTAAGACTGTAACTGTATAATGTAAATCAATTCTATGTCTGTAAACTGTAATTCAACCCTATGTCTGTAAACTGTAAATCAATTCTATAACTGTAAACTGTAAATCACAACTGTAACTGTAAACTGTAAACCACAACTGTAACTGTAAACTGTAAATCACAACTGTCTGTAACTGTAAACTGTAAATCACAACTGTCTGTAACTGTATCACTTTGTCACTGTAATGCAATGCAATATCATGCAATGCATCTGTATGCATATGTATGCCCTGTAACTGTAGCGTATACCGGTATAGCGGAGCGTCCACCCGTCGATGGACCACTCATTTGCCTACCTCTGTAGGTCTTATTCAAGAGCACTCCGGACTAGTCATGATTTTCTCACCGACCTGGCTCTTATGCATGTTGCATGATGCAATATGCCTCAAATGTGAATGTCTAATCAAAAACATTACTCATCAAGGTATGATTAGCACATAATCACATGCATCATCTCATAAATACTGTAAATCATGGTATGGAAACACGAATAGCATTCATCACAATTTATTGTTCTACCATGCACTTGCCTGTTAACCTGGAGGACGGTGCATAGACGGCACCAGACTCGAACCGCCACCTGAACAAGCATTAACTATTTCAATTCATCACTCATGCAATACATTCAAGTACGAGCAAATGACATCGCTCTAACGCCCAATTCGACATAACCCACTCCTGTCCCACCAGGCAACATCCCATTGTCCCGGTGCTTAATCAATTCGAACATTTAGCGATTTTATCGTTTATACTCGCCGATTGGTTTCTACACGCTTAATCTCACTTTAATCAATTACACTGTCTAATCTCAATTTATTCTCCCCTTCCTCCCCTGCCACGGATCAACCAGACCAACAGTGGCAGTACGGATCACACCGATCAGGCATTTATATTAATAACGATAATTAAACGGTCACATGCATCGATTCTAATTATCGGTATATTATTTATGCCCGACTCAGAAAAATAAACAGGGAGAGTAAATAGGGAGAGGGTTTTCGAGGCATTACCCTAGCCCCGAACAACCGGCTCGGGACACTGTCTCCCTTTTCCTTGGACAGATCGGGTAGATCTGGCAGCGGGTCGACTTTCCCCTTTTTTCCCTCTCTTCTCTTTCCCTTCTGTCTCTCTCCTTTTTTTCTGCCGGCCGCACCCCTTCTTTCTTTTCTTTCCCTTCAGTCGATGCCCTCTTCTCTTCTTTTCTTCTTGTATTTATTCTCAGTAAATAGGACGGAGGCTCCCCAAGGTGACACACTGCAACGAATCAACCCCTTGGATAACAACCCATCCAATTGCTTTTTCAATTCTTCTTGGAGTGGTCGTGCTAAACGGTACGGGGACATAGAGATAGGTCGAGTGCCAGGAACAAGTTCAATCCTAAACTCAACATCTCTTGCGGGTGGCATTCCCGGAAGCTCATCAGGGAATATGTCGGGGTACTCACATACCACTGGAATATCCTCAATGCGCAAGGGCGCACTCAATTTTTCCACAAGTGATAGAAGTAACCCAGACTCAAACATTCGTCGGCCAGAGAACAGGCTAGCCAACACAAAAAGAGAACCTGGGGGTGCATTCCCTTGAAAAACTATCTCCTCCCTTGAAGGAGCTTGCAAAGTGATTGTCCTCCAGAAGCAGGAAATCACTGCTCGGTAGCAATGCAACCAGTCCTTCCCGAGGATAACATCAAAATTCTCTATCGGAATAACCATGAGGTTAGCCACAAAATCCTCGCCATCTATGGAGACCATGCATCCGGGACAAACCATAGAGCTAACAATAATACCCGCCGGGGAATTGACTATAACCGACTATGAAATCTGTTGCATACTAAATTTGGCCTTTCTAGCAAACTCACTGGAAACAAAGGAATAAGTGGCACCGGAGTCGAAAAGAACGAGAGCACTGTGTGAATCCACTAACAGAGTACCTGTCATCACGTCCGGTCGACTCGCAGACTCAGTGACAGGCAACGTGTAGACTCCAGGCGGCACTGGGGCAGTAAGAGCCCAACACTCTGCTATGACGGCATCAGAAAGGGAGGCTGTGCAGCATACTGATGTGGAGTAACTCGGGTAGGAGGCCAGCAATACCCGGCAGGCGGCGCCCAGGAAGGAGGCTGCTGTGTAGGAGCAGCCGCGAACACCTGGACTGCCCCCCCGAGATGAGACATTCGATGACGCAGATACCGGCTCCCACTTGATGATACTGGAGGGATTCTGTCGACAGACCTTCTCCATGTGGCCCACCCGACCACAGTGTCGACACTCCCCTGTCCAGGTACACTCAGCAGCTCGGTGCTCACCACCACACTTAAAGCAAATCATGCCCTGCCCAGGGACAGGACGCAAAGCTGGTGGTGCAGGAGATGACGATGTCAATGATTTAGACTTGGATGACTGTGAAGGACGTCGACTCCACTTGGACTTCTTAGGAGAGGGCCGCTGAGATGACCCACCCCTCTCGCTATAGCTCCTCTTCTGGTCACCACCAGAAGCACTCGGACCACCAGAGGATTGCGACCCTTTAGTGAGGTGCATCTCCATCTCCATCCCTCTGGCCTGCTCAACCACGGACCTAAAGTCACGTGGCGCAGTAGCACCCATAACATGCCGATACTCAGAACTGAGCCCTCGGCGAAACCTCTTAGCCTTCTCAAGGTCACTTTTTGCGACTGACGGTACGAAGCGGATCAAGTCATTGAACCGCGCCTCGTACTCAGCTACTGTCATCTTTCCTTGCATGAGGGTCGACAGGGCAACCTCCGTACTTTCCACAAAAGACTCTGGGTAGTACTTCGCCTTAAACCGCTCAACGAAGACCTCCCAGGTGGCTGGACCATGGGCAGGAGTTCTGGCTGAAAGGACTCCCTCCCACCAGATGTCCGCCTGACCTTTCAACTGAAAGGCCACCAAGCGAGCTCTAAGTTGTGAAGTCATCTCTAAAGCTTCAAACTGTCTTCCCATATAGCGCAACCAGTCTGCAGCTTGAACCGGCGTACCCATCCCATCAAAGGTATACAATCGTAATGCCATCCATTCGCGAAGACCCATTCTTGGCTCCGGCGCGACTGGATCGGCAGTCGGGACAGCAGCAGGTACGGCCGCAGCAGCTGCAGGCGCTTGTCGTCGTAACGCACGAACCTCCTCTATGAACTCCCGCAACAAGGCTGAAGACCTTGCCTAATCCCCAGCTACAGACTGCTCAGCAGACCCAACTTCCACGTCGGGTGCCTCCTTCTGAACCTCTAGCGATGGCTCTGCTTGGGCACGGCCACGACCACGGCCTCCACGGCCTCGGCTCGCACCACGACCACGACCTCTACCTCTCGGCATCTCTGCTCACAACAGAGAAGCAATCACACAATCAACCCACAATCATCAACTTTAACAATACAAATCCACAACACAATTAGGGAAAACGCATATGCAATGCAAATCCCAAACCCAATCCTACTGTGCAACAAAGTGTGTCAAATTTTATTATTAGGCCTAAATCAAATTTCTTTAACGCGGACCTAACGCCCACTCTGATACCAACTGTAACACGCCGACCCTCCACAGGGTCCAAGATGCTACCACCGCACCCTTACCAATTCAAAAGTGTTGCTAATTCAACTTTTAGCAGCACATTCTCTGTTCTTTTTATATTATTACCCACAGATATCAAACCACAATTAACAGTAGATTAATTGCAACGACAACTAACTTCGTATTTCACAAACCATAACATAAACAAGCTTGGGGTTCCACTGCTAGCAAACTAAACCCTAAATTCAACATAAAAGCTCAGTATATGTTATTTTACAAGTGCAGTGTCAAAAGGACTACCCCCATTCCATGCATGTCGTCATCCTTCACCTAAAAACAACGAACTGTAAACTGTAAACCACAATTGTAACTGTAAACTGTAAACCACAACTGTAACTGTAAACTGTAAATCACAACTGTCTGTAACTGTAAACTGTAAATCACAACTATCTGTAACTGTATCACTTTCTGTCACTGTAATGCAATGCAATATCATGCAATGCATCTGTATGCATATGTATGCCCTGTAACTGTAGCGTATACCGGTATAGCGGAGCGTCCACCCGTCGATGGACCACTCATTTGCCTACCTCTGTAGGTCTTATTCAAGAGCACTCCAGACTAGTCATATGACTTTCTCACCGACCTGGCTCTTATGCATGTTGCATGATGCAATATGCCTCAAATGTGAATGTCTAATCATAAACATTACTCATCAAGGTATGATTAGCACATAATCACATGCATCATCTCATAAATACTGTAAATCATGGCATGGAAACACAAATAACATTCATCACAATTTACTGTTCTACCATGCACTTGCCTGTTAACATGGCGGACGGTGCGTAGACGGCACCAGACTCGAACCGCCACCTGAACAAGCATTAACTATTTCAATTCATCACTCATGCAATACATTCAAGTACGAGCAAATGACATCGCTCTAACGCCCAATTCGACATAACCCATTCCTGTCCCACCAGGCAACATCCCATTGTCCTCGTGACCTCCTAAGACGCATCGACATGAGCGATGGTAAGCCGGTGTCAACTTCGATGGCTTCTACAGCCTATCTTGACCCAGATGAGGATGGCGAGCCAGTTGATCAGAAAGAGTACAGAAGTATGATCGGCTCCCTTCTTTACCTCACTGCGTCGAGACCAGACATACACTTCTCTATGTGTCTGTGTGCTCGTTTTCAGGCTTCTCCTCGCATATCTCACCGCCAGGCGGTGAAGCGCATCTTTCGGTACCTTCGAGCTACCATTGACTATGGTATTTGGTACTCTTCCTCATCCTGTCTTTCCTTGAGAGCCTTCTCGGATGCAGACTTTGCCGGCTGTAGGATAGATAGGAAGAGCACTTCTGGCACTTGCCAATTCATTGGCACTTCTCTCGTTTTTTGGTCTTCGAGGAAGCAGTCCGGTGTCGCACAGTCCACCGCAGAGGCCGAGTACGTTGCTGCAGCCAGTTGCTGTAGCTAGGTGCTTTGGATGGCCTCGACCCTGCGGGACTTTGGGTTGGTCATAGACAGTGTTCCACTCTTTTGTGATAACACTTCTGCGATTAACATTGCTAAGAACCCAGTGCAGCACTCCCGGACCAAGTATATTGATATTCGCTTTCACTTGCTTAGAGACCATGTAGAGAAGGGCGATATAGTGCTCCAGTTTGTGAAGAGTGACCACCAGTTGGCTGATATCTTCACCAAGCCATTGGATAGCTCTAGGTTTTCAGCTCTACGGGGAAAGCTTGGGGTGGTTTGTCCTTATGGACTGTAGTGAGGGGGAGTCTTGGGTGTTACTGCTTTACTATATTGATTATACTTCTGTCTCACTTCTGTTGCTTTGCACTTGGGGTGCATCGGGTTTAGTCCTCCTAGCATAGATTAGAGTGTTTCTCTTGCCAAGTTGCTTAGACTTCTTACTCTTATCTTGTGCTTCCAGGGTGCTGCATATTAGCTGTTTCTTATCTCACTAGATTGAACTCACTCACTTCTTGTAGGTTCTAGCGAGGGTTGGGCCACCCTCGGGTAGACAGGGTACGTGTTTGCTCTCTAGTGTGTGTTGTTTCGGTCATATGGGGTAGATGAGAGTCAGTTTGAGCTATAGTTGTCTCTATATCTTATCTATGCTTTAAGGACTGCCTGTTTTGGTTTCATTTGCCAGCTTCTCGATTTTATTGCTTTGGTTCAGGGGGAGTTCATTTGGGAGCTTCTGGAGCTTAATCTTGACATAACTCAACTTGAACTTAAAGCTGCATCACATGTTGAGGGGGAGTTGGATTTTCTGCATTTTCAGCATTTAGCATTGTAATATAACTGCGCTGAGCCCTGATTATTATTCTGTTATGACATGTTTAAAATGCTTTACACCTTGCCATGACTTGTGCTTATTTGCTAGATATATCATGACTTCATATGTGTAGACTAGCTTTTGACATGATAAGTCAATTAAAATTGTTCAACTTGAATTAAAACTTGTCATGCTAGCATTTGAGTCTAGTCCTTCTTGAGCTATCCTTTTATGATTCATGCCATGTCAACTAGGCTTAACTGAGCGTTGAATCTTTATTGAGCCTTAGATTGAGCTATTTTAGTCTCTTGATGATGCATAAGTTAGTACAACATGTTTACAAAGCAAAAAGATTTTTTTGTGCGAAAAAACTGATTTCACCAATTCTTTCTCATGAGACGGCTTGCCATTGCACTAGGCATGAACTCAGGGGGAGTTTTGGATGACCTAGACTATCTTCTTAAGCTTATTGCTTGGAGTAGTCGCATAAGGCTTGAGATCTAGCACATAAACAAAATTTGGGTTGGAAACAACCATGAAGTTTAAAACGATAATGTTTAATGTGCTCAATTTGCTTAATCTACAAAAAGAACCAAGTACTTGCGCCAATGTTTCATTCTTGAGCATAGCACTCTAGTTGGTCTCAATATTAGATTCTTGGTTCCGCTTAACTTAATTGACATGGCCTGCATCATCCTTGGATATCTCTAGTTAGACTTTACTTCTTGATGACTTGACATACTCACATCATACTCTATATTTCAGATTGTCATCTATGTGTTCTAGCTAGGATATACATATCTTGTCATGATCTAGATAGCCTTTTATTGAGTTATGGCTTGGTGTATTTCGTTATGGTCATCATGGATAATTCTCATGGCTCAACATGCTTAGAAATAATTAAACTTCAGCCATCTCATCCATCTTTGTGATCATATTCTCTCTTTTGCATCCTTGATGTGGTTTATTGCCAAAAGGGGGAGAATAGAGTAGAAAAAGTCATTTGGAACATTTTAGAGCTTTGGAGAATAATTTGCTCTTTCAGTTGTTGCTCTAGTGTTCTTTCTGTCGACATGGTCATTAGCTTCATTTTCTTTCATTGGACCATGTTTGACTTCTTACATTTCAAACTCAACTTTGTGTTTTTTCTGAGTTTGTCAATATACTCATCAAGGGGGAGATTGAGAGACCATGTGGAGGTCCTCCCGTGTGTGTGATGAGTTATTGACATTGGGTTAGCTTAGTCGAGTTTGGTTTAGGTGGTTTGGACCTTGACGTTACGTGGTGCAACGGGCTCGGTCAAACTTGGTCATATGGGATTAGGACGCTGGTTCTTTAATTTGACAGGTTTGGACTTCATCTGTGGTAAGTATGATGGTATTTTCACTTTCATGTATCGAGCGGTGCTATGTGACGTGTTTCTTGTCTGTGTGACTGCAGGACGTCGAGACGGAGTCGTGGTGAGACACGGAGGACTGGACTAGGCGCAGGTGGCGCTGAGGTCAGAACAGTCAGGAGGTGTCAAAGACGACGTAGACTCGAGGTGGTTGCGAGGCGTGTGAGGCAAGGAGCGCGAAAGCTTCCCGGAAGGTGCAGGAGAGGCGAATCGGGAAATTCGCGAGGCTGCACAAGCGGGAGCGGGCTCCGTTGGACTTAGCGGGCGTAACGGGGCGAAAACCTGTTAGCCAAGGGCTATATATATGAGGTGGTGGGTGCATCCCCACTCAATGGTTTTTGGAGGGAACTAGGGTTTGCTTTAGTCAAAATGAGCTTTGGGAGTTTGTTTTGGCTTTAGGCTTTAGTGGTTGAGAGTGGGTGGAGAAGGCAGAGGGTTGTTCTGTCCTACTTCGATGTTCTCCATGTGAGTGCTCTGTGTGTGTTCCTCCTAAGTAGCATGTGAGGCTCTTGGTGATTTTGAGGATTGAGAGTGGGAGAGATGGGTTGAGAGCTTGTAATCATTCCTCTATCTGTAATCGTGTCATCTCTCTTCATCTAGATCAATCAAAGATGGCTTTTGTTTGAGATTGTGCTCTCTGTCCATTTTTCTCTACGATGCTCCTTTCTGTGGATTTCTTGATCTTTGAGTTTCTTGTTGGTTGTTGCTAAGGAGTGCCAAAATGGGTTGCTCTTTGATGGGATAGTGCCCCAAGATCATTTGATCAAGAATCCCAAGAGCAATCTTCACTTTAATCTCAGTTTTTCTCTCTTGCCCTCCTCTGTTCTTCATTTGTGATTTCTAGGGTTTGAGATAGATTTGGATTCCCTTTGAGAGAAGGCCTGATTTTTGGTCTAGCAATCCTCTTGCTATTGCTAACATATTTGCAAAATCTTATTGGCAAAGGATTTGAGACCATGGAGTAATTTGAGTTTTTGGCTCTCTCTCTGAAGTGTTGCAGTCATTTCCAGGGTTTTGGTTCAAATCCAGTTTCCTTCTTCAAGATGGCATGAATCTTGGCACATGTTGTCCAGAGGCTATTGCTAACCTGTCTCCAAAGTTTCATAAGGCTAGGTTAAATGGTTGGAGAGAATTTGAAGTTTTGGTGAAGCTCTGTGCTTTTTCAGTTTTTGGGTGGAAACTGAGATTCTTGTCTCCGATTTGTATTCTCTTGCTATTTGAGACCCTTATAATATTTAGAATACATATGTGATCTCTTGGGTCAAAGGATAATAGCAGGATTTCCTTTTTCATCCAAAAACTTGAAGTTCCAGTAACTCTACTCTTCCCAGATTTTCAGCTCGAGCTTCTCTGTGCAAATTTTTCAGGGTAACCGGTCTGACCGGACCCTTGCCTGCGGTCAGACCGGAGGGCCGGTCAGACCGGCCCTACAGTGGCGGTCAGACCGGTGGCAGTTGGGCGGTCTGACCGGCCCAAGCTTGGCGGTCAGACCGCCCTCGGGGATTTATGCTGCAAATCCTTTTGGCTTGATTTTTCTCCCTCGTTTTTAATTTGCTCTGGTCTTCTCCTTGACTAGTATTTCTTCCAGAGAAGTTTGTTTTACTTTCCTTCATAGCTTTCCCTTAGCTAGTGGAGGAGAGTTTCAAGTGAGCATTTTTAGAGGTTAGTTTTGTGAGTGCTCTTTTCTTGCATGGTTCAGTTTCTCTTGGGATTTAGTGCTCTCTTCTTAGCTCTATAGCTACTGGAGAGACTGCCTTGTTGTGGGGTACTTTGAGGGGTTCGTTTTTAAAGAGTCGACATTCACCCCCCTCTGTCGCCATTTCGGTCCAACATAAATAAATCCTCATCTACTTGCATGCCGAACCCTAATAAGAAAACCTGGGTCTACAACATGAATAAAATTTTGTTCGTACCTCTTGTAACAACTTACTGCAGGAAATTTGATAACGTCATGATAAGCAGGTATCTTCAAAAATATAGTTTCCTAAATTTAATTACAATTTAAAGTGATGTGACTAAGTGTATAACGAACAATCGAATTAAAACAAGTGAAAATCTAGAGCCGAGTCCGTAATTATATTTTTTCCACGGAGCGATCAAATATTAAAATCATTTAAAAAGCATTAGAGTTTTGGAAAATATGTACGCTCTATTTTTTCTAAATATACTTTAAAAAAGCCTTATATTTTTCCATGGAGCGATCAAATATAAAAATCATTTAAAAATGATGCTGTTTTATGCATGGCCTGAAATTTTTCACACATAAATCTCCCTCCACATACTTCCCGCTAATGTAAAATCTTCCCTCCAATAATCTCAGGCAAATCTCTCAGTTCAACTTTCCATGCGCCATAACTCATTGGTGGCTCCTTGTATACATCACCTGATCACAATTCCTCGTATACCGCCGCCACCTTCCAATTACACGGCCGCCCCAGAACCCCCTCCTCCTCCTAGCTAGTCACCACCACGCCTTACTCCTCCTCCCCAAGAAGCTACGCAGGAACGCGGCTTGATTCTGTGCTCACATGGCTCCGCAGCTGCTGCTCCTCGGCTTCCCGACATCGATCGCCTTCCTCATTCTTTCCTTCTTCCAAGGTATCCATCGATCGATCCATCCATTGGAGCTAGCTCCGTGGTAATCATCTTGAGCTGCTTGTGATTTGGAGGCAATAATAAAGTTGCGAGCTTGATTTTCGATTGGTGAATGGATGTTCGGATTTGTGTTTTCTTGCGGTGGGCAGGGTCAGCGAGCGACATCACGTTCACCTTCACCAACCGCTGCACGGACACGGTGTGGCCCGGGATGCTGTCGGGCTCTGGCATGCCACCGCTCGAGACCACCGGCTTTGCGCTCTCGTCGGGGCAGTCGCGCTCGTTCTACGCGCCCTCGGGGTGGTCGGGCCGCTTCTGGGCGCGGTTCGGCTGCGACTTCGACGGGTCCGGGAAGGGCTCCTGCGCCACGGGGGACTGCGGCTCCAGCGAGGTGGAGTGCCGCGGCGCGGGGGCCTCGTCGACCTCAACGAGCGCTGCCCCTCGGAGCTCCGCGCCGGCGACGGCCGCGCCTGTTGCAGCGCGTGCGAGGCGTTGGGCCGGCCCGAGTACTGCTGCAACGGCGCGTACGGGAACCCGGATACGTGCCACCCCTCCCAGTACTCGCAGCTCTTCAAGTCGGCGTGCCCCAAGTCCTACAGCTACACCTCGTGATTCCAAACAAGACTCCACATCGTGTGCCTTCAAAGAAGACACGACCTTCACCAATAGAGGTAAAAAACACTATGTTTGGATTCATGTTACAGCTAATTTGCTTATATGCTAGTTATTGATGAAGTGATAAATATAGGTTGGTTCAACAGTATTACTCTTGAGTGCAAAATATCCAAACAAAGACCAGGTGGCCTATGCTAGTTTGTTGAGCTGCAATCCATCTACAAAAGTAGGTGGTGTTGAGCTAGGCAAAATTTTGGAAAGTAAGAATCAATCACTCTTTGCGTAAAACTGAGGCGCTTGTACGACCACTGGACTGCTGCAAGTCAATTGATGATGCCCATGCTAAAGGAATTCGATTGCTTGGCATTCAATATGTGTATGATATTTCAACCTTGGTCCATATAATACTACATATATACTTTTTCATGTATCCTTAAAGCTCAGTAAGGTTTGCCACATGCAGGTTCGGAAGATTAATGGTTGAAATCTCATACTTGTTTCACCTCATGGATAGATCATCGGGCAAAGATTTTGAGAAGAATAGATAGATATCATTATGTCATTCTAGGATGAAAAGTTTGTGTTGTTATTCCCAAGACTTGTTTTCTCAAATGGATTGTCATGTATGTTATAAAATTATGTGAACCATATTTTATATATTTCCCTGTGGAATGCAATGTTGGTGATGGTTATAATTTTGTGCAATATGTGATTCTTGTGAAAGAAAATAATTCTGCAATTAATTAATTGTCATTTCGAAAAAATCATTACTTTTTCCTCTCTCTAGATCTCTGTGTATATATATTTATATGTATTAAAATAAGTTTCCACAAAATGTTTTGGTGTAAGAAAGTGTGTTGCTACTCATATTACAATGGTGTTACTATTGCTCCAAAAATGTGTTACTGGGGTAGCTTGTTGTAGCACATATTTGTGTTACTAGGATAATTTGTTGTAGCACATAATATGTGTTCTTATAGATAAGATATGTGTTGCAAGGTAGTAACATGTTTTCAGACATGTAGTAGCACTTATCACGTGTTACTTCAAACCTAGCTAGTAACATGGGCTATAAGAACACTTAAAAATTGTGTTACTGCAAAGACTAACACCTTTATTGACATATAGTAGCACATAGACGTGTTACTGTAGCTTCTTCCTGGTGTAGTGCACGCCATTCGTTTGTGGTACTTCTTCCCTCGGTCACCTTCTATCCCGACATAATGTAATAATCACTTTTTTGTCGTTCGGTTGCTTTATCGTTTTTACTATAGACCTTTCTTTCTCCTCTTCTGCTGTTCTAGCCTTTTTCTGATCCAGTCCCCTCCTCTGCTGTTCTAGCCTGGGTCCTGGTCTCCCTTCGGTTTTCAGGCCTTGTCTTGTACCTGTTAGAGATATATGTATAGTTTGTTATTCCCCATTGTTATGAGGGGTTCTTTGCATATTTACCACCTGTACTTTGTGTATATATACCGGCCCATTGGCCTCATATTGAATACAAGCGCTATTCATAACATGGTATCAGAGCGTACCTAGGGTTTCCCGTCGCTTCGCTTGTCGCCTCGCCGTCGCCTCTTGGATCCAATCTGGAGGTCGCCGTCTCGTCGTCATCCTTGACGCCGTCGCCGTCGTTCCGCCAACGACTCCGCGTGCGCCGTGTTGGCCGCCGCTCCATCGCCCCCGGCTCCCTCGTCGTCTCCCCCGACGGCTCCCTTAACGCCGCGCTCGACGCACCGCTCTCCATCGACGGCCTCCACCGCCGCCGTCCCCGCTCGGCCTCCACCGCCGCCGTGCCCGCTCGGCCTCCACCTCCGCCCGAGCCTCCGCCTCCGCTCTCCATCGACGGCCTACACCGCCGCCCGGGCCACCCCTCTGCCCAGCCGCCGATCCGTCGCCGCCACCCGGGCCACGCCGCCGATCCGTCGCCGCCGCCCGGGCCACGCCGTCGTCGCGCCGCCGTAGCGCCGCCGCCGCCTCCAGCCCTAAGGCGTGCGTGCGTGTGTTTTCTAATTGGGCCGGAGGCCTGTTTAGGCTTTAGGTTTTAGCCGAAGCCGAAAAAAAACGTCGTTCTAACCGCCGCGCCGTCCAGCGCCGCCTGTTAGACTTCGTTGCCTTGGTCGCCGCGCCATCCAGCGCCGCCTACCAATGGGCACCGTTTCCCTCCCTCGCTGCCCGGTGATCTTTGATGGTGTTAATTACACCGACTTCATGTCTCACATGCGCATCCACATGCGTGGTCTTCGTCTCTGGGGCGTCCTCTCTGGCGATGTCACCTGCCCGCCTTGCCCTATTCCTCCGACGGAGCCTACGCCTGTTGCATTGCCCCCGACAGCCGATAAGGCTGCTGTTGAGGCCGCTCGCCTTGCTGATGATGAAGCTGCCTCTGCCTACCAGAAGGCTCTGGATTCCTACAAGGATCGTCTGACCGCCTACACTCAGTGGTACGATGACGACGCTCGGGCTGCTGCTGTCTTCATCGCCAGTGTCCAGCCTCAGTTCTCTTCTGAGGTTGTGGGACTCCCTTCGGCTTTCCAGATGTGGACTCATCTTCGTCAGTGCTACGAGCCCTCTGGTGATGCCCTGTACCTGTCCGTGGTCCGCCAGGAGCACTCTCTTCAGCAGGGTGATGCTACTGTTGACGCTTTTTACGCCCAGAGCTCTGCTGTCTGGCGTCAGTTGGACTCTCTCCGCACTGCTGGCTGTCGTTCCTGTCCGTGCTGCCTGGATATACGTGCTGACCTGGAGTTTCAGCGGGTCTACGAGTTCCTTACTCGCCTTCGTCCTGAGTTCGAGCAACGGCGTGCCCAGCTCCTTGCACGCCACCCTCGTGTCACTCTCCTGGAGGCTCTTACCGAGATACGCGCAGAGGAGACTCGCCTGAGTGGTGCTGGTCTGATGCCACTCCCCTCTGTGCTCGCCGCTCGTCTACCTGCTACACTGCCTCCTCCAGTGGCTACCACAGGTGGTGGTGGCCGCCCTCCGTCTGGAGGTGGCCGTCCTCACTGTCCCTACTGCGACAAGGTTGGCCACATTGAGTCCCAGTGCTATAAGAAGAAGTGACATCTTTCACGCAGTTCTTCTACTGGCACTAGTGCTTCTACATCGACTTCTTCAGCAGTTTCTCTCACCGAGCAGGAGATAGCCAGACTTCGACGCCTGCTTGCCGCTTCCGGTTCTCCCTCGACAGGTTCTGCAGGTTCTGCTACTGACTCTTCGGGCACTGAGAAACCACCCCCTACACAGTCAGGTACCTCCCCGTGGATTCTTGATTCTGGAGCATCTTTTCACATGACTCCTGATCCTTCCACTCTGTCTTCTATTACACCTCTTGATTCTCCTGTCAGTGTTCTTACTGCTGATGGTACATCTCTTTCTGTCTCTGGTCGAGGATCTCTTAGCAACTCATCCGTTCATGTTTCTTCTGTTGCTCATGTTCCTCGCCTTACCATGCAGCTTCTTTCTGCTGGGCAGATTACTGACCTTGGTTATCGGGTCATTCTCGACTCTGACTCTTGTTGTGTTCAGGACCGCCACACGGGAGCTCTGGTTGGTTCTGGCCCTCGGCGCCGTGACTCACAGCGTCTCTGGGAGCTTGACTGGCTTCACCTTCCTTCCGCTGCCACCATCGCCGCCAGTTTCTCCGCTTCTGCCACGTCGTCTACCGGCTCTTTCCAGCAGTGGCATCACCGTCTTGGTCATCTGTGTGGATCTCGTCTGTCGTCCTTAGTTCGTCGTGGTCTTCTGGGGTCTGTCTCAGGAGACGTGTCTTTAGATTGTCAGGGCTGTAAGTTAGGTAAACAGATTCAGCTTCCTTATCCTCATAGTGAGTCTGTGTCTCAGCGCCCTTTTGATCTTGTTCATTCAGATGTTTGGGGTCCGGCTCCCTTCGTTTCGAAAGGGGGTCATCGATATTATATCATATTTATAGATGATTTCTCTCGCCACACTTGGATATATTTCATGTCTTCTCGTAGTGAGGCCTTGTCTATCTATAAACAATTTTCCACTATGATTCACACACAGTTCTCCACTCCTATTCGTGTCTTTCGTGCTGATTCTGCTGGCGAGTACCTCTCTCGTTACCTGCGCAACTTCCTTGCTGAGCAGGGCACTCTCGCTCAGTTCTCTTGTCCTGGTGCTCATGCTCAGAATGGTGTCACTGAGCGCAAGCATCGTCACCTCCTTGAGACGGCTCGTGCTCTGATGATCGCCGCCTCTATTCCACCTCACTTTTGGGCCGAGGCTGTTTCCACTGCCACCTATCTCGTCAACATCCAGCCCTCTTCTGCTCTTCAGGGAGCGATCCCTGTTGAACGTCTCTGTGGTCTTCTTCCTGACTACTCTACCCTTCACCTGTTTGGCTGCGTTTTCTACGTTCTCCTCGCCCCTCGAGAACGCACCAAACTGACTGCTCAGTCTGTTGAGTGTGTCTTTCTGGGATACAGTGCCGAGCACAAGGGCTATCGGTGCTGGGATCCTGTTGGTCGTCGGATGCGGGTTTCTCAGGATGTGACTTTCGACGAGTCTCGTCCATTCTACCCACGTCCTGCCTCTCCTTCGGCTTCCTCTGTGGAGTCTCTGTCTTTCTTGACCTTTCCAGATACACCTATATCTGTTTTGCCCTCGTCCACCTGTCCCACTGAGTCTCCACATATTCCCCCTGTGGCCTCTCCGCCGTTGTCGCCGCCTGTGTCGTCTCCTACGACTCCCTAGGCTCCTCCCACTACAGTACCTTTTCCATCTTCTCCTGATGTTCCATCTTCTCCTGATGCTCCATCTTCCCCTGATGGGTCATCTTCTCCTCGCTACGCTCTCCGCGATCGCAAGTCGATTCGGCTTCCTGCCCGTTTTGCCTTTGCTGGCGCAGCTACTCGTGAGCCTGTCTCCTACCGGGATGCTGTTACTCATCCTGAGTGGCAGCTTGCCATGGCCGAGGAGATTGCTGCCCTCGAGCGTACTGGTACTTGGGATCTTGTTCCTTTTTCATCTCATTCTCATCCCATCACGTGTAAGTGGGTCTATAAGATTAAGACTCGCTCTGATGGCTCTCTTGAGCGCTATAAGGCGCGTCTTGTTGCTCGTGGCTTCCAGCAGGAGCATGGTGTTGACTACGACGAGACTTTTGCTCCTGTGGCCCACATGACCACTGTTCGCACTCTTCTTTCGGTGGCGTCTGTTCGCCACTGGTCTGTTTCTCAGCTTGATGTCAAGAATGCCTTTCTTAATGGCGAGTTGCGTGAGGAGGTCTACATGCATCCGCCACCCGGGTATTCTGTTCCTGAGGGCATGGTCTGTCGCCTTCGTCGCTCTCTCTATGGCCTTAAGCAAGCCCCTCGTGCTTGGTTTGAGCGCTTCTCCTCTGTGGTCACTGCTGTTGGTTTTCAGCTAGTGATCATGATCCTGCGCTCTTTGTCCACACTTCGTCTCGTGGTCGGACTCTTCTTCTTCTGTATGTTGATGATATGATCATTACGGGAGATGATTCTGAGTACATTGCCTTTGTCAAGGCTCGTCTTAGTGAGCAGTTCCTTATGTCGGATCTTGGTCCTCTTCGTTACTTCCTTGGGACTGAGGTTACTTCCACTCCAGATGGTTTCTTTATGTCCCAAGAGAAATATATTCAGGATCTTCTTGATCGCGCCTCTCTCACTGATCAGCGTACTGTTGAGACTCCCATGGAGCTCAATGTTCATCTCCGACTCTCTGATGGCGAGCCTCTTTCTGATCCGACTCGCTATCGTCATCTTGTTGGGAGTCTTGTCTACCTTGTTGTTACTCGTCCGGATATCACTTATCCAGTTCATATTCTGAGTCAGTTTGTTTCAGCTCCCACTCAGGTCCACTACAGTCACCTTCTTCGAGTTTTGCGATACCTTCGCGGGACTATCTCTCGCCGTCTCTTCTTTCCACGTTCCAGCTCGTTACAGCTTCAGGCCTATTCGGATGCTACTTGGGCCAACGATCCCTCTGATCGCCGGTCTATCTCTGCTTACTGTGTTTTTCTTGGGGGTTCTCTTATTGCCTGGAAGACGAAGAAACAGACTGCAGTGTCCCATTCGAGTGCAGAAGCTGAGTTGCGAGCTATGGCTCTCTTGACAGCAGAGATTACTTGGCTACAGTGGTTACTTGAGGATTTTGGTGTTTCTGTCACTACACCGACCCCTCTCTTGTCAGACAGTACAGGTGCTATCAATATTGCTCGTGATCCTGTGAAGCATGAGCTCACCAAGCATATTGGTGTTGATGCTTCTTTCATGAGGTCTTGTGTGCATGATCAGGTGATTACTCTTCAGTATGTGCCTTCGGAGCTTCAAATAGCGGATTTCTTCACGAAGGCCCAGACTCGAGCACAGCACAGCTTCTACCTCTCCAAACTCAGTGTTGTTGATCCACCATGAGTTTGAGGGGGGGTGTTAGAGATATATGTATAGTTTGTTATTCCCCATTGTTATGAGGGGTTCTTTGCATATTTACCACCTGTACTTTGTGTATATATACCGGCTCATTGGCCTCATATTGAATACAAGCGCTATTCATAACAGTACCAACTCTGCTTAATGAATGAAACGCAAAGCTCATGCGTTTTGGAGAAAAAAAAGAAGCTGCATTGACTCTTGTACCAACTCTTCAGTTCCCATTATTGATAAATCTTTCTGTCTACCATCTCTGAAAATACTGCAAACATAAGACTTCTTTTCAGTAGAATCTATATCTAACTGGGGAACTGATACGGCCCCATGTACTATCACGACATTGGTTTGCGGTTCTGATTTACAAATTACTCCAAAGTCTCAAGTTGGTGTTGTTTTGTGAGTAGAAAGAAAGAAAATAGAGAAGTTCGAGAGGGCGGATGGAGTGGCCGGCCAAGCGAGAGGAGTGCAGCTGCGTGGCACAGCACACGTGGGAGCAGCACAAGTACACCAGGTAGCTCGAGTGTATCTCATGGAAGTAATATGCGAAGGCATGTCACTTCTGGGCACTTTGTGCCTGCGCCGCCGATGAGAACGTGGAGGTAAGTGTTCCTTGTGAGCGGCCACCCTTTTGCTTCAAACTGCTGCCCACCCATTCCGTAACACCTATTTTCCTTGGAGCAGCAAGGAATCCGCGGTCTCACCAAGGTCGGCTCCGGGCCCGAAAGGGCACGGCTGAGCAGCCCCGCGGGAGGCAAGGATGCTTTGCTCCCTAGGTTATGCATTTTGCTTCTCAAATGGTCTGCTTTTCTAGACGGACATCTTCCTTGGGAGTTGTAATACCCCGAAAAATAGAAAAAGGAGAAGGATTTGGGCCCAATTGGCCTCGGCACAAGCCTGGGCATGCCCAGCTACAAAAGGGGAGCAGGCAAGGGAAGCTGGAAAATGCAAACATTCTGTTGTTCTAGGCAAACGGTCAGCATGCTCTTACTGCCCTGCTCAATGGGCTTCCGAATATGTGAAACCTGACTCTTCGTATTGCTCTTAAGCAACTAGAGGTTTGCTCTTGGAATACCTTTGAAATAACTCAGACTTCACAAACAATTTGAATTGCCGTGAATCCGACAAAAGCAGAAAACTTGCACACACACATGACCAAACACATTTTTATGAGTAGTAGTCCAAAACTCATCAAACATCGTCCACAGTAGGTGAAAATGGGTCGGCAACCCTCTACTCTCTAATGACAAACGACCAGTTATCTACGATTCCGCTACAAGTGGTAATCCTCGACTTCCTGATGAACGTGGGTGAATTTTGTATGAGTTGAGTGGCATCAACATTGTGAAAGCACTCATAAATCGCTCCACACTCATCTCGAGTGACATCTTCTGACACATCCACCATATAGTCAGGTTTCTGCTCCTGCTGCCACCGGTTGAGGAACTCCTTAGCCTCTTGCAGATTATGCACGACAAACAGCTCAGGAACTCTAATACTCGGCTCGGGCTCCCCGGGAAGAAAGCATGACAGCGTGTTGCTGAGTCCACCCGCTCTCCCAAGCTTCAGTAATCCTTCTCCGGCAATCTTTGCTTCGGCGTAGTAGGGCACGACATAGTCCAATATGGTTTCACCCGTTTGAGTGATTACGTCGTGGTTGTCGCCGAGCCACTGTATCCCACGCCTGAGATTTGTCTTGAGGTTTCTGCCAAAAGTTGGTGGCTGCACGTACTGGGTCTCTGAAATGGTCAGAGCTCGTAGCTCGTCGTCCTAAGACTCCATCATCAGATTTGGCAAAGAGAAATACTCCTAATTCCTTTTCATCAAAGCTACACCAACAATGGCAGATTTATGATTTTATGAATGGGTGTTCGCTAATTACATTGTGTTACATTTTTTAATGTATACTTATATTGGTTTATAAAAACTGAAGATAAAAGTCAAATTTCTAAGTCCATTGAAAGTCAATAACACTAAAAAATTTGAAATAATAAATTAATACTAACACTTTATTTGGTAGCAGCACAATTACAAGTTTTTAGAGTAAAACTATTACAACTTTAGTTGACAACACAAGTGTGCACTTTGTTTTTAAATAGATATTAACTTTAACCCACTTCTCTTTTCTTATTTTCTATGTTAGCATATTAAAATTTACTTCTCTTTAAGAATAACAATTAACATGGGCACTTTGACGAACATATTGCTTCCGAAAGATAAAATATAAATATTTACAAACCAAAACCAACTCTCCCAAATGATGTATATTTTGGTTTGAAAGGATTATATAAATTATTGTGACCACTAGATTTATGACAATTGGCAGCATCAAATTCTTTCGAATAAAGCATATAAAATATCTAGATATTTCTAGGAAAATATCTAGATTTAAGATCATGTTCATAGGATCTCTAGAACCCTTAATTATCTACATCTTTCATGAGATAAATCATCCAATATTCCATCCAGTAATTTTAATCTACAAATTAATATATGGTACTAAAAAATGATAAATTTACCAGATAGCCGGATTACAAAATTCATAGCTTAAATCTATTTATCTGATCAATATAAATAAATATTGTAGAGAAAACTATTGAATTTCTCTACAATTATCTAGTAGATGATATTTTTAAATTACTCTCATACAGTACCCAAAATTATAGGAGAAGAATATAGCAGATTACACTGCTACAAACAATGTTATCATAAACGGTTCGGAATCGTCATCACAGACGGTTCCTAAACCGTATGACTTTATATGTCAGTGATAATAGGTGGTTATCACAGACGGCTCCCATGCCGTCTGTGATAACTTACAATACAGACGGTTTTTCATAAAAACCGTCTGTGATATGCGACTATCGCAGACGATTTTTTATAAAAACCGTTGACTATCACAGACGATTTTTGTTATTAACCGTCTGTGATAGTCGAGTATCACAGACGGTTTTTGTTGTTAACCGTCTATGATATGGTTCATATCACAGACGGTTCGGTGTTCCGAACCGTCTATGATATGCACCATATCACAGACGTTTAATAACAAAAACTGTGTGTGATACCATTCATATCGCAGACGGTTTAGTGTTTGGTACATATTAAGCAACTATGAGTACAAAACTACTTAGCAAGTTCCTATGCCAAATGCAAGTATATAGATGCAGGGCTTGATATGGAAAGGTTTTAAGGTTCTTTTAGCAGGAAGCAAGTTTTTTGATAAATATCGTAATTAATTTTCCAAATTGATGACTTAGCCTTTTTAATTTAAAACCAAGGTGTCCAATTTAATTTGAATTTGTCACGAGAGCAAACTCTCTTAGCATTTATCGATCATGTCCATTTCATTAGCATCATACCATTTCCACTTCATAAATACCATACCATATCCACCTCATAAATACTATTCCATAACTGTATCATAAAAACAATTCCGTAACCATCTCATAAATACCATTCCATAACCATCTCTTTGCATTCGTCATACTGTAACCACCACTAACCAATTTTTATGAAAACTAAACAAGTGACACCTTTCCTCATGTTACCTATATCCAGGGGTACCGCTATTCGAATAGATTATGTATACACTCTATAGAGGTTGTACAGTTTTACTCACAAGATATAATTGACTCATAATGTCAATATGACACGCTTCCATAGACGTTCATCTAAGATAATCATAACAAGGCTTTTCTAAATGCCTCACCCCGACACTTATCCTGTTTCGATGGGGTACCCCTCAATACTAGGATCATGACCATTACTGTCACCCCTAGAACGCACCTGTTACAAGGCTACGTTTTCAATGAGGGACCGATGCTAGGAAGTCTATGACCCTTCACAATATGAGAAAATCCACCAATCAATCTAATGCACAGGAGTCCATACCAAAACTCAACAATTTTACTTGGTCAAGACTATTCTACATTAGACATGTGGTTATATGATGGGGGTTCATAAAGATTGTGTACAAAATTCAGTCCTAAATCGACTCAGACGAAACAATCCAATAAACCCAATTCTCGTGCATTCGTGCACCCACCCATACCGTCCACTTGCCCAAGTCTCCACCATTTATAAATAATTTTCTCATTTCCAGTGGTAACCTATAATACAATACCAATTATCACACAATGTCTCAAGTATTTCGTTGGCAATGTTTATGTTGTATTTGTTTTAACTACTAAGCATGTCTAGGCACAACCTTTATTCATTATTCAACCAAGGGTGAAATATTGTAATAATTAATCTAGGTTGACATGGTAAAGGTAATTTCAACAGTCAAGGAAGGAGATAATAAGTAGCAATTGAATGGTATAGCTAAGCATCAACATTTAATATGGCATTTAATAAATAATAATAAACATGCACTTTGTATTTGAAAGCAAAGTAATTGCATTTGGAAACTGGGTTCAACATGATCAATCATAAAGACTTACGTTGCTCAATACTGGATTGCGTTGATTCTAGGTTGGTAGCGATGGGTGCGTCCGGAGCGTCAATTTCTATATACGCGCAAACATCCATATTTAACACAAATGCAAATAGAAAATTCAAGTAAACTCTAAAAATTATTATTTTTGTACTAATGGAAAATTTTGAATTTAGACAAAGTTAAAAGCAAAAACTAAGTCATTTGGATTGAAAACAAGGGAGAATGGGTTCTTCATTGTTGGCATAGATCAACACCTCCACTCTCCAACGTTCTTGTTCTCCGTAAGTCTATAGGTACCCCTGGTAGATAGGGCACACCTTGAAGTTCTACTTTTGTAGGAGGTTCCAAAGACATGAGACCAAATGTCCTGCTTGGATTCCATGGATAACCTTGGTAGGGGTCTCAGCCATCTACAATTTTGAGAAGAAAAGAGAATTTTGATGAATGAACATAGTTGAGTGGAAAGGGCCAATAAGATAAGTTTTACAAGACTCTTAAAATAATAATTTCACTACTACAAAAGAGGCTATACTAGACGGCTACATCACAGACGGTTCATACGGAACCGTCTATGCTTAAACTATCACAGACAATTTATACTAGCAACTGTCTGTGATATTTTCATAGACGATTATTAACACGAACCGTCTGTAATAATTGAGACATCACAGATGGTTTGTGTTAATAACCATCTGTGAAAGTGGCGGACATCACAGACGGTTCATATAAAAAATCGTCTCTGATATTGTGGATATCACCGATAGGTGTACCTCTATCTCGTCACGAGGGAAGGCTAGATGGTATCGGGACTATCGGAAGGAAAGCAATAACTCTAGATCGAGATACATATGCTCAAGAAAATTTCACGGTTTTACAACACATGACTGAAGTGACCCCATATATTGAAGAGCACAAGGACATGCTATGCCAAGATAATGCAGGCCAGTCCGAGGTTTGGATCACGAGACAACACAACCGTCAGTTCAACGAATGGTTGAAGGTCCGATTGATTGGGAGGTCGTCAAGTGGAACACTACAATGGTTTGCAAAAGGGCCAAAATTTACAATTGTGACATGACAAAGATACGATATTAATAGCTACACATTTTATACAATAGATTAGAATAGAAAGAGCACAATGCAGAACTCAGGTGTCCGCATAAATGCCTGTGATGTGTACGTCAGTACCGCTGGCCCAAGCTCGTGCTACATGCTTGTAGAGGAGATTTGGGAGCTTTACTACGTAATTTTTAAGATCACTCTATTTCGGTGCCATTGGGTCCAACTCCCACAAAGTGTAAAGGTCGACAAGTACGACATCATTACCGTGGACCTCGAATGTGTAGGATACGAAGACGAACCATTCGTACTCACGAGGCAAGTTGTTCAAGTGTTTTATGTAACCGATATGTTGAATATCATAGATGGTTCTATAAAAGAACCGTCTGTGATAGTATTATCACAAACGATTCCATAAATAAACCGTTTGTGATAGTTTCCCTATAAATATACCCCAAGGATAGGTTCTGCTCGCAAAGTCCTCACTCACGCACTCCGTCTCCACCACCCCTACTAGGTTTTGCTAGATCTGACTACTCACGCGCGACGCCGCCTCTCCCTCCCGACACCGCCTCTCCCTCTCGTTGCCGTCCACCTCTCCCTCCTGACGCCGGCCGCCTCTCCCTCTCGACGCCGGCAGCTTCTCCCTCACGACGCCAGCCGCCACGCCCTCCCAACGTCGGCTGCCTCTCCCTTATGCCGTCACCTCTCCTTCCCGATGCCGGCCGCCTCTCCCTCACACCGCCGCCTCTCCTTCCCGACGTCGTTCGCCTCTCCCTCATTTCTCTATCTTGTGGTCTGTCTTAATAATTGGCTAATTTGTTTGGTGATCTTCAGTAGTTGGCTAATTTGTTTTATGACCTTTAGTACTTGATGATATATGCTTCACTTGTTAGCTACAAGATCTAATACTAAAATTGGATATTCAATCTTGAGCTCTGCTCAAAAGAGCTTTTTTGAGTGGCTTATGCTTGAAAAGCATTGTAGCTGACTAAAAAAATACTGTAGCTAATGGATGCTTATTTAGCATAATTAAATTTAAAAAAAATTAAAAACAGAAAAAACATGTTAGCCCATCACGTATAATGCAAACAAATAAGAGAAAAAAAAAACTGGCAAAAAAGCTCAAAAAGCCAAAAGTATAAAAAGACGAAATTTATAAATAGTACAAAATAAGCCAAAAGCCAGAAGCTCAAGCCGAAACGAGCGGGGGCTAAATTTTTACTATTACTGTCATTTGTCAATCTTGTGGTTTGTCTCAATAGTTGGCTAATTTATTTTGTGATCTTCAGTAGTTGGCTAATTTGTTTTATGACCTTTAGTGTTTGATGATATATGCTTCACTTGTTAGCTACAAGATCTAATACTAAAATTGGATATTCAAGCTTGAGCTCTAAATTTTTACTATTACTGTCATTTGTCAATCTTGTGGTATGTCTCAATAGTTGGCTAATTTGTTTTCTGATCTTTAGTATTTGGCTAATTTGTTTTATGACCTTTAGTACTTCATGATATATCTTCACTTGTTAGCTACAAGATCTATTTGGAATGGCATGTTACTATTCCAAAGTGACCTTGTAGTAATAATATATGCCACATAGACCTTCAAAGGGCATGAAGCAAATTACACACTCCAGTGTGTCAGGTTCAATGAACTTGAAACACTAGTGTGTGCAATTTGATTTTATAGAACATTGTTTATGCCCATAGCTCACTGCAGTTAGTTTTTTCTTACAAGAGAGATGACGTCCACACAGTCATTGTCGTCGTCATCTAGGTCTCACGCTCCTAAGATCGGGATAACTAAGCATGGCCGAGGAGTATCGAAATGGCCAGAGGGTCGAATGACCATCACGGTGGTCTCTCCGGATGGGGTCCCTCTGCAAGCGAAGAAAACAGCGGCAACATTTTGGACTACCTGTAGGATAATTGGAAGGCAACAGGTCCCCATCACCACAGTAAGCTGGAAAGATTTGGCAAAGGATCAGAAAAATCAACTGTGGGAGGAAATAACAAATTCGTTCGAGATCCTAGTAGAAGTACAGAGACTTGTGCAACGGTAGGCACTCCTCGCAATGGGAAAAGCATAGAAGAACTTTAAGAGCACTCTTGTCATGCAGTACGTGGCCAAGGATCTCACGCCCTTCACGAAGTATCCTTTCGTGTCACCGAAAATATGGGATGCATTTGTGCAGATGAAGACAATAACCGAATTTGAATAACAAAGTGATGCGCACAAGGCTCTCCAGTCACAAAACACTCACCCTCACAGACTTGGCATCGCTGGGTACACGGGTAAAATCCCACAGTGAAGGATGCAAGACGAGGTCACAATCCAATCGGAGGTCTCCTCGCCATTTGTCGGGATCACAAACGAGCGCACCCAAAACTGGTTAAAAGTGAGGTTATCAGCCACGTCTTCAGGTGTCTCTTTCAAAAACCCCGCAGACTAGGAAGTGTCCCAACGCCTGGTAAGATATGTTAAACTACATAGTTGTTAATACCTCTTAAACTTCATGGGTTCAAAAATAACATGATTGCCTTTTGCAGCAATCATTGACTACCGAATCTTCCCGAGGCTCCTTTCAAGAATACATGGAGAGAGATATACTATCACAGGCCCTAGAAAACAAGCAGCACTCAGGTCATACACGAGGCCTAGGGGTTTATGTATCTTGGAGGCACGGATTCCCGAATAACTTCGAGACATATAGGAGTAGGAAGAGATCCAAGGCCTATCGCAACGAACAAATAAAAAGGAGCTTCGTGCATAACTTGAAGAATAGCTATCTGACTCACTTTAAGAGAAGGCTGCCTCACTTCGAGGAGAGATAGATTCATTGAGGGAAGAACTGAGACAAGTCCGCAACCAAACGCAGCTCACACTCGTTAATGTGGTACCTAGTCCCCCTTAATGTCGGAGTAGCTGCGTGTCCATACCAATTACTGAACATAGCGACGCCCAGTTACCTATTGACGACATCCAGATAATATACCTCTTTAGAATGCTACATAGATAGATCTCCCTAGTGGAAACCTTAGCTCATCTTGTATCGTTATGTAGGAGCCCATGCCTTGCATCCTCAAAGTTAGGCTTGTTGGCTCCATTCCCATTGACGTTGGGCGAGGGATGGCATATCCATGGCTGTCAGGGACACTGGTGCACGATGTACAAGTAGAGACCTGTTTTATGAAGGCTCAGGTGAATATGATTAATGATGTTTTCAGGACCGTCCCTCTTAAGAAGCCCCCAAACGAAGAGATTACGACATTTGAGTATGTCGTCCACACATTCATCCAGTGGCCCAAGAGGGACATCGCCCTCGACTTGACCATGCCACGATGTCCACATACAGTGTCCCAAGAGGGACATCGCCCTCGACTTGACCATGCCACGATGTCCACATACAGTGGCCCAAGAGGGACATCGCCCTGGACCTGTCACATCGGCTCTGGTGGCTCCACCTCCAGCTCCGGTTCTGAAGCCTGTTACATCGGCTCCCGTGGAGACGCCGCCGAAAATGTATCATAAGCGAGGCTCTAAGACCCAACCGAAGAAGATTAAGGCGCATCCTGAGCAATGGAAGTTCATTCTTGGAGTGTCGTTGGTCCCCGAGTCACAACTAACCTGGCTTGGTCTGGTTTGCAATACACTGCATAACTGGTACATGCAGAGGTCCAACATGAAGCCAAACCGACACAAGGGATTCACTGTGAGATATACGAAGGCGCATTTCCTCCATGACTCGAGCTATTTCATCGTAACCTTCGAAGACTTATTCTTACTATTCAACCTAGACGAACTCGACGCCTCACTTCTACAATGCTGGACAATGTAAGTGTACTGTACAATGAAGTTCTACATTCACGTCATACCGATAAATGTCATTACTCTTTGCTTATGTATAGATACATGATCCAACAAGTCTGGCGACGGCGACAACCGGTGGGTTTTCTCGACCCACGCATGATCTCTGAATAATCCACCAACGAAAATGCATCTTTCGTCCAAGATTACATAACGAGCGGATTGATTGCTCATAGATGACAAGGAGTTTTATTTGTACTTTATATGCAACATGTACTTATGATTAATTACTATGGCGATACACATAACTAGGTCCCACTGGATTCTGATTGTGATTGTACCAAACTGGAGCAAGGTAATATAACTTGATTTCCTACTTAGGAGCAACCACGACTTCACTCGTGTGCAACAAACAATTGGCAGGTAAACTTCTTTCCTCCATACATAACTCTATTGTAATATTTCCTTCGTTTGCAATGGCCGAGGCTAACTTTTTTGGAATCATGTAGGTCGTTTACTACTTATGTTGCCTAGGGAGGGATACCTAAGGAACCCAATGACACGCTACGACACAGGACACAATTTCCGGTACCCGCTACAGCACAACAATCCTATATCACACTTTATTATAATGCCTCTAGAATTGACAATACCTATGTATGTGATTCTATTTTTATAGTGCCACTAGCAGCTACAGGGCAACGTATGTGGATTCTACATTTACCGCCATATAAAGGAAATCATAGACTCTAAGACGAATGATCCAGAGGTTTTTCAACCTTCCAATAATTATTATTTTTTTATTATATATATGTATATACACACACATGCTAATTAATGACTTAACATTGCTCCTAGCGATAGCGTGTGGACTTCAATGAAAGTGCATTTGATCTTGACAAACTCATCAAAATTCGAGGAAACCTCTCTCAATTCTTCCTAGTAGAGGTCATAAACAAGACTGGAGAGTTCCACTCCGGCAATGGTGATTAGATATATGATGTTGAAACATTGGATTCAATTGTAATCACTCAATTGTGCTTAATCAAACAATTCATTCAATTTAATTCATTTGTGAGGTATGTGTAACGATTGTCATACTATATATGTAATATATTTGTGTTGTTTAATTCATCTATATGATTTATGTAATAATTGTCCTGTGCTATATATATGTGATCTTGCTTGTTTCAGATGGCATGGCTAGCATATCCTGAGGCTACCCAAAAAAGCAAATAAAATAGCTGTTGAAATAGCTATCATAGATGGTTCGGTATTCCAAACCATCTGTGATATATATCACAGACGGTTCGGAACACTGAGCCGCTTATGATATGGTGTATATCACAGACGGTTCAGAACACCGAGCCATCTGTGATATGGTGTATATCACAGACGGTTCAGAACACCAAACCGTATGTGATCTTAACCATATCACAGACAGTTTATAACAAAAATCATCTGTGATATCGTTTATATCACAGACGGTTAATACAAAAAACCATCTATGATAGTCGAGTATCACAGACGGTGTGGGAGTTGTCTATGATAACCAGCTATTATCAGACGGTTTAGAAACCATCTGTGATGACGGATTTGAACCGTCTGTGATAACACTGTCTGTAGTAGTGTTTCCTTAATAAAATATGTCCTTAGAGGGTGTCTATTATATTCTATCTACGGTCACGTGTTAGAGTCAACCTGGCTCTGGTACCATCTCTGTCGAACCTGAAAACAACACCTTTAGATGCTCTGTGTCAATCACACTTGTCTAGAAAAAGTATACATATCATGCATAATGATAACCTTTATTATATAAAAGAGTACGGGCCTTATGACCAAGTTTACATCATCACGACCCATCGGCTAAATATAAAGTGAATAACAATGGAATATAGCAAATAAGATGAAGAAGCTCAGTAAGCCTACCCACAGGCAAATGACAGTAAGATGTAGCCTACACGTCCTGATCTAACCATAGTCGAAGTCGTCCTCTTCTGAGCAATAAAACTAAGCAAATGTGAGCCCATAAAATGTACTCTGCAAGTTACATGAGAAATGTATTATTAATGTAAGGGCAACAAGTCAACGCATATAGAGTTATTTGAGTGTAAAGAAAAATTTAAAGAAATACGCATATAGATAGGAAGTTGCTGAATTTAATACATTAAATAAAAATGGTAATGTAAACAAATTAGTATCGTTAGCATAGGCACCGACCTAACACTAACCTAACCACGGGTATCTCACCCGGACCATCTTTCTCCAAAAAGATTTCAACAATTCTACCTAAAACAGTTTTTAAAAACAAAGTCTAATCCATGAAAAACTTTACTCAGCATACCCATGACCGTAAGCACAACTATCAAGGATAGTTTATACACTCTACAAAGGCGATATAACTTTACCCATAAAATATGATCATCTTATATTGCCACGCGATTAACACACTTCCTTGAGTGTACAATGCCTCTGCTAAGATTTCATCACAATAAAGAATCCACTAGATTGGGGCCCCCTCTTGTACCGTGTTAGACTTTTCGTAGGCTACGTCACACTCACATTAAACCTATAGCAAGACTCAGGTTGAGGCCTGTAAATAGTTAGTTGGGATTGTCCCATACTAGTCTTGTGGTAATATGATTAGACTTTGTAGCAGTACATCACAGACTGGTCCTTAATTGATTAGTCAGATTTTTCACACACCCCTTGTGCCTAATACCCACATTGAGCCACCGAGCAACAACGTACTCTAATAATCACCCACCACCTAACCATTTGCCTATGTCTAAATCAAGTTTTATTTTTACTTTGTCAAAAACTTTATAGTCTTTCTTGACTCATCAAAGTCAAGAATACATTTTAAACTCATCATTTATATGAAAAGTTACCCCAAGTCTAAAATTATCTATAAGCATATCTAAGCATTGCTACAAAGTTTTTCAGCTAATACTAGTGTACTAACCAGAGTTTTATTCTAGGGTGGCAAGGTATATGGATTTGCAATGTCAAAGATGTTATAACAAGTAGGTATTAACTAAGTATTTAAAACTAGAATTGAAATACATTGAATAAATATATGCATGCAGAATAATTTAAAACAACATAATTTTATTTGCAAACTGGGATCAAAAAGATCAATGTGTGTAACTTGACTTGCTCCGCGGATTGCTGGTGAGAATCGTTGAAGTAAAACTCCTCAAAAACGTCAAAGTCCACACGTGAAAATAACTAAGCAACTGAATAAATTCAAATAAACTCAAAAATTTAAAATAAAGGCAAAAATGGGTAGATTATAATTTTAGATGAATTTAGAAAAATGAATAGAGCTAGAATGAAGGAGAACAAGCTCTCAGAATTTCAAATACTAAGAAAATAAGGACAAAATGAATAAAAGGAATTTCTAATTATTTTTCCTAAAAGAAAATATATTTATGACGTTATCAAGGAATATTAAATATGGCTGAATTAATTTTGTAAAGGAAATTGGAATTTATTATGTCATGATGATATCAGTGAGGGATAGTGAATTTCAGATGAATTGTTTTCCTTAAGGAAAAATGGCTGAGAGACTCGCAGGAGAGAGGGAGAAAGAGGGGGGAAGAAGCACAAATCTCAAAGCTGGCTGGATGGCTGTGATAGTGCATGTAGCCACATGCACTTGTGGCTTTGCATTTTCAACTTACCAACTCTTCTTTAGTAACTTACCGAGTCGATCTATAATTTACTCTCTCTGTCTAAGTTGGCGTATGTCCTCTTAGAATATAGATCAAGAAAATATTAAAAATGATTAGACTACCTCTATTTAATTATCATTAAGAATTATATTCAATACATGTATTAGAGAATATCAAGTAAAGCTAGATATTTATTAGAGTTATTAAGGAAAACATCACACTAAGTATATGACTCCTGATGGATGTGGACTCGTGCATTGCTTGTGCTGGGCGCCCGGCCGGCCGCACATGACACTAGACCTATGAATAAAATTCAAGTTACATTCATTAATTGTACATTAAGAGTAGAAAATTGAGAAATTTCTGGTAAATGGTAATAAAAAGGAAAAGGAAAAAAAGGTTGATGTTACTATTAAAAGCAACTTTTTTCCTCGACTTACGTCATCATTTTTTCCTATAATTTTTTTATGTTATTTTGGTTCCCAAATTGAAGCCGGATTGCACCATTACACAATTTGAAACAGAAAAGGTAGAAAAAAATTCCTACAATTTTTGTTGTTTTTATTCACATGATGCATCCTAATCTATTAAGTTAGATCACAGAAAATGTAGTAAAAATTTGTCCAAATACAATTTAAAACTTCATTCAACTATAAGGAACCAATTATGCTAGGTTAATTATTTTTCTGTCTGTACTAGGTTGATTTTACATTATGATCATGTTGTCACATGACGATTTAGATTGAGCTCAAAAATAAATAAATACAATAAACAGTAATATTTTTCAAATTTTGGAAAACCATGGTTAGTTAATACTCCATCTTTTTTGCTCACAAAAAATACTTTGTTTTTAATTAAATATTGGTTGTCCTAGAATACATGACATTCGTTAGTTTTTACTGTCGATATGTCCAAAAGTGCAGAAATTGGCCACATTAATTTAGTGTTTCTACATTCAATTATGAAATATATAAATTATGTGATTTATAATAATATCTCTACTTCTTAAAAATATGAGTTGATGGTCGTTGGTGCATTCTCTCCTATCTCTTCTTAGTCGTCTGATCTGAACAATAAAATCTTGACCGCCCCTCCTCTCTCTCTCTCTTTCTCTCTCTCTCTCTCTTGCGATCTGTCACTTCTCTCCACTTGCACTTTTAGATTAATTACGGAAATCGTCCGGTGACTGGCATTCGGCTATTCCTAGAAGGCAAGCATAACAACGCCGAGCACGATCACTATCATAGGCAAGACGATTTCTGCCGAGGACATCATCATGAACGAGCACGACTACTTCAAGCCTGTCGAGTCGCCGCTGCTCTTGCACATCTGCACGCCGTTGGTGTAGTACAATGGCCTGTGGATCGATGGCTGTGTGGCCATCGTGACCAGAGCCTGGCTAGAGGTGCAGGAGACATGCCTTCAAGAAGGTGATCTTCTTGCGGCTCGGCTTCTCCGGCGTCGCATCCACCAAGATACGGCGGTCGGTGTGGGACGGGCCTTTCTTCGTGTCCCGGAAGTCGGGCTCACTGTCGGCACTGCTTAGTGTGCGATTGTCCACCAGCGCTGCTGCGCAAATCCACGCGCTGGAGGGGAAGATGGAGGTGAACTCCGCCATATTTCCCAAAGGGCCGCCGCTGCTGCTACCCATTCAGAAGATGGTGAGGTACGTGGACACCAGCGAGGTGATGAGGGGCCCCGACGACTCACTGGGGTACTGGGTGGTCACCGGTGCAAAGCTCTACATCGAAGGCTGCAGCGTTTCACTCAAGGTTAAATACTCGTTGCTCATCGCGGTGCAAGAGGACATTGACGTTTGAGACCTCGGTCTGCAGTTTTTTGTGGCCTATTTGTCGTAGTGTACCCTGTATAGTTCAGTTGAACGCAGCTACACAGAGTGTGCGGACACCCAGACAAAGCCAAATATATTTTTTAGTACACTAGCTGAATGCCTCTACATTGCTACGGATTTTAAAATTTATCATACAAGTTATAAAACTCAGGTGGTATAAATTTTTAGAATATGCATACAAACATGTTTTAAAAGATTTAAAACCCTTTACAATGTACGGATATTTTGCTAGTATTATAATAGACATTAGTAATCGAATTGTTACTTTTTCAGACCGTGTCAAGACCTAAAATAACATCAATATACTTAGTGGTCGGTTGATTCCTTGCTACGGGGAGACCATACGTTAGGTACTTGCCATTACGCTGAACGGCAGAAGATAAGAGAACTGAATACTGAATTCTTGTTTAAAAAAAAAGGAGTAAACTGACTTTTATTGACATCGCCTCCCGTCCGTTCGATCATCGGACGCTGATCGATGAGTTCACTCGTTTACACTGCATACGATCCCCATATTAAATCTAGCTTTCCAGCTCCATGGTATTAACTTACACACAGAGACAACACAAACGTCCAGACAACAACATAAGTTCTGTTTTTCTGAGTCAGTTACACTGGTAAACTACCAGGCACAGTATTGTTTTCACAAAACATGAACCAATCATTGAACGATCAACAGAACCGCTCCTTTTGTTTTTCGAGAGCAACAGAACACTGTTCCTAATAAAATTTCCGCAATTCCTTCAGCACGTCACTTACTCGTAGATGTCAATAGCATAATAGTTTGTAGTAACTTTTAACAATTGGGGAGAAAAATGTTTGGTTTGTAGCTAGGTCTTGAGATATTTTTTACATTCTTCAAAGGAAAATGCAGAAGGGCTGAATTGATCTTCGCATTAACAAGCTTTCTTGATCCAACAAACCTTAGAAACAAACTCATCAGCGCAATGCTTTCCACGTCTTGTCTTTGATTCTTGTCTAGTTGTGATATCGCTTATTGTACTTGAACTGGTCACATATTGGTTTCCATTTATCACATATTGTACTTGGAACTGCTTTGACAAATTCAAGACAGCAATTTGTCACTGCCTTTTAAGTTTTAACCCTCTTCCCAGTCAATATCATCTTCATCATCACCGGATTCTTGGGCTTCAACATTCAGATCTGCTAATTTATACGTCTCGGCTGTGTTCCCTACATCAGGTCAAACATGTTAGACATGTTAGACCCAGTAGTGACACCATCTTCTAATGTCTAAAACATACAACTGAACACAGACACATTGAGATTTAAGAAATATCTAACATATGAACCTTCGATTCAAAATGTTTCAGAATGTCCATAAGTACATGACAAGATGGAAACCAATATAGATAGGACAATATTAATTCCTGAAACATGTAGAATGTTTTTCTGAGTCGTCTATAGCAAAGTTTAGAAAATGCCGTTTTCTTTTTCTTTAAGCACAGGGTCCTTTGCGTATGTAAACTTTACTAAACAAATGATGAAATTTCAACAATTACAAAGTAAGGCACACCAATTAATTCTTAACTTTCAGAAGCCGAGTCATGGTATTAGCCAGGGTTCGGCTTACCGACGGTTACCGGCCGATAACTGGTTCTCCCGGCTGCCGGGAGAAAAAATACCGGCCGGGTCTACATTTACTTTGTATTCATTTCCTTAGGTTCCATTTGCTAATGCCGCAACCATTTGGTTTCACATGCATGGCCAGTTTGTTAAAAAAAGTTCATTTTCCCTGACCACATTGCATCGTGAATTTTATTATTCAACACACAACTAGGATTATACCTACTTCTGCTTGTTGGGCTCATAAATCTGTCATTCGTTATCTGTAGTCCCTAGTCATCATGGCAGCAGCAGGCCAGCAGCAGCGGCGGCAGAGCAGTAGCGAGCAGCAGCAGCAGCGGCAGAGCAGCAACGAGCGGCAGCGGCAGCCAGCAGCCAGCAGCGGCAGCGGCAGCCAGCAGCCAGCAGCGGCAGCGGCAGACAGCAGCAGCGGCAGCCAGCAGCAGCCACTAGCAGCAGCAGCAGCAGCCAGCAGCAGGCAAGCAGCAGCTAGTTTCTTGTTTATTATATGGATCTGAGCAATATTAGCAACATTCTTACAATTATTGAGGGAGGGATGTCATATATAGGGAAAATGTTAGAAATTACCTTCAAATTCTTCATTCCACCGGTTTTTCCGGTTTTTTCACCGGTTTTTCCGGTAACCGGACGGTTACCGGTCTCCTCCCGCCCCGCCCAAAAAATTCATTTGGCAAATTTTATCCGGTTTGAATTACCGGTACCGCCCGGTGGCCGGGATTTGCCCCGGTTCCGGTTTTCCGATCCTTGGTATTAGCTAACAGCTGAACAGTGTCCGAAAGATTTTCTCCCAAAAAAACACCATGCTTACCATCTATAAAAACCTTGATTCTCAGATAACATTTAATTCGCCTTTATTAGAAACATTTATTCAGCTCTACATTGTAGCTAGATTGACAAATATAGTAGTAGGATTCAATTTGCAATCAATACAAGCATATATTTACAGTAAATGATATTATTGAAGCCAAGGAAAATAAGAAGCATAAGATACCTGCAGGTTGCTCCTCTTCCCATTCAACACCCTCATACTCATCGTCCCCATCGTCACGTTTGGATTTCATGCCCACCTGCCGTTTAGAATGAGATTCAGAATCAAATGTATGGCCTTCCTGTTGCATCCTCCTTTTAGCATCTTCTTCTTCCTGTCTTTTCCTCAGGGCCTCATAATAAGCCTTTATGTATTCATCCTACAAAATAAAAAAATAATTAATTTAAAACTTTCATAATAGCTAATAAATCTCGACTGTAAAAGTAAATTCATCCTAAGCTGACCTGTATACTCTTCTCATCTTCTTTCGAGTCCTGTTTTTTGTCATCCTTGCCTTCCAATTTTTCGTCCAGTTGAGATGTGTTACTTGTCTCTCCTCTTTGTTCTTTTGTAAGATTCATGCCTTCTTTGATCATCCATGGAGGTAATACTTTCAATGCTGTACCAGCTGAACCAGATTCAGCACCTTCTTCCTTTACACCAGCACCTGACAATGCAACTTCAACCTGAAAAGCCAAACAAATACCTGATTGATCTAGTAAAGGTATGATCAAAAGGAAGTAAAATCGATTATCAGTTACACAAGCTAGGAGGTGCATCTGCGACTGTATATTAAACACAGATACGCATTAGTGAGGAAGTGTGTTGATGGACACATCATAACATTATTCAATAAATACTATAATTTTTTTAATAACTACATTGTTAAAATTTTGACAGAAACTAGCTTACATTTCATTAAGAGGTTTCCTTATTCTGATAGATACCACGCAGAGCAAGTGCAGACTTCTTGGGATATTGAAAAGCGGGTTAAAATATAAATTAATCATTATGTGCGTGCACATTACTCAACTACAAAATCCAATAATATTTCAATCGATCAATGTTCAAGAAGGCGCTAGGCAGGCGGCGAGGAGGGGCCTAGCGCCTAGGGGGCCTAGGCGGGCGAATTAAAAATAAGGATAATAGGTGAAAATAAACAATTGTGTATATATATTTGCCTACTATATATATTTAAAGAGGTCTAGATTGAAAGAAATCTATTAAGAAAAAAATTTATTCGTAATTTTTAACAATATGAGGACTAAATCACAAAAACAGAAAAACTTACCCATCTAACCGACCGGATCCGACCCCGCTGCCTGACCCCGACCCAACCCGACCCCGCCGCCTGACCCGACCCCGCCGCCTAACCCTAACCCCTTCGGCCCTCCCATCCCATTCCCACACGCGCGCCCTCCGCGCGGCTCCCTCCGCGCCGCCCCATTCCCCCCGCCGCTCCCTCCGCGCCGCCCTCCGCGCGGCTCCCTCCGCGCCGCCCCATCCCCCCCGCCGCTCCCTCCGCGCCGCCCCATCCCCGCCGCCACTTCGGCGTCCCCCGCTCCGCGCGCCTCCACCGCCACCTGATGTCTCCCTCACCGGCGGCCACGGGAGCGGCGGCGGTGGGATCTGGCGCGGGGAGTCCGGCGAGTCGACGGCCTCGTGTGCGGTAAGTTTTTTCTCCATCCCCGCCGCTCCCTCCGCGCAGCCCCTTCGCCGCGCCTAGGCCGCCTGCCCCCGCCTTGGACCGCCTCGCCGCCCAGCCACCCGACTAGGGGCCAAGGCCGGGCGGCACCCTGCCGCCCAGCGCCTATGCGGCGCCTAGGCGGCCGCCCAGGCCGCCTTCTTGAACACTGCAATCGATATGACAGTCTTACCTTTGTCTCTCCAAGGAACGGCATCGGTGTACCATTATACTGCCCTTGTGAGTTCCTAGATGAATCAGCTGCACCAGAATCACCATTTGCAAAAGCACCAATATTTGCTCTTTCCCATGATTGTAGACTCCCAAACTCAGGAGCAGGCAGATCCCTGACCCTCGCAAGTTGTGATTGCAATGGCTTCAATTGTTCCTGAATAGGAACAGATAAAAATAAGACAAGCAGTATATAAAACCAATCTCCACTAGATAATCAAGATTCCAACGCATACAAATTTGCACATTACTATAGAAAAAAATGTCGACAGATTAGTCTACAGGTAAATTACCTCCAAAAGCATATGGAACACAATTAACTCTTTTCCCAAAAATGAGAATATGATGTTCTTAGTCCCGAGAGTACATTATTCTAAATTTCTCATCCAAGCACTTCTAGTCTATCAGTTAAAATATTTCTTGACTAGACTGCAACTGCAAGAGATGAATGAAATTTACATTTAAATTTAAGCACAGTCAAGCACATCTGCAAATTGTAAGTCGTATAAGTAAACCAACAAAGCAACAGTTCTTAGATGATACTGCTGAAATATATGTTATGATGCATTGTTAATGCTGACACTAAAGCATGTGTAACCTCTAGAGTTTATGCTAAGACATTCACAACTGTGAAATGGCATTCACAAATGAGCAGTTGTCTCACAGGTGGATGTACACATCAGTGTTACTGATGTGGTCATGTATTTGTGTATGATGCGTACCTAGCATTTTATGCAAGCAATTTTCTGGGAAGTAAAACGCTTGTTGGGGAAAAATCAAAGAAAAGAATTTCATACAGCACTAAGAAAGGCAACCTACAGAAACTTATTTGATTTCCTATTGCGCAAAACAACCACCACTTCTCAGCACTAATTATGCTTGCATATTGAAAATTTCCAATATTTTTTTCATTCTGTAATATTTTGCACTAATGTATGTAAAGTTTGACGTTAAGCGTTCTAAAATTCAAAACAACTAAATAATAACCTCAATCCTTTGCTGCATATCCTTCAATTTCTCACGCCTACGCTTTCTTGCATTGTCATCACCATCTCCCATTTCCTCAGAAGCAAGCTTGTCACTCTCTGCAACTAGTTCGCCATTGCAATTTTCACAATGGAAGTACTCGTCCGTGTAACTTACAAGTTGCAGTGCATCAAAGGCGGAGTACCTGCATATCAGAAGACAAAAAGGCAGCTGAGTGACTCAATTTTTTGTCTAGCACAGAATGAACAAGAAGTAAACCTAGTACGATAGTACTTTTTTTTACAGTTAGGACATATATAGTGTTGAATTGTATTTCTGCTGTCCAATTCATCCTTCAATTTTTTCTTCATGCGGTGTATCCGGTACCTTACAACGTCAGAGATCTGTGTTTCAGGAGAAGATATATCTTGTCAACCATGGTTTACATCAGATGATAGAACAAGAAACAGATGGAAGATGAATGGGCAGAAAATGTTTTTATTATTGCAGTCCGAAGAACAAGAAACAGATGGAAGATGAATGGGCAGAAAATGTTTTTATTATTGCAGTCCGCGAACTGGACCTTTAGGGGTGAGCAAAAAAAATGTAAATATAAGCCAATGAACAAAAATGTAAACAATAACAGCAATGGGGCAATCACCTATAGAAGTTGTAAACTTGTAATATTGATCAAAATGTCAAGATAAGAGTATAAGCTAATACTAAGACAGGGAAATAAAATATATATTGTAAATATCACCAGCATGCATGCCCATAAAAAAGTATAGTGAAGTCAATTCAATGCAATGTACACATGAGAAAGTTCACTTGCATGATATCTTGCCCACACTAGTTCTCCGATTACTGTACAAATAAAACTTGTAAGATGCACAGTTGAGCTTAACTATTCACAACATTAATCTTTTGTTAGCACAGAATATCTATGTTTGGGTTGTATCCCTACAAACAAGTAGAAATGCATAAAAGCACTGCATGAACCACATAGGGATAGGGTACTACAATCATCTTATTTTTTCAACAGTCTACATGCATTGAGATGATGTAATAATAGATTGTAAAGAAGATGCTTCCTATAAGTAAATAAAGCCACTATAGAAGTCTTTCGTCAAATAAATAACAAGAGCCAATCTTTTATTTGTACAAGCAAGAATATCTAACTACCACAAGTTTTAGGGTAACTAACCTGTGCATAGTCCAAGCAACAGTACGAATGTGTGTGTATCTTTACTTTCTCTTCTCCCTCCTTAGTACCTGGTTGACCATCACCGGCAGCAGCTGCTGCAGCACTATATATTTTTGCTCCTTTTGCTGACTGCAGCAACAAAGCAAAAGAAAAAAATCACAAAAAATAATGAGAGAGGGAGAGGGAGAGGGAGAGAAGAAAATAGAACTATTTACTTTCAGAATGCATTTTTTATCGTGCAACACAAACAAGATGTTGAAATCATATGGTAATCACTAGGGATTTACAATATGGTTTCTTCAAACCATGTCAACCCGTTTGCATGCATGCATCAGTTTGGACATTAACTAATGTACGCATGCATCAGTTTGGACATTAACTAATGCACACCTCATGCTGATGAATGGTAGTTCGATCCAACGGTTCTGCAAAGGATTAATTCCTCATGTGCCACTTGAAATTTGCGAAATCCCTGATTGTGTCGCTGACATGTGGGGTTTGGGCCCACATGTCAGTGAGACGATGAGTGGCATATAAGGGATGAGGCAAACTTTCGGTGGCATATAAGGAATTCACCCAAAACCAGCCCAACCCAATTTTGTACACCCCTAATGATCACCTCCATATTTCCAGGAAACAAAAACGTATAACTATTTGAATAGATGTTAGAATACATATTTGGCGTGTATCATGTGGCCTGCAGCAAATCAACAAATTCACTGTGTAGTAGTTTAGCTGGAGAAAAATCATCACACATGCATTCACTAGTTATTAAATCTCAACCTAACGCAACGCATTCTCTGACCACTGATGTACTATTTTCTTTACAGCCTAACAACAATTGAGTTAATAATCAAGAATATTTTGTGATCATCTGGCAGAGATATAAAGTAGATCATGCCCCCAAATAATTCGAAATGAAAAGATAATGGACCTGCAATAACATGAGCAATAAAAAAACTAACCTCCTTTCGGTGATCTCTTGTCACTAGCTTCTCTTCTTCAAAGAAACGGAGGATACGGCGCAGTTGTTTCGAGTGGAGCTTTAATGCTTTAGCCAAATCTTCCTCTCGGACCCATTGGCGTCTATGGGCGAAAGTACAATTGTTTGCATAAATCAACATAGCCAACAAAAAAATTAGTTGTACAAGAAAATGAATATTTGAAAGAGGGGCAAATGTGGTGATGGCATACAAAGATTAAGCTAGTATTTCATAAAGTGCATTTTGCAAGCAATTAAAACCTTTCGTTCGTTGAGGGCCAGTTTGTGTACCTAACAAACCAGGGGGGAAGGGGACCTCTAGGGATTTTTCAGCCATAGCAGATATCAAACCAGAGCATCAAGTTCTGCTAAAATGGCTGTGACATATCGCTAACCATCTTAGAGTTGGTTACCAACCCAGCTCCCTAAACTACTTTTGGCCCATAGGAAAAGGGGCCTCCATCAAAATAATCAAGGGAAAATCACCAGTTTGTAGTTAACTACTACCATAGTACCATGGCCTCCTTAAGAGTAATTTTGTGTCCATACCAAGGCCTCCATCAAATCCATCCATCTAAGACAACAGAAGCCATCACAATGTTCACCCGCAGCTATCCCAATGTCCTAGATTGTATACTCAACCCACAATCAAAATCCCCACACGCACTTTTTTCCGTTTTGGTAACTCTCAGCAAGGGCATTCGCAACTCTTTCACGGTATTTGATTATCAATTTATCTGACTAGAGCATTTAGGAACGAGAAATAAGAGCGCCAACGTCATAGGCCTCAGATGAACTATATTATGCTAACTCCATTTGGTCGCCCCACAATTCTACCTCTGGGGGGAAAACCCTGAGCAAGCCCTAAGTGTACGAATTCGCATACAAATTTCAACAGATAGCGCCGGTTTTCGGCAGAGATTCTTCGTTTACCTGGTGAGGGCGTCGAGTACGACGACGGCCATGCCCCGGTTGTCGCCGCGGGAGGTCTTGGGCTGGTTTTCGCCCTTCATGGAGATGTCGTCGTAAAAGGCGCGCGCCGCCAGCCTCACCAGCCTGCCTCGCAAAGATCAGAGACGAAGAAGAGAGAGTTCTTTTGCCGCTGCTACGGCTAGGGTTTCGAGGGAGTAGTAGGAGGGGTATCCAGACTCACCGGTTGAAGGGCTCGATGGTGCCCATGGCGGCGGTGGCGCGTCGGCGTGTGGGTGGCTGGGGCCGCGGTGTTGCGCGTTCAGCGCATGGAACGGGGGGCTCCGCTGGATCAGGATCGTAGCTGCTTCGCCCTGGCCGCCGGTCGCCGCCGCCGCCGCCGCCGGCTGGATCGCGCGGGGTTGGGCAGAGGAGAGGGTTTCGGGTTCGGGGGACTTGGGAGTCGGTCCTGTAGTGGGAGGAGGATGGATGATGGGAACTGGGGCGGTGGGGACAAATGTGTTGGGCTTGGGCCCATTGGCAGGGGCTCAAACCTGTACTAATCTCATGTTGGAAATTTGGAATAGCTATAGGCTGTTTTAAGTTATGATTTATAGTTATTCTTATGACATAGCGTTTGTTGCGGCTTATTAGTCTGATTGCTGATAGAACCTTTTCGTGTAATCCAACTAACAATCGTCACGAAAAAATCTAAAAATAATTCTAGATATACTTCTAAACTTATATTTTTAAATTAAAATTCATTCTACGTTAAGAATAACAAAAAAGAGACAAATATAACAATTGTTTAGAGTTCAAATTTATCAAGATTTTCTCTTTTTGTCACCTTTAACATAAAATATATTTGAACTTTAAACTATATACATAGATGGAGTAAATCATGAAACACATCTAGAATTTTGTTTGAAATTTTCCGTGATTGCTAGTTAGATTGCATCATGACTGCATACAATACGTTCCCATGTAGAATAGTCTAATAAGATGAGGTCAAGTTTTGATTCAAATTTCACTGGTTACCTGATTGATAAATGGATTGACGACAAATAAAACTCACAGATCTATTCAAGGCCTCTTGACAACAGGGCATATTACGGGGAAAATTTTACAAGTTCAATGTGTGCTTTTGATTTATGGAGCAACCTCTAGATAGGCTATGGAACAGCTATCGGCATTTGGTGATATTTATGGAGCGTAAGGCCCTCTCTACATGGTGGTCTGTATTTAATCTTAGATTGAAACAATGATCTTTAGATATTATGCTAGTTTTGAATCAACAATCTTATCACAATAATCAGATGCAATTAAACAAATAATGAATTGCTCTTTCAATGATTATTAGGTTGAATGATTAAGTCAAAGATCAGCAAGTATATACATGTATATATCTAACAGAAGCTCAACTGAAGTAACCAGCATACACACACACACACCACAGAAGCTTAGCAGAAGCAACAGTGAGTAGTATCACAATTAGAATAATGATTAAAGCTACCGTAAGAACCAGGATAGCAATTAAGTTGGCTGTTAGGTACTCGAAACTAGCAGGATATACTAACTTATCATCACTATCTCATATAGATTGAAAATCATCATCGAGCAATCTCTCAATTCCACAATATAACTTGTACAGTCACCCAGTATTAGAGATAATAAATAGATATTAATTAATATAATAATATGTCACACTCACAATCTAGCCAAAAAAATATGATCAACTAAGAACCAAAGGTAACTCATTGTAGCAATGGTAATCAAAACCACAAGAAGATAGTCACGCCCAGGCACGTCAAGAAGATGCTCTCCTAGAAAACCTATCACCGTTGTTTATACCACAGCGTGATTCTCGAAGATACAAAGCCTCCCACATGAACAAGTAGTCACCTCGATCGTGAGGTCAACGTTTAGAGAATTACCACACAAGACCAAGAACCCAGCACTGGCCAAATGCTAGGCAAGCAAGAACGACACACAAGATTGTAACCTCGTGCACAAATCTAGACCGAAAGAGCACAAATCACTATGCTAGTGCACGCACAACTGACACAACATCGGTACCATCACTGATGTCACTGCTGTCTTACCTGCACCATCGCCTGGTCCTCTCACATAGCCCCGACCCTACCCCTTTGTCTTCGCCCTCACCGAAGCTCAACCCATCGAAGGGTAAGCCAAGAGTGAGGTCGCAGGTTGCTGGAGATGAAGGGGAAGGGACCAAAGCTTCTTGCCATCACCAATGGGAGCTCAATACCCTAAAGTTTGAGATCGGTTTTGGTGAAAGGAAAAAGAGATGGGAAGCTAGATCAGAACTTAGCTCTTGAGAGGAGGAACCTAAGCCAGTTAAAAGGAGGAGGAGAGGAGACACGCCGCCACCGGCCATGCCAATTTCACTGAAGGGGAGTTGGGATCAGGATTGATCCCCACGATCCCACACCAGCCTCACATGCGCAAGCCCTAGTTGGAAGAGGCAGCCTCCCTCTCCTTATCCCTTCTTCCTGAGACTGATAGGTGAGCCCCAGCCGTAATCTCTCTCTCTCTCTCTGATATTTAATCTGAAAAACCAAATGGGAAAATTCCAAAATGCCCTCAATGGCAACAATCCCCACTAATTTTCCAATTTGGTGTCACAGCTCAAATGTCTTGCTTGATATACAGTTTGTTTCACAATGATTACCTTATAGGTTTGAATTCAATGTCTAGCAACAAAAACTATGACTCAGCATAGACAAAGGAGAACTACACCTTGATCCAACGCCTTGGTGTGAGAGTTTTTGCTCAAGCCACACTCTGTATAGGGTGGCTTCACTATAACACAGAGGGTCATCATAGATGATTATAAACCCTCATCACAGACGGTTTCTGAACCGTCTGATTTATTGCTTCTATGATAACAGATAATTATCATAGATGATTTTTGACCCATCTGTGATAAGTCACATCACATATTGTTCATAAAAAGAACCATCTATGAAGACCAACTATCACAGATGGTTTGACCATGAAATCGTCTGTGATGGGCTACATATCACAAACAGTTTGTGCACAGAACCATCTGTGATAGTCGGCATTCACAGACGGTTGATACCACGAAACCGTCTATGATAGTTCGCTCTATATATAGAAATTTTTTTGTTTTTTTGGCTAGCTTCAGGAAATGCTAGCTATGCCCTCTAAAAATAAGCAAGCAGATCACAGATAATTGCTGATCTTATAGTACACAATAATCATTACATAGATATCACAAATGAATTACAACTGAATGAGTTACAATGGAATGAATTGCAATTGAATTAAATGTTTGAACATCTATTAATTGTTATCGTCGGAGTTGAACTCTCCCTTCGGGTCAATGACCTTTGTTATCAAGAAGAAGGAGAGCCATTCTCGAACGTCAAAGAGTTTGTTAAGATCAAATGTACTTGAGTTGATTGTCATGTCTTGTCGCTAGGAGGAGTAAAGTCGTAAACTAGACAATATAAAGTCACAACTCACAACTTGGCATATATTATTGCTATAAGATCTCATCGAAAAGGTGTTTTAAAATAACTACTACTCCAATTGACATATTTTTAGCTATCAAGTGTGATATGGGGATCTAACTTTGTCTCTAGCTCATTTAAATTATGGGGTGTATAAGACTATGTTAGTGTTACCATGAAATATAAGGGCATCATTCATCTAACTCAATAACAAGTAAGTTGTGAGTTATGACTTTATGTTATGTAGTTTACTACCTCAGTATCAAAAGAGAAGCTATTCTCCGATCTCGAAGGACCTCCATGATAGTAATTCAGCTCCCAAGCATTTTCGATATGCATCAGCCCTCTCACTTAGTTGCTCCTTTTGTCTGGTCATTGGACACATTCGACGAAGACTATATGGATGCCATCTTAGGTGCCAACTGTACTCTATTTTCAACGAACATCATTTTTCAAAGAAACTATAATGCATACATACATCTATGCACATGCATTTGTGTGAACAAAAACATGACAGTAATACTACAATCTGAGCATACCAAATTGAATCACACTAGTATGCTTCTATACTTAGAATTGATTAATCGATCATATTTACAGAACCTTGATCATAGAGTGATAATCATCTAAGATTATATTCAAGTAGATATTAGAAATGCCATAACTTCAAGGACATGCTTGACATAAAGCAACCCTATTCATACTAATGTTTGGGCCAATCATATGATTCCAGTTTATGAACAATAGTAACATTCATGTAACATTTCATTTTTCAAGTTGTATTCTCTATGTATGTCAAATATTGCATTTTTACTTGCCTTATATTAGTAAAGGAATCCTAAATGAATTACCACATGACAGTTTATTAAATTGGATCACCTATGAAAATGTAGCATCACACTCATGCATGTATCAACCATTCATACATGTCATGGCACAAGCATAAGTATGGAAATGCATTAGAAATCAATGTGGACATGCACATGATGCACACCCTAAGCTTGGCTAATTGGCAAAAGTGAATGAGACCCTTGTAGGTGTCCTTGTCTTTCGCAGCTTATTGTCCTAGAGTTAGTTCATGGGATCTCTTCTCTTCTAAGATAGGTTATCACCATTAAACATCATCAAATGGGTATGAGCCCTATTTTCTTTGATACTGCAAAATAACCTTTCCCACCATTCCTTTAGTGAAAGGATCCACTAGATTCCTTTCAATTTGGATGTATTCCGCGTTGATTACACCCATCTTTTTGGCATGTTAAATCAACGTAAGTCATCTCTTTATGTGTTTTGAGGACGTCATATTGCCGTTCGTACTTTTCACCTTAACCAAAATGGTTTGGTTATCGCAGTAGGTTAAAGCAACTGGTATTGGCTTTTCCAACACCTATAGTTCGAAATGAGTCAAGTGCTACTAGTTCAACCTCCATGGTGGACCGTGTAGGGATAGTTTATTTAGAAGACTTCCACACGACAGTCCCACCTGCTAGAGTTGTAAGATCGAGGAGGCCGACTAGAGGGGGGTGAATAGGCGGTTTAAATTTTTTCTTCTAATTTACGCTAATCAATTTTAACTTTAGTGATGGCCTAAAACAAGTAAGCAATGATGCAACTAAATCAAGTTAAAATGGCTCTAGTAATCACTAGCTCAATATGAAATAACTTAAGAGCAAGCACAATTCTAGTCTAGATCAAGGTTTGCTACTCTAATCACACAAGCAATCAAATAGTTCTAATGAAATAAATTACTTGAATGTAAATGAAGCACAAGAGAGCAAACCACAAATGACACGATCACCTTTTACCGTGGTGATCGGAGACTTGCCGGACTCCCCTAGTCCACGTTGAGGTAAGCCCGAACGAATCGGACCATCTCCACGAATTGAGCCTAATCACCTCGATCACTAGCGGTAGCCCTTTTTCTCTCCGGGTAGGCGAGCTCCAAGCCTTCACAATCTTGTCGGGCCTTCTCACAACCTTCTTGAGAAGATCACCGAACTCTCCCACCAAGCCGTCTAGGTGTCGGCAAACACCAAGAGAATGAATCACAGCGGGCTTGATCACACTCAAGTGCCAAGGGATCAATCTACGGATGCAATACACTTGAATTCACTCAACTACCTCAATTGAATGCATTAGAGATGAAATGAGGTGTGAGAGGTTGCTCTATACTCAAGGATGCTCAATAAATGGTTCAACAACATGTCCTTGTGCTGGTGGGGTCGAATTTATACCCCCACCAAACTCAAATAGCCGTTGCAATTAAAAATCTTGAAAATTCAAGGAAATCAGAAGTACTGCAGTGTTAGGGCCGGTACTTCTGGATTTCTGCAGAGGGCTCAGAACGGTTATGTCAGAGAGTCAGAAGTATCCATTGGACAATGAGTGCGGTACTTCCGCCGTTGTAAGTGCGGTACTTCCAGAATCCTGGAAGTTCTGATATAGCCCCGGAACTTTTGATCTCAGCGAGTTGAAGTTTTGAAAAAGGTTGCTCTCTGGAAAAAAAAAGTTCCGCTCGGGAGGCCAGAACTTCCGATTTTGCGGTAGTCCCGCCGTTCAATCCATGGTACTTCCGATTGCAGAGAGACTAAGTTTAATTCCGGTCGCTCTCTGGAAAAACATTTCCGCTCGGGAGCCCGGTACTTCCGGCCGATCGGAAGTTTTGCGAGTTTAACTCCGGTACTTCCGGCCGATCTGAAGTTCCGCTCTTTGAACGCCGGTACTTCCGAAATTTCTAACAATGCTCAGTTTTAATTCAATTTTATTTCTAAGTGCATGCATGATCCTAAATTGATCCATAGGGCACATTAGCATATGATCAAGCATTTAACCATGATCCCTGTTAATAGTACGGCGTCTAACCCATAATCCGTTCCAACCTTTCTCCTAAGACCGGTCAAAATGAAAGAGCCCTAAACTATTTACCTTGTCGTCTTGGAACTCTTTGAATCTTGAAAACTTTTTGTGAGCCTCTTTCTTTGCCTTTGAGACTAATCTTTTTAAACACTTAAAACACAAATTAGTCCCATGATCACATAATGTCATTAATTACCAAAACCAATATTTTTAGGGGCCTAGATGCTTTCAAGAGTGAATACATAGCCACACGCAGCCCTCAAATCATCCGAGTCACTGATCCAATTAGAGTCACTAAATCCTTCAAAGATTATTGGATGGCATAATAGTGTATCCCCAATTCTTAGTTCCTTTTTGGTACCTAAGTACCATTTCTACTGCTATCCAATGATCATATCTTAGATTGGTCGTATATCGACCAATCTGCTTATAGCATATGAGATGTTAGGCCTCATTACACTAGTCAAATACATTAAGGATCTAATTATTTGGAAATATTTAAGCTGGTCTTTCCATGTCCAGTGATTTTGTGTAGCTTGGCATTGGATCATAGGGTGCAGCTACAGGCTTAGCATCCATGAATTCAAAGTGGTTTAGGATCTTATCCACATAATGGGATTGTATTGAAGTGATCCCATTCTCACCCTTTAATAGCTTAATGTTTAAAATAACATCACCTTCACCCAGGTCTTGCATATCAAAGTTCTCGGAGAGGAATGACTTAGTATTATTGATTACATCCATGTTGGTCCCAAACAGTAATAATTCATCTATGTAAAGACAACGAATGACACCACCCCCATTAAATCGATAGTAAACGCACTTGTCAACTTCGTTTACGAAAAACTAGACTAAAGTCAACGTACTGTCAAATTTCTCATGACACTGCTTTGGAGCTTGTTTAAGGCTGTACATGGATGTAATCAAGCAATATACTTTCCTTTCTTGTCCTTCAGCCACAAAACCGTGGGGTAGCTGCATATAGATCTCCTCAACCAACTCTCCATTTAGAAAAATGATCTTTAAATCCATTTGATGTACTATGAGTTTATGTGTAGCAGCTAGTGCTAAAAGCACCAGAATTGAGGGTAAACATGCCATAGGAGAAAATATATTAAAATAGTATTCATCCTCTTTTTGAATGAAACACTTAGCCACTAAACGGGCCTTATACTTTTCAATAGTACCGTTGGGTTTTCGCTTTCCTTTAAAGATCCATTTGCAGCTCACTGACTTGCAACCACGTGGAAGATCAGTAATCTCCCAAGTTTCATTAGCTAGGATGGAATCCATCTCGTTATGGACTGCTTCCTTGCAATACTTCGTATCTAGGGATGTGTATGCCTCTAAAAAAGTACATGGTTCATCATTCACGAGATAGATGACATAGTCATTGCCCAAGGATTTTTTAGTCCTTTGTCCCTTACTCCTCCTAAACTCCAATTCAGAAGTGGTGTCATCCACACTAGGAAGAATAGAGTGTTCATATGAACCACCAAGAGTAATAACTTCATTTGCTCTCATAGGAAATACATTTTCAAAGAAAGTCACATCATGAAATTCTATAAGGACCTTTGTAGCAATATCACATACCTCGGATTTCACCATTAAAAATCTATACGTTGTGCTGTGTACATACCCTAGAAAGACACAATATATAGTCTTAGGACCAAGTTTCCTTTTCTTTGGTAATAGCACATACATCTTTGTAAGGCAACCCCAAGTCCAAAGAAATGACATATTCGGTTTTCTCCCATTTCATCCTTCATAAGGTGTCTCCTCGTAATTGCAGGGAGGAACCCTATTTAGTACATAATTAGATGTGAGAACTGCCTCATCCTACCATGAGTCTGGCATACCTGAACTCTGTAACATGGCATTCACTAAATTACAAAAGTTTGGTTTTTTCGTTCAGTAACTCCATTTGATTGGGGTGAATATGGTGGAGTAACTTCATGAATTATTACACCTTCTTCATAGAATTGTGAGAATTCCTTAGAAATATATTCACCACCTCGATCTGATCTTAATCATTTGATTTTTTTTCTAGTTGGTTTTTCACCTCAGTCTTGTATATTTTAAAATACTCTTGCGCTTCATCTTTCGACTTAAGTAATATATATATATATATATATATATATATATATATATATATATATCAATACTTAGTCACATCATCAATGAGAGTAAATAAATAATGATTGCCACTTTTGGTTAATATGCCATTCATCTCCCATAGATCAGAATAGATCAACTCAAGTGGTGAAGTGTCTCACCTCTCAATGCTATGAAAAGGTTTTTGAGGCTTCTTTTTTGCACACACACTTCATACTTAAAGCCCTTCTCATAATTATAATTTGGAATTAAATTCATTTTGCTTAACCATAATATGGCTTCAAAATTAATATGACATAAACAAGAGTGCCTGACATCATGGACTTTATTACAATGGATAACATTAAAAATATTTGAATTATTAACACCAAGAATAGATAAACAGAACATGCCTCCATTATCACAGTCTTTCCCCCACAAAAGTACCAAATTTAGTCAACATGACCATATTTGACTCAAAAACAAGTTGTGTTCCCTGCCTACACAACATGGATCTGCTAAGGAGATTGTGAGACGTTGCAGGCACATACAACACATCTCTAAGAGTGAGTATCTGGCCAAAAGTAAGCCTTAGGTAGACCTGTCCAATCCCACATACTATAGCAGCGGCGACGTTGCCCATTAGAACGAAGCCACTACCTTCACCCCTGAAATGAAGAGAAGCACAAATGATTATTGATGGTGTCATTTGTACTTGAGCCTATTGAAAAAAGGAGGAGATGAGCCACGCTACCACTAGCCATGCCAATTTCGCCGGAGGGGAGTGGGGATCGGGATCAATCCCGTACTAGCCAAAGATGCGCAAGCCCCGGTCGGATGAGGCAGCCTCCTTATCCCTTCTTTTTGAGACCGACAGGTGGGCCCCAACCACCCTATCTCTCCTCAACATTTCAATCCAAAAAACCAAATGGAAAATCCCAAAATGCCCTTAGCGGCAACACTTATGTGGGTGAAAGGTAGAAGTAGGGGGTTCTTCCTAATTAATTTATAGTACATGAGATCTTTGGGAGGTAATTGTAATTAATTGCATAGGAAACATGCAAACATTTGGCAATTTACTAAGAAAGATAACTTGCTAATTAATTTACAAATGATACCATCAATGAGCCCTCATCACAAACACCTAGAAGGAGGGGCAAGGTTTGGGAACATTTTGAGTAGGAATTGGTTGTAGTCGAAGGTGTCCTAAATACTGTTTGTAAATATTGCAAGTTGAAGCTGACACATACCAACAAAGCTAGGACAAACAGTCTTAGAACCCACATTGTTGAGTCCTATTGAAAAATTGATATTTATGATAGAAATAGGCTTTTTGCATCTACGAAAAAGCAATCATCAAAAGCTCCATTTATCTTTGATTCCCAAAGGACCTGGGGGCTAATCACCAAGTTTACCATTCATGATGAGTTCCATTTCAAAAGTTTGAGGACCCCTACTTTGAGGAATGGATGGAGTCAATGCAGCCAACCTTTAGAGTATTTGGACATGAAACTCTTTGTAATGATTGTATATTATTTTGTATGAGTGAATGAAGGAAGAGTTGTGTAATGAATTTCAGAACGTTGATTCTCATATTTGCTTAACCTAAGACATATGGACACTATTCAGAATTTAGGGTACATGTGTGTGACAACCCATTATATTGATGCCAACTTTAATCTCAAGAAAAAATAATAGCATTCAAGGATGTGAAGTATCCCCACATAGGGCTTGCAATTAAGGAGGCTATCACCAAATGCCTAACAGATTGGGGGCATAAAGAGTAAATTGTTGACTACAACATTAGACAATGTGAGCAACAATAACTCGGCCTGTAAGTTTTTGATAGAAATTGGCAAAGATGATATGTTGTTTGATGGCCAACATTTTCATGTTAGATGTTGTGCACATATACTAAATATATTGGTTCAAGATGTCATTAAACCAATTGATGTGGCATTAGAATTGATACATGATCTGATTAGGCATATTGATTCATTAGCTGGCATTCAGATTTTCAATGCAATTGAGGTAGGATGGGTCTTCCTGAGAAGTCTCAACTAGTTCTTGATGCGAACCATTGGAATTCGACATATGAAATGATTGTTAAAGCATCGAAATAGAAAGATGTCCTGAATAGATATGCTGAGGAACAACTAGAACCTTCATCAATTAATGAAGAATGGACAAAAGCTAAGGCAATCACAACCTTTGAAGAGGCAACAAAAGTGTTTTCAACGGATAGGAAACCTACATCACACTTGTACTTGAAGATGGTCCTATGTATTCGTCGTGCTTTGAAAGATAGGGATTGACAATCAACAATGTGCTAAAGGTATTGGCAGGCGCAATGCAATTAAAGGTTGATGAGTATTGAGAAGGTGAATACGACATGGCCCTTATTGTTGCCACCATCTTAAATCCAACCAAAAAGATGGATTGTTTGGACTTGTTTTTCCAGAAGGTATGTGATAACAAGGATTGCATTGAGAAAAATGTCAAATCGGCTAAAGATTGGATGAAAAGTTCCTTTGAAAATGTGAATAGCTTGTTAGGAGAAATTGTGAATACCTGGTGTCTCATCCTAGCGAAGCTAGAAGTAGTTAGGTTCATCAGTTCTCGGAAAAAAAAGAGTTGAAGAAGAATTTGTTTAGTATATATCCCAGAGGAGAGTGAGATAGTGTGAATAGTAGTTGGAGCTCGATAGATATTTGGAAGAAGAATTTGATAGGAGCACTGGCAGTTTAATATTTTGGGCTAGTAGGGAAAAACACAAAAAAGTACCCTGCTTTGTCAGCTATGGCCCGGGATTTCCTTGCAATACCTCTTAAGCACCATGTCCTCTGGATCTGCTTTCAACTATAGTGGTAGAATACTTGGCCATACTAAAAGCTCATTATCACTAGAAACACTTGGGCATGATCTGAGTGATAGGGGATTGTTGGAGCTTAAGGGCCTATTTGGTAGAGCTCCAGATTCTCATTTTTCAGCTTCTGCTCTGAATTCTCTGAGAATCCACTTCTCTGAGAATCTGGAGCTGTCTCTGAAAAGCGTTTGGCTGGTAGGTTAGCTCCAGATTCATAAAAAGGAGGATTTAAGGGAAATAGACCATGTTACCCCTAGTTTTGACTCTTCAATTTAACTATGTTTTCTTTCTCTTTTTTCTTTTTGACTGGTGGTGTAGTTTTATGTAGAACATTCTTATACGGATGCAAATTTTCTTATACAGATGCAAATTTATGTAGGCAAATGATATAGATATAGATATCACAATTATTGTATATCATCTATATGTTCTTGTATTCAAAATCCCAGATTCATGCATTTTCATGCTCATAGTTCACATCCATACGTTGAGTCATTGTAGACAATAGCAAATCTTATCCACAAGCTTCAACCAATTTTAATATATGTATTCAATAAGTAGTACATGACATAACTGTTATATGTCCAAAGACTATAATATATGCAAAGATGAAGTACCCTCCACGTTACATAATTACAATGTGTTCAGTCTTTAAATAGCTCAGAAAATGTTAATGCAACAAAAGGCGCACCAGGCAAGTATTTTGCTCCTTCCACCATCATAACATGTAGACCAGCTAAACACAATACCCTCCACATTACATAATTACAATGCATATTTTCATCATTCATATAACTTGTCGGTTGACCCCGCAATCTGGCATAAGCTCTATAGCTACAGCAACAAACTCTTTTCCATATTTAGTCGCAAACATCATTTGGACTTGCATCAGTTCAGGCAGATCTGCACACCTTGGAAAATCAACATAATCAATGCTCCAAATAGATAAATCTCAGCCTCACTTCATGCAAAAAATGATCACACAATTAGGCGTTGCAAAAAGTGCATTGTTGCTGATATAAATTCGACATAATCAATGGCCACACAGAATTACCACAGAATTTTCATAGCTGATGATCTGGGTGAGCACATGGCGGATCTGCATCGAGCGGATCGACTCCACCCTGTTGCCGACGAACCCCATCTTGCTCGCTCGGCTCTTGGTCGGCGGCGAGGATGAGGAGGTGGGAGGAGGGAGAGGGAGGCGGCGGGCTGAGATCGGGAGGGACGCAGAGGCGGCAGTGCTGGGGGCCGGAGGGAGGCGGCGGTGCTGGGGGCCGAAGGGAGGAGGCGGAAGGGAGGCAGCGGGGCGCGAGAAGGGAAGGGAGGAGGCAGGCGGCACGAGAGGGAAAGGGAGGAGGCGGTGCTGGGGGCAAGAGGGAGGCGGCGGCGATGCTAGGGGCCGAAGGGAGGAGGCGGGAGGGAGGCGGCGGGCGGCACGAGAGGGGAAGGGAGGAGGCGGTGCTGGGGGTCGGAGGGAGGCGGCGGCGGTGCTAGGGGCCGAAGGGAGGAGGCGGGTGGGAGGCGGCGTGGCGCGGGAGGGGAAGGAAGGAGGCGGGAGGGGGCGGCGGGGCGCGAGAGGGGAAGGAAGCGGCGGGCAAGAGAAGAAAGAGGGAGGCAGGCAGCGCGAGAGAAGAAAGAGGGAGGCGGTGGGGCGAGAGAAGGGGGAGGCGGGTGGGGGGCGACGAGCGGGGTAGGTAAATGGCATTTTGCGGGTAATTTTGATGAATTTCAGTGGGTAGATTTCATTTAGGTTGGACAGCTCCCCATGAGAATCCACCAAAAGGCTGCTTCTCTATTCTAGTTCATTTCTCGCTTTGCTCCTCGCGAGAATCAGAATCCAACCATTTTGAGAAGTTGGGTGTTTGGTGCAGCTCCACGAGAATCTAGTGAGAAGCTGGGAGCAGGAGCTGTACCAAACAGGGCCTAAGTAAATTGGGTAAGTTGTCTGGACCATTTCTTTCTCAAGTTTATGAAGAAAATTGCAAGATAACATGTGTATCATTTTCTAATTGAATCTTTGTTCGAACCTAAAGTGCAATGAAATAAATTAAATCTTGTGTGTTGTTAGGTACAGTCTAGTTGATGGTTCAACAAGCACTTGACTATAGCACTTGTGTGCAATGATCCTTCTTTGAGGTTCTTTCATTCAGATAATAACCCCCATCGTTGTGCAAAGGAAGTAGGTTGGTTGTATCCTTTCTACATTCTTGTTTTGATTGTTCAGTTTTGCCCAGTCAATAAACTTTTATCTAACTTTTGGGTTATGAAACTTAAAAAGAAAAAGAAACAGTTATAGATATTGTGCTCTTCTTTGGTCAATTGAGATAGCCTTTTGTGATCTTTTCAATTGAGATACTTGAGATAGCTTCTTGTGATCTTTTCAATTGAGATACTAGTATAGTTATAGATGTCCTGATCAGGTCCAACCTTGGGGTATTTTGAGTAGAATTTAGAGTGTATTGTTGGTTTGCTACTGGTTTCAATAGGGGTCATCATCTAATCCTCCAACCTTTTCATACTTCCCAATCTAATGCTAATTTTCATAATCAGTAGATTTCAAATGATGTTGTAAAACAGGGGCAAAAGTTTGATTTTGCTATGGCCCCAAGATTTTGTTTCCACGAGGTTTCTTAAAATCGTTCATATATCAAGGCTTTGTTTTTGCGTCGCTCAGGGTAATTTGATGATGCATGAACATGTGTGTACTATTCTTATGCTTAAGGTGTTTTGTGGATCTAGCATGTCAAAGTACTGTTTATGCTACCAAATTATTTTTTATGTAAACATGATGCTATGAAATGCTTCTGTAATGTCATTGTTATCTATTTGGTGCTCAGATAGTGTGATGCTACATGTATGTGTGTGTTATCTTGATTCTTGAAGAAATTATCAATTAATTGTCTGTTGGTAAATACTAAATAGGTGGCAGAAACTAGTTGGACAATTTTTGTAATTTTGTATGCCATGCTTGAAAGTTTTTATTATTTGAGAAGGATGCTATTTTTAAAAAATTTTGGTTTTTTTAATTTCACCAATTTTCCCTTTTAAGTGTATTTATTATTATTCTTTTTCCCATAAATTTTCCTAGAATTTTTTGAATGTCATTTTCTAGTTTCTCAATGATCCTGACTTTCATTTCGAAGTCAATGTAGTAATAAGATACCTTCAAAGAATATAAAGTAGAAATTCAACTTGAAGTAATACAATGCCTATATTGTAGCTTGGGCTGCTGTTGGGACCCAAATCTGCATATTCGGACTCTCTGTGTAATCTAAACTAGTCTCAAAATCAGTAGCTAGTTCACACAGTATCAACATTGATGAAATCATATCCATACAGCGAAACATCTAAGAGTAAGCCAAATTTTATTAAATAGCAACAACGAACCTTATGGTGAAGGTTTTACAATTATTACAATGCAGGGCTTAACGATAGAAAATAAACTTGCAGCGGAAGAAACTCTTGTGGTAGTCATCCGATATGCCCACAGGCAATCGAGTGGAGAGCGCACCCTAGTTCACATAGTCCTCGAAGTACTCCTTTTTGTGGAATTTGGTATTCCCTAGGTCTTCTTCGATGACTGACCAACAAATGGCATAAAGTCGTGAGTACATAAAATACTCAGCGAGTCGTAGAGAAATGTATACAAATAGTATTCATGCAAGGTTTGAACAAGAGTAACTTCATGGCTATTTTGCAGAAAGCAGTATTTGATAGTAAATAGATTAAAAAGCACAATTGAAAAGATTACATACATAAGTAAACAAGTATTTTCAAACAACTACTGAACTACCCGTTCACTTCCCAACAATTCCACCAACCACAATTTTTAGATACAAATCTATCTCCCATGTGAAATCATCAGGTATTGTCCATAATCGGGGACATGGCTATTCGAATAGTTTTCAACACTCTACAAAGATTGTACAGTTTGACCCACAAGACATGATTATCTCATATTGCTACGCGATTAACGCACTTCCTTAGGTGTGCGGCGGAGAGATCATGATAAGACCTTTAGAAAGCTCTGTTTTGACCCAATTCTGCTCGCTAAGGTTTTGCCTCTATCCGGCCCCCTCTTGTGCCTAGTGTGAATGTCCAACCCAAAGTTCACACTTCAACCCAAACAGAACTAAATCAAAACATTGCTAATTAATCATTCAAGTCCATCCCATGCTAGACATGTGGTTGTATGATAGGACCCAACTCAATGGCACACAAGATTAAGTCCTTAGTGACAATGTCAATTTGGGGCAACCGCGCGTTCCCTCATAAATGCACATGAAGGAAGGGAGAAACAGCTGTGAATGGAAGAGTCTTGATGAGAGGGATTGAATGCTCTTGATTGCGCGAAGAATCGAGGAGGAAATCATGTGTTTTGAAGAGCTCAAGAGAGGCTCTAATGGTGGCTTGCGTGTGCTGGTTCGGGACAAGGAGCACACGCCTTAGAGAAGAAAGAGTGGAGAGTGAAAAAGAAAGAAAAGAAGAAAAAGAAAGAAAATATGGAAAATCTAAAAATAAAATAAATTTAAAAAATCAAAAAATTCCACAAAAATCCTTGGAACTTGAAAGATCAAATAAAATAATTTTGGATTTAATTGATGTTTATTTTAATCATTTAAAATGTTTTATTTTTCTAAAATTTCAAATTAAGCTTTAAATTATTCCAATAAATTGCAAATGCTTCCTTTTATTTTTAAAGCTTCAAAAAGTTTCTGAAAATTGGGGTGTTACAGCTACTAGGATCCATATAAAACGTGGACTCATTTGATCTAGGCCATGAGTTCAACCCATACAAAGGTAATGGGCTGGGCTAGGTTGGGTTCAAATGATATTTGGGTTAGGTTGCGTTGGGTTGAGAGAGATGATTAGGGCTTGTTTGGGAAGTTCAAAATTTCAGCTCACCCACATGAATGGGTTAAGATTTTAGGCTTTCTAAACAAGACTAAGTGGGTTGGAGTGGGTCGGAAAAATTGACTTTTTTGAGGCACCCATGTGATGGGTTTGTTGGCCTATCCCCTCCCGCCGTCCTCTCCCGGCCCGCAGCCGGCCACATGGCCACCCCCATGACCAACCGGTCTCTCCCACCTCCCTTTCCTGGGAGAAAATTGATCATTTGCCACTTTGAAGAGTGGGCTTCGCAAAATTGCCACTTTCAAAATTTTCTTCGCAAAAATGTCATGCAGTACATTTACCTCTTGATTACCATGCCATTTGAGCCATTTAACTCATTTAATATTTTTTTTAATTTTAGAGGCTGGAAAAGACCTTTCTACCCTTGCTAAGTTTTGCACACTCTCTCTCTCTCTTTCATCCCTCTCTCTCTCTTTTTGCCTTGCGTGCTTTCTCTTTCCTTCCTTAGGTGCGCACGTCTTCCCTTCTCTCTTTGTTTTTTATTTGCAGTCTTCCCTCCTTTTTTTGCTTGCGTGCATATTTTTTCTTTCTTTTATTTTGTTTTGCACGGTGTAGGGTTGACTGTCATTTCATGCTTTTATCTCGTGTTTCTTTTGTGCACATGTTTTTCTTCTTTATTTTTTTCACTATGTGGGCTGACGGACACAAGGATCATCTTCTCTCTTTTTTAAATTACTATATCTTGACTAATAACATGCGAGTTAGCAAGGGTAGAAAGGTCTTTTCCAGCCTCTGAAATTAGAAAAAAAAATTAAATGAGTTAAATGGCTCAAATGGCATGGTAATCAAGAGGTAAATGTACTGCATGGCATTTTTGCGAAACCAATTTTGAAAGTGGCAATTTTGCGAAGCCCACTCTTCAAAGTGGCAAATGATCAATTTTCTCCTTTCCTGGAGCCCTCCCTTCCCATGTCCTCACCCATTTCATCAAACCCAGCACCACCATGTCTGCCGCCGCCACCGTCGACTGGCTCTCGTCTGCGGCCGTGACATCGTCGGGCCGCCCGGTGCTGTCCGCCGGCGAGGTCGAGCGACACCTCCTCCCTCTCGTTGACCTTGAGCCTCACACCCCTCCATGGCTGCCTCCTCGCGCTCGCCTCCCACCGCCTCATCTTCCTCCACGAGCCCTCCCGCTCAGTGCACGGCCTCCCCCTCACCGCCATCGTCCACCCCTACCCTGCACACCGCAAGCACAGCCACAACCCCCTCCGCTCCCTCCTCATCCACCTCCTCGCACCGCCCGTGCATCTGCCTGCAGATCTCTGTGAACCCCTCGCGATCGGAGGTCGTCACCGTCGTTGTCACCTGCAAGGTAGATGTGGATGTCTTCTACGGGAGGCAGCTCGAGGCCATACGCGTGAGGGCCTGGGAGGTGGCCCCAATGGTCGCTCCTGCGAGTGGCGCCTCAGCGGCGGAGGGGCTCCCAGCGAAGGAGGATCTTGCGATCAGCATGCCCGTGGTTGGGGTGTCGGGGATACTGCGAATGGAGCAGGAGGCGTGGGAGAGCGCGGGGTAGAACTTGTAGGACACCTTCTAGGATCTCAATGCCCTCATGGTTCGTTACTCATTGCTGCTTACTGCTTGTGATCATGTTGTCATTTAGTGCTTGTAATGGAGTACAATCATCCGAGATTGGATCACCATGCTCTAAATCACAACTGCTTTTTTTTGTTTTGTAATTTCGTGGACATCCTTTCTATCCAGAGCAAAGCCAAGGAAATGATGGAGTTAGCAGAGAAAATGAGGCAAAAATTATTGACGAACTCATCTGCTCAATCGAATTCCAATGATGAAGAGATGGGGTCCAAGCAAGACATGCATGATTGGCTATTGAGTGTTGGCATTGTGTCTCCTGTGACAAGAGAAACCGCCAGTGCTTTGTACCACCAGCAGCTGTCACAACAGGTAATGTGTGCTTGTTCATGGTTTTTCTGTATTCATGGTGGAGGAGCTCACTGGCTGTTCAGCCATATTCAATGAATCTCATATCTTTCCAGTTAGGCATGCTTTTTCATAACATCATATCTTAATCAATGAAGCCTGGTATGTGGTAGTGCTTATACTATGACAGGAACTAGCATCAATTATTTGTTAGTATTACTTGCATACTTTTGTTGTGTGAGATGGATCTAGATTGAATCACATACATGTCTTCTCATGCTAACGAGTTACTAACATTGTATGTTTTATTGCTGGCTAATTTTGGATTTGACTCACTTTTGTGCACAGTTGTCAGTTTTGCACACAAACTAAGTTTTGGTTTAGATGTAAGCTACAGATATATCAACAGTGAGTGCAATTATCTCATTATTCTTATAGCATAGTTATATGCAGACACATACATATTCTCCATTATCACAAAAAGAATTGGTTTATATATTTATCATGCATCTACCAAATGAGAAGACCAAAACAAAATCATGTAACAATTAGGATATATCTCTTCTCTTTTGTATGACCGATGGAATTCATATTGAATTGTTAACAATTAGGATATATCTCTTCTCTTTTGTATGACAGATGGAATTCATATCGAATTGTTAATTTACGGCCGAGACTAAAGGTGGCTCTAGCATGTGTCTTTGCTTCAGTTCTAGCACCCTACAAATATATGTTAGTGCAGAACATTAACATGAGAAGGTTCAGTTATTGTGGTTTTCATGAGCGAAGTCTTAAGAGTCATTGCCTTCTACCATAGGAGATCTGCCACATTATCAGTTGATGTCTGTCTGATAGTACAAAAGAATGTGCCGGTCTTCAGTTATGGAGCAATTGGCAACTCTGTTTA
>CM029624.1:15215384-15390384 GCA_017311315.1 Dendrocalamus latiflorus | reverse complement strand
GATGCCGTCTGGCCCCTCGGGGCTGAAGCTTTACCAACACTCGTCCGACTACCTCGTGGTCATGACTTCGTCAGCCCTCAATCAAATTCTCATGGTTGTGTCCTCATCGATGTTCTCCTTCATTGGACTCTGCATGGTCTTCACCGGACTTTGCACGGTCTTTGCTGAACTTCGCATGATCTCTGCCAGACTCCACATGGACGTCGCCTTCACTAGACTTCGCTCAGACTCCGCACGGTCTTCGTCAAACTTCACACGATCTTCGTCGGATTCCGCGCAAATGTCACCTCTGTTGGACTTCACTCGGTCTCTATCGGACCTCGTGTGGCCTCCGTTGGACCTCGTGTTACTTTCGCTGGCCTTTGTCGGTCTTCGCGCCCTTCGGCCTCTATCCGTCTTGGCTCTGTGCCACCAACCTCATCAGCCTCAGTGCCGCTGGGTATCTATGACCACTTCCTCATCGCAACTTCGTTGTCGACAACTGCCTAACCACCTATTGCTCATAGCATTCTCCTTGTAGACCCTTTCTTTGACCATTTATGGTTGTGAGCCTTGCCACGACCGCCTCATGGTCGTAGGCCCCTCGTATAAACATGCTCTGGTTGTGAGCCTTACCATGACCGCCACATGATCATACGCCTTTCTACGAACATGATAAGGTCGTGGGCTTTGCCCTGACCACTTTGTAATCATATACCCTTTCTTTGAATGTGATACGGTTGTGAGCCTTGCCATGACCACTTTGTGATCATAGGCCCTTTCTATAAATAAGATCTGGTCATGTGTCCTCCATTTCCTGCTTGTCTAAGCCTAACACCGGGATCCTCTAGTGACCCCGCCAACTCTATGGAGTATAAAAAAATCACACGGTGGCCTCACGCCCCAGCGTACTCTGCAGAGTATAAAGCGCTGGGAACTTAGCCATCCTAGGTAACTCTATGGAGTATAAAAAATCGCCAGTGTACTCTATGGAGTATAAAGCACCGGAACTTCAAGGTTATTGTCTCGCCACATCAAAGCTTTGTCTCACCGCCACATTCGTCGACCTTGAGTACGAAGTGTGGTGGACGAACCGCACGCTTCAAGGTTTTCGTCTCACCACCGACTTCGTCGATGCCAAATCTGAAGGGTGCGGGACGGATGGCGCGTGTCAGAGCTTCGTCTCGTTGCCACTTTCATCAACCCCGAGTCCAAAGGGTAGGGGATGGACCATGCTCTTCACAGTTTCATCTCACCGTTGCCTTCATCGACACTGAGTCCAAAGGGTGAGGGACGGACTGCACGCTTCATGATTTCATCTCTCCGCCGTATTTGTCGACCCTGAGTTCGAAGGGTGGGGGTTGGATCGTGTGCTTCAAGGCTTAGTCTCGCCGCTGACTTTGTCGACCCCGAGTCTAGCGGGTGGGGGATGGACCACACACTTCAAGGTTTTGGTCACGCCGCTGACTTCATTGATGCAAAGTCCGAAGGGTGTGGGATGGACTGCGTGCATTAGAGCTTCATCTCGCCACCGCCTTCGTCGACCCCGAGTCAGAAGGGTGAGGGACAGACCAAGTGCTTTACGGTTTTGTCTCGCTGCCGCCTTCGTCGACCCCGAGTTTGAATGGTGGGGGGCGGACTGTGCACTTCAAGGCTTCATCTCACTGCCAACTTCATTGACCACAAGTCCGGAGGGTGGGGGATGGACCGCGTGCTTCATGATTTCGTCTTACTGCTGCCTTCGACGACCTTGAGTCCAAAGGGTGCGGGACGGACTGCATGCGTTAAGAGCTTCATCTCGTCATTGTGTTCGTCGACCCCGAATCTGAAGGGTGTGGGATGGACCGCATGCGTGAGGGCCTTGTCTCTGCCTCGTGGTCATAGACGCTTCGTTCGACCGTCTCATGGTCAAGACTCCGTCCAACCACCTCGTGATTGTAGACATTTCGCCTGACCACCTCGCAGTCGTTGACGCTTTGTTCGACCACCGCATGGTCGTAAACTCTTCACCCAACCACCTCACGGTCGTTGGCGCTTCGTTTGACAGCCTCACGGTCGTGGACGCTTCATCCGACCACCTCATGGTCAAGACTTCATCCAACCACTTCTTGGTCATACACGCATCATCCAACCGCCTCGCGATCATGACTATGTTCAACCACCTTGTGGTCATTGACACTTTGTCCAACCACCTCGTGGTTGTGACTGTGTCTGACCACCTCGTAGTCATTGATGCTTTGTCCGACTACCTCACGGTCGTGACCTCATCTGACCACCCCACAATCGTGACTCCGTTTGATCACCTCGTGGTCGGTGACACTTCATCCGACCGTCTCACGGTTGAGATTCCATCTGACCACCTCGTGGTCGTAGATGCTTCGTCATGTAGGAGAATTTTTCATTCAAACCGTGTAGCACGGCAAGAACGAGGGTGCGGTCGAGGACGGGCTCGCCAAGGTCGCCGAGAGCATCGGCCATGCTTTTCATCTTACGACAATAGTCAGAGATGGAGAGGTCCCCTTGAGAGAAATTGCGGAATTCGGCGTCGAGGTACAATGCCCGCGTCTCCTTGTTGCCGATAAACTGCTGTCAGACCCAGATTTTTCAATCCGGAATCTACTGTGTTTAATTGCACTATTCCCTGGATCAGTAGATAGTGCACACAGTTACAGTTCTGAATATCAAAATACATATCATGCGGAAGCGTAAATATAATAGTAGACTTCATGGGCCAATTAGGCCGAAATCAATAAATTGCAGCAGCGGAAGAACGAAGCACACAAGTGGGACCTTCAGGACATGCCCACAGGCAGCCAACCGGAGGTTCGCGACCTAGCCCTTGACATCTTCATCTTTATCTTATCTGCCAGCTTGTCCACTCTTGTTGCTGAGGCGAGGTGATTTGACTCCTGATTCTGAATTTTGCCGCAAAAGCGAGCGTGAGCACTCCGACCCCGTGCTCCGCAAGCCAATACACAGAATGCAAGTAGATAATATGCATGGCTTATCAAATGAAGGCTCAGGTTATTTTATTTTTGCGTAGAGTGCTTTTGAATACAATTACTTAAAAATTCATGAGACCTAGCATTTTGAACAAAAGCATAATGTTCAGAATATGCAATAATAATAGCGATCCAGATTCCATCCACCGTTACATGGCATCTGCACCATATAGCAATTCTTCAGCGTTATAGCCGCTTAACTTACCACTGGGACGACACCCAGGACAATTCCAAACTAGGGCCTTACACTGCCCTTCCACTTTTCCAACCCATCATAAAGCATTTTGAAATAGAACTATATCTGGTTAAGTTCCCATGTCCGCCCTTGACCGTGGGCACGGCTATTCGAATATTTTTGACTCTGCAGAGTTGGTACACTTTCACCACAAGAGACAATCAACTCGTTGCCCCACACGATTCCTTAGACGTGTGGTTGAGCAGACTATCACAGTGACTTTTCAAAGTATCTAGACCCTTTTGTCATCTCACCTTTTATGGGAAACTGCCCACTTGCGATGGGTCTCATCTGTGCGCGGGATGTTTCCCCCAGCCACTACGCAGCTCGGGCTTCTTCCTCCCCGCAACGTAGGACAGCTGGGAAACTTCACCCTCCACTGGTGTCCCTTCAGGCCCCCTTGCCATAGCATAACCCCTTCACACCCCTACCAGTGAGATGAGTCCGGAGTTTCGATAAATTTACTTAGCCAAGTTGTATTTTACAGACTTGTGGTTGTACTGTTTTACACAAGAGGTCATGACAAGATTCAGTCCTTAGTGGTATCTGGGCGGTCTATCACTAACCCATTTTGTGCATCCACTGCACCACACTCACACCATCCAACCAATCCGCCCAGATATTTAAGCAAGTTGGGGATTTTGAGGGTATAAAATAGTTATGTCCAAATATATACCAGTCATTCCCATCATGACTGCCCAAACCATTTTCTCATCATTAAAAGCGATCATGATGTATGGGGCATTTCAGCGCCCCCTGAGTATCTATGCAAAAACTAAGCATAGCATATAGCTAGGGACTTATTTTTAAAACATTACTATTATAATTTTGCTAGGGCGACAAGGTTCACACATTCAATTACTCAAAGGAGGGGGTAATATTATTCAAGGTAAACAATGGCATATAGCTAGAATATCAAATTTAGCATGTATTTGCATAAAAATAACAGCATGCAATTTGTTAATTTAAAACAAAGTAATTTGCAGAAATGTAGGTTCAACATGATCAAAGTATTGACTCGCCTGGCGCGGTTTACCGCGGTCTTGAGCTCACGCAATGCTTTCTCTTGAGCTTCGGATCTTTTCTTCGCTTCGCTCTTGATCTCGCTTGATCCGTGGAATCTTCGAACTTCAGTTTCTAATTACGCGACAAACGACTGAATCCAAAAAGAAAGCAAATAACTCAAAAGATCCAAATAACTCCAAATAAATTCAACTTTTGTATTATTATGAGTTATTGGGTGATTTGGGTAATTTGAGGCAAGGCTGGTGGCAGAGAATGATGTCTTGACCTTTTATTAATAGTTTCTTTCATTATTTTTTATTTATTAAGGAAGTCCCATGAGTCGGGTTATACCTATAGACTGGTGCAGGAGTTTAATGTATAAATTTTATCTTCAGGTAAGTTTTCCTTGCAACTTAGGTAAAGGCAAACTAGACTGATGGATGAGATCTGTACTTATTCTATAAATCTTTTAGTCAAAAGTATTATAACACTTGGATACCTTTATTAAGTTTTTGATTAAGTGTTTACTTTGGAATGTTTATTTATATTAGATAGGTCATTTTAATGCCCGATGCCCTAGTGCTATTATATTTTAGTATCTCTATATTAATATGGCCTTTTAGGGATGTAGGAATGATAGTCATACTTTAGATGGTTACTTTTGCATCCCTTTACTATTCAAACCTGCTACACATGATTACATTTTATTACCTCTACTAAATTAAAACTACTACCTCAGATTTCGGGTTGGCAATATGTTAATGTTAGGGTTTATATTTTCAATAAGGCCTAAGGTGTATAAAAATTGCACTAGCATAATTGTTAATGGGTTGCATACATGCTATCCGCATTTCTCTAACTGCTTACTTACATATACTTATAGATGCTTATATATATACATATATATACCTTCGCTTAGTAAGGCTCTACATTTTAGGTGTTACTAGTTTTAATATAAACGTATCTGTATAACAAGGCTTGCTGTACAAAGTTGTATTTCAATATTTATTAACTAACAAAACCTACGGCTAAAATTTTATGTAATGGAGGCATGTCAAATATGGGCATAGATTTTAATTATAATTATTGGTAGTCTTTAAATTTGAACCTTTAACCAAAATAGATTTCTTTTATTACTTCCCTTAATTTGCATTTTAGCCTTTTAATTCAATTATGCAAACCACATTAAATATCACTAAAATTCTAATGAGCTCTAAAATTCATTATTTCAGTTCCATTGGACAGATCTTGATTTTAGATGAATTTAGAAATTTGTCTCATCCAATTTGGAGTTAAAATGAAAAAGTTATGATTATTTGAAGTTCTCAGGTTTAATTAATTCCAGAAAATATAAAATATCTGACAAGTGGGACCCACTGGTTATTGTAATATTTTTATCTTTTTATTATTTCGTTTAATCCTGAGTCTCTGACCAGTGGGGTCCACATGTCAGCGACATTATACACTGACGGGTGGGGTCCGGCTGTCAGTGGGCCGGCGGTCCCGCAGCGGCTGACGAGCGGGGCCCACCTGTCAGCGCAGAAATTAAAAGAAACTCGACCGCTACGCGCGGAGCCGGAGCTCGAACGCGCGCCGCGGGAGCGAGGGGGAGGGAGAGATAGCGCTGAAAGCCACTCGGACAACCGAGCGATGCTTACCCTATAGGGGTAAGAAATCCCCCTAAAGTAGCGCTGGGAAGGAGCCGGGCAGAGGAAGAAGAAGGCGGCGGTGACGGCGGCGAGCGGCGGCCGGAGAGTTCCGGGGACTTCGTGATTTATAATCCTCGTGAGCTGGTGAGTCTTCTGGTGCAGTCGTCGGGGATGGAGGAGCACGGTGGCGAGCCGGCGGCGTGCGACAGCGGCGGTCCAGGGATGGCTACCGATGCCGGCGAGGTGGAGGCCACGGGAGGTGTGGGGAGGGCTTGGAATGAGTTGGCGATGCTCCGAGGAGGGTGTGGGTGAAAGCAATTGAGTTACTTCGGCGGGAATCGGCGGGGAGGGCGGCGCCGGAGTTCGGGAAGAAGGAGGGAGCCAGCGGCGATTCGGGGCGCTATGGCTAACTTTCGGCCAGGGAAGGGAGGAGGGAGGTTTTGCGGCGCCAAAGCAGCTCACGGGAGGGGCTTTTTATAGCCGGAAAGAGGGGCACGTGGCGAGGCGACGGTGGCCTCCGCCCTGCTCACGCCGACGAGGGGAGGCGAACCAAATCTTACCGAGATCTTGCAGGAGAGAGGTGGCGGGAGAGGTGAGTCCCCCCTCCTGTAGCTGGTTTTTAAATTGCCCGCGAGGTGAGAGAGGGAGCGAAGGATTGGCTGCGCAGAGGAGCGAGCGCGAGAGAGAGGGGCGGCGCTGGCGCGTGGAGAAGAAGAAGCCGGGGAAGGAGAGCCTGACGGCTCGGGCCCACCGGTTAGCGGGAGACGTCGCGCGAGGGAGCGGGTCCGCTCGTCAGCGAGAGCGAGCGCGCGCGGGGAATGGGCTGCGAGGCGAGGGCGCGCTGGCCGCGCGTGCGGAGAGAGGGGCTGGGCCGGGGTGATGGTCGGCCCGGTTTTCCTTTTCCTTTTTCTTTTCTTTTTTGTATTTCTTTGATTTTTCCTTTTGGGTATTCATGTGTGTATACATAGGTATATATGTATATTCACTTCCTTGCTCCCTGTGATTCTACATCTACCATTTTGTTGATACTTATTAGGTAAAGATTATTTTCTTGTTATATTCAATTGTATGCATACATATATTTGTAAATGTTATTATTTTTACTTTTATTTTGCTTTTTCATTGATATATATATATATATATATACACACACACATTTACACATATATCCTAGGGGCATATACATGTATACATATTTTCATTTCTCTCTGATTTTTGTGTATGTACATACATGCTTATTTATATATGTATTGATATTCATATGTGTTTGCATATATATGTAAATGCTAGCCTCCTTTAATTTGCTTGCCATAATTTTTAGGGATGATATTTCATGCTTATTTACATTTCTCCTTTTTGCTCTTATTCTCCTTAATACCCTTGTACATTATTTATCCCCTTTTGTTCACCTCCTTGTCATTCATGCCCTTATGTTTAGAGATGGGATTTCATGTTTACACCCAATTCCCTTTTGGTATTTTGTGGATTATCTTTTCAGATTCTTAATTTAGATTTTAAGTTTCCTTTATTTGTATATTCTTATGTGTAGCATTAATATTATTGATTTTGGTTTTTATTGAATTTCTTTAACTTTTGAGAGCTCAATAAGAATTTAAAAATACCATGAAAATCCAAATTCAAATATTATAATAGACAAAATAACTCAAACTCCATATTTTCAAATTTAAAAACTTCAGGATGTTACAACTGCTCTTCAAGCCCGAGCCAAACATGACGTGCCAAGGCCGTGGGCGTCATGACAAGCTCGACGAGAGGGGCGGAAATGGTGCCGTAGATCCAACCAAGAACCGTGCACTCCATGCGGTTCCAAGCCGGGTCGTGGGGATGGGCCATGTCGGAGAGGACGTGATCGGAGAGCGCGTACTTGCCGACGATGAGCAGGAATATGCCGCGCCACTTGTTGTAGTTCGGCGAGTCGTAGTCGAGGACGACCGGGATGAGAGTGCGTATGTTGACGACGGCCACCGCCTGGGCATGGAGAGCGGCAATGGTGGCAGCCTCGAGCGAGTCATGCTTCTTGCAATAGGCGCGCTTCGCTGCTTTGAGACGTTGGCGTGCCTTGTCAAGACGCGCGCATTCCGCATCAAGACGTGCACGCTCGGCTGCGTTCTCCTGGGAGGCAAGGCGCAGGCGTTCCTCGTCAAGAGTGTCACCCATGGAGGATGGGGTAGGACGCGACAGGCAACTGTGCCAGCGGCGTGAAGAGAAGAGATGCGGCGGGCAACTGAGCCGGCGGCGTGAAGAAGATGGACGCGGCGGGCAGAGGTGCCGGCGGCGTAAGCGGCGGGCGAAGATCGCCGGCAGCTAGGGTGCGGAAGCAAGGGTTGCAGGATGCAAACCACTCATGATCCCATGAAAGCGTAGATTGTTGGGAGTAATTACGCGATACAATTCCATTGGATGAGTTTGGTACATATAGTCTGTAGGCTATCAAGGTAAGCAGCTAACCCTAGATTACATGCATGCAATCCTAATCCCAGGAGAGTTGCCTAACGGAAACAATCGGAAACCGTGTACGGCACGTACAAGAGTTAGCCTGTGATACGTCTGTCTAACACCAGTCCCCACTCCCCAGCTTCCCGCCTAACATCCTCCTCCTCCAGGCTCCGGTCCTCCCCCAATTGACCTATCCCCCTCCAGTCCTCTACCTCCACTGCTCCACGGCTTCCCTAGTTCCTTGCATAGTCTGCCACCCCCACTGTTTCTCGCACCATGCCGCTGCCTACCCGACTTCTCCACGGCTACTCCCTGTCGCTCCACCGCGGCGCCGCCTTAGTTTCCCCACGCAGCGACACCGCTGTCAGCCCACCACCACCGCCTCGCCTAGGGTTTCTTCTCGCTCCTTGCCTCCTCAGACCCCAGGTGCACTCCTCTCCAATCCTCCTCTCGACTCTCGATTGTATCAAACGGTATCTAGTGGGGACTATCGGATTGGGGTGGATTGGATGTGAGGCCTTCTGCAGTTGCCACTTGGGCCTTGTGGCCTTTGGGCTTCGGTACCAACTGCTAAGAAATGACCCAAACACATACATCTTTTGTTCTTCTTCTTCTCTTCCTCTGTTTGTCTATTCCCTTTAGGTAGCTTCCAGGCCACGGCAAATTGAGCGCTGCCCGGGGGTGGGGGGGGGTTACGGCGTTGGCGAAGGTAGGCTCGAGCCTAACAAAGTCCCCCAGTGGATTCACGTTGTATTGTAGTGATACACTGTAGCACCTTTTTGTGACGTTTTTTGTCAATTTTCGTTTCGGACGATTCTTTTGCTCACAGGTTTTGGATGGTGTGGATTCCACATCCCCCCGCTTACTTACTCTTCATTATAGAAATAAGCTGAGTTCCGAACAAAAAAAATTAGAGTTCATTCTGCAAATGAGTTCTTACGGGTCTATGAGCAGGTCAACATGGGCTTCTGACCATTGGAACCCTCCCGACTTGATGAATGAATGAATTGAAATACATATTAGGTCAAACAGATCCAAAATCACCTCTATGAACTCCCAAAAAAATTTTGAAGCACTATCCTCTTCAAGATGCTCCATGGTAAACTACATTTTTATATTCATCTACTCGCTTGGCACTTGCAACCACTACTTTAAGCGGTTGATTGGTATATGAAACTACTAATGTTATCATCCGTTCCACAATAGATGCTAGGCCACGCAACCCACTAGCCCAACAAACCGCAATGACTAAAACGGCCGTATCTCTTGACACCTGATGTACAGAAGAAGAGACTTGGTTGTAACCTAGCCTCGAGAAAACTATGGCCTATCTGTAATACAAGAATTTCACAGTAAATTTACAGGAAATAAACAAATCCTCCGGAATTCCTCTATAAATGTACTATCATACATTACTTGAAGCTAGCCAAGTCAAATGATTTCTCTGTCATAACTTTATGATTCATGTTGGCCTAACACTCAAATCTCACTTCTGAACATTCGAATCTTTGAACCAAAGCATCGGAAAGATGTCTCAAAAATATATACGGAAACTGCATGCACAAGGATGAAACATGCTACTTGCTACTGCCCTTACTTATTTATGAATTGGATTCAACAAACGTGGCACGGACTAATCAGCAACAACAGTTGATTCCCCTCAAAAGAATAATAGGAACCCTTAGCTTGGACGGCTTCAAAGAATTTTATTAGTCTGGAGGCCCTATTGATCATGATCTGGTCTCCACGCAAAGCTTTGTGAACCCACTAATCCAACGATAGCAATGAAACAAAAAAAGGGCTAATTGTCCTCGTTTGCATGTAGTCTATTGGAACTTTTCTTACAAGAAATTGGAAGACTTGGTCATGTAGTTATACTAATGTTTGGCAAGAGAGATCACATGATTAAGCTGTGGAAAATACACACGTAACTACTTCAACATGTAGTTAGTAAGGTTGACCCCTTAGCATTTAGCCAAACAAGCTGAATGCAACACAGGTAAAATAAGAACTTCTGAAGCAGCAGTGATATATGCACAATCTTATTTTTTTTTCTTTTGAAATCGTGATATATGTGCAATCTTGTTTCTTTTGCTAATCTTTTTTCGCACAGTGAATCATTTCAAGCTACTATATATTGCATGCATAGTTACAACGAGCTATGCATATTTTTTTAGGCGGTCCTTTCTTCTTTTCTTGTTTTAAACAGCAAATTACAGAGCGATCCTTGAGGTAGAACATTTACCAACTACTGGGTCCACGTAAAGACGTGTCAGTTTGGGGTTTGAGAACTGAAACGTTCCTCCCCATCCTTATCTCTCTGATTAGTGTTATATAGATAGATAGATAGATAGATAGATAGATAGATAGATAGATAGATACCCATCCTTTTCTTTCCTTTGACCAAACCACACCTCCAACTGGCCAGCTCAGTGTAATAATTTCCAAGGATGGATAATGCAAGGGAAGCACGGGTACATAGATCGGACACAGGTGAGGTGCAGGCAGCTGTGGAAGTACAGTAAGAAGCGCGGGCATCGGATTGGATAGAACCAACACTTCAGGACAGAGACGGTGCTTTTGATCTGCATAGTCGATTGCATGATTAGATGACCCAAAAGCGGTCTGTTTGTATTGGCTTTCTGTTTTCACCTTTTATTTTGAGAGGTTAGAAATTAATATAAATACTTGACTTTTTGATATAGCTTTCTCGCTCCTCTTGCTCAGGGGGATAAGATAGGGGTTACAGACGCGTCACACATCCCACTTCTCATTTTTTTCTCATCGCTCGATTCTCCTCTTAAAAATCATTTCTTTCATTTACTACTATTCATTTCAACTAAAGATCATTAACCGCAGTCAATATGAACAAGCTCATGGTCGGCTCCCATGCAGTTGTGCCAAATGCAGCTTAACAAAAACTGTGAGGACCCCATTTGGAACATAGAAATTTTACAATAATTATATTGGAATTTTGTGTGAATCAGAGCAAATCATAAGAATTTTACAGAATCCATTCCAAAGAGTGCTTCAAAATTGTTCTTCAACTCTGTTTTTATTGAATACTGCGGGGGTGTGTGAGGGAATTGATGAACTCTCATCGATCGGATAGGTGCATCACGCGACTCACAGCTGTGCTCAATTATCACCAAAAAATCTCTCGTGGGCAAGACAATAATAATTGCTGGAAAGGCATGATCTTCTATTACGATCTGGAATTAAGAGCAGAACATTCCATCATTCATAGCTCGATATGGATTAGAGTACCTACATGGATTCACAGAGCGCGCCAGTTTTCACTTGACAATCAGAATTTTAATCTTGACGGGTAGGGTTGTACTCCTGTATCTCTCTGCCTGACTTGACTAACATGCGGTTCCCCGGGATACGCTAGTATATATTCATGATCTGAAAATTAGTTGAGCTCAATTCACACTCGCAGATGCAATTTTCTTCGCACGTGCTAATCACACTTCACCGGCCGCATGTTCCAAGAAACCTCCCTTGGCAACTAAATCTCTCATAAATTACAATTGCTTTACCCACCAAATGCAAATCAAATGTGAACCTGCCTTTCAGAAATAAAAAGTAAAATCAAATGTGAACAATTTTCTCCCATGGTGTCCATCGCCAATCCTTTTCACTTGCGTCATAAGCCTTCATCACAATCGAACTTTCAACTCCTCTAACTCACTTTTATTGTTTGGTCAAATCTCGTTCGTATATTTGCACTTATGGTTATCCTCACAGTTCAATTTGCGAAAGACTCCTGTTGGTTTATTTGCCATGACATTGTACATAATATAATTTATGAATTGAAATACAAAGACTGCATTCGAATAATAGTACCAAATTGTGGCATTTTGGGCAAGATGAAATTTTAATGATATGAATATGACAAAGAGTTCAAAAAAAATATGAACACAGAGGTAAAATATGTCACTAACAAGTCATTTACTCATTTCCTGTTGTAAACTACATCTAGTTTGCACGTTCTCATGCTAAGGCTTAATGCAAATTTGTTAGAAAGGTTGGAGATAAAAAAAAACTGAACAGTACGTTTTTTAGACCAAGAAACAACAATATTTAACATATGACTGTATATTTTGTCAAGTATAATTATGTAAATTCAAAGTCCTTGGAGGGAAAACCTGTAAAAGTGACCATCGAATCGTACTTAGTAGGATCGCATCTTTAGAGCAAATTTTTTTTTAAAAAAAAAAGATTGATATTAAGACGAGCTGGCATGGTCACAAGGAGACGGTACTCTCCATAAAAGCCCAATCCGGAGCTCCCCCTTCTCGAAAGCTGTACGAAAGCAGCTGCCATTGCCAAGGCTCAGAGGACAATCTCGAAAAAAAAAATCGGAGAGAGGTGAAAAGAATCCAACATTTTATCATCTTGGTGATGGAAATCGAGCTCTCAATCTTGCTTTCATGAGAGCCATTAGGCCTCCCAAAATAGGGTCAAAGAGGGGGAGCAGACGGCCCTGCCATTTTTAGCCGTTGCTGCAGCTGGTCGTCGCTGTTGCTGCTCCCAATCTGCGGTTGTCGGTGTTGGCTTCGCCCCTCGGGTTCTTGCAGGTTCTCGGACCAATATCCGCAAGAGCAGCACCGGCCAATCCGCTCCTCTTCTTGGTTCCTGGGCGATAAATCAGCTAACCAAGAAAGATCCGTGCGGATTCTTGCAATCGGCAGGTAATTTGATCTTTGCTCTCGTAGCTGTGTTACTTTCTCAAGAGTTCGCGCACCTAATTGCTCGCCGTTTGATGCAAAATGCCTTAAACTTGTGGTTCTTGAAATGGTTCTAGGGGTCAAGGATTAGAAAGGACACCAAGAAAGCAACATCAAGAAAGGAAAAAAGGAGAGATTTGGGAGTGGATTGATAGATAGATAGTTAGATATATTGGCAAATAGATTGGTGGTCAAGAACATGTTTGGGACCCAAACCAGGGAGGTGGCAGATGATTTCAACCCGAGGAGGAGGACATTGTGGAACACGCCGCCTGCGTCCATGCCGACCGCCACCCACACCATCAGATACACCACAGCCAGGAAGGGCCATGTCAACGCCCACCACATGTCGGTGAAATTCGAGGATCTCTATGGATTCATGGTGGAGGGCAATGTGGACGACGTCAATGTGCTGAACGAGGTGAGGGAGAGGATAAGGGAACAAGGGAGGGTGTGGTGGGCGCTGGAGGCAAGCAAGGGCGCAAACTGGTACCTCCAGCCAAGGATCTCCTCGAACGGTGGTGAGGGGGTGATTAGCGTCACATCGCTCAAGCTATCGGTGCTCACCAATACAATTACTCTGAGGAGGCTGATCAGAAAGGGGGTGCCGCCGGTGCTGAGGCCGAAGGTGTGGTTGTCGGTCTCAGGGGCGGCCAAGAAGCGGTCGACGGTGCCGGAGACGTACTATGACGAGCTGATCCGGGCCACGGAGGGGAAGACCACGCCAGCCACACGCCAAATCGATCACGTGAGTTTTGACAAGTTGATATTGATTTGTTCTGTATTAAGTTGATGCCTTCTTGTCTCTTACTGCTTATAGAACCATGCTTTCTTATCTTGGAGGAAGGTGGATGATTATATGATCTTTTGGACTATTTAAGTACAAACTAATGGGTAGGTCTGTGAAGATTTATGATTGATCAAGAATGTGTTATCCTTCTAGAAATTATTGTTTTTATGCGGATAGATTTATAATCAGATTAAGCTGGTTCTTCTTTCTTAAATTTCTGACATTGTTTTGTAAATATGTTTCTGCACACCAGAAAAAATCGAAGTGTAGGGAAATCTCATTTTAGAATATAAGTATATGGTGTGTTAAAATTATTAATGAGCATCATCCTGCAAGCATCAGATGGCTTCATCCATATGATACTCGGTTTCCATATGCTTCATTCATTAGTTCAAGGATATTTCAATCAGCATTCTTCATATTCATTGTCTGCTTGAAGAACTCTTCGTACAGTTGATCTCTTTTTTTTATCTTAGTATGTAGCTTTAGAAGGTTTTATCCAGATGGTTGTCATCACTTATCAGCAATTCAGCATATATTCTGCTTTATGTTCACTAATTCGGTAAATCTTTGAAATAAAAATGAATGCTTTGTCATTACAGGATCTTCCTCGCACGTTTCCTTGCCATCCTTGGTTGAACAGTGAGGATGGTCAGGCTTCTCTTCGACGTGTACTTGTTGGGTACTCATTCCGTGATTCGGAAGTTGGATATTGCCAGGTAACCATAATGCCAAGTTCTAGTTCATCAAATGTACTTATCGCACAGAGTACCTCCATTACTAACAGTGTACATTGCAGGGTTTAAATTATGTAGCTGCACTGTTGTTGCTCGTTATGAAGACAGAGGAAGATGCATTCTGGATGCTTGCTGTACTCTTGGAAAATGTTCTTGTCAGTGATTGTTATACTGATAATCTTTCTGGATGCCATGTTGAGCAGAGAGTGTTCAAAGATCTTTTAGCTAAAAAATGCCCCAGGTATTTTTTTTCCCCTTTTATGTTTATGCTGCGCTTTCTCACCAACAAATAAATCAATAAGAAAACATCATGTTATGATTCTGAACTATATTGGATTGGCCAAACGATGTAGGATTGCTGCTCATCTTGAAGCAATGGGGTTTGATGTTTCACTTGTTGCCACAGAATGGTTCTTGTGTCTCTTCTCCAAGAGCTTGCCCTCGGAGGTTAGACAATAGTTAACTCAGTGTTAAATTAGTCCATCCATGATTTGCTCAAAAGTTATTGTACAATCTTTTCACACTTATTGTTTCTGTGAACAGACAACACTCAGGGTGTGGGATGTTTTATTCAATGAAGGAGCAAAGGTCTTGTTCCATGTCGCACTGGCAATTTTCAAGGTGTGTACTCAGGAAATCTCCTTCGCTGCCTGGTTTTCTTAGGATGTTTGGATTCCTTGCCCATATGGATGAAAGAGTGCCTTTTTTGTTTCATATTACTTTTTTACAAAAGTGTTGGAATATCTGCAGATGAGAGAAGATGATCTACTACGCATCCAACATATTGGTGATGTAATTGATGTTTTGCAAACAACTGCTCATCATCTATATGATCCTGATGAACTCCTCACGGTAAAGATTTGTGTTTTGTACCGAAATATTTGGTGAAGTAGCCAGTGATAGGTACTATTATAAGCATATGTCATATCATAGTAGTTTGAAGAAACAAATTTGGGTTTTTCAGAAATTACAGTTAAGTGAAACTCAGTAACTTGAGAAATATCTTGTGTGATTTATCCAGTAGATGTTTTTTCATGCCTTAAAGCACTCCTTGCCAAAACATTGGAGACTGATTGATTTTCTTTTACCATTCTTTTTTCTAGTTTGCATTTGATAAGATTGGCTCCATGACGACAAACACAATTACAAAGGAAAGGAAAAAGCAAGAGACAGTTGTCATGGCTGAGCTTGATCAAAGAATTAGACGGCTGAGTTCACTCAAGATGGATGGATAATGTATAAAAATATATGCTGGGATGTTGTAGCCTTGTAGGTCGTAAAAGGTTGAAATGACGCAGTGAGTCGGTACTCGACACCTGGTCAGACTGCTTCAACGAGCAGAAATCATGGTCCACCGAAAATGTTGGAAGATGCAAAACTGCAATGTGGGTTTGTTTTTGACTTAATGTTGTTTGTTTTTGTGCGTGCTTCATATCTTCACTCATATTTGCGAGATATGCCATGATGCAATCGGAGCAGATTCTACTGACGGTTGAAATTTGTATAGATTTGATGTTCGTTGAAATTCTTTTGGCAATGAACCCAACAAGGGTACTTATCAAGAGTGTTTATGGTATTTGATGTACTTGTTGCAGACCTGAAATGGAGCTCGAAAGGTCTAATTTGACTTCAGATCAACTAGATAAGTGATTTTCCTACGCTATACAACAATTCAGCAAGGCAACAGGGATGAAGGAATACCTATAAGAAAGGAATCATGTTATGCATCAAAGGCTTGCGAAAAAAAATCGTATATAGGCGTTTCTTTTCTTCCTGGAAATGAGAACTGCACGATCTAAAGTCATAATAATGGTTTCAGTAGGGGCCAACATCGTTTCAGATTACAGTGCACTAGGAGAGGTGATAGGCCCATCGTAATAATTGAAATCTGTCAAATTCAGTTTTTTTTCTTCCTTCTACATTGATCCAGCTATTTATGTGCCATAACTTCAATTTACGAGCTTGAAACTATAATTACTAGGGAAACGCACAATGTTGATTTATAGTCGTGTTCTGGTGCTCTGGTGATGGATTGGTGGCGTTGGACGTCTTACAGCTACCCAAAAATAATCAAACCAAAAGCCAATATTTTGCTTCTGAGTTGTTCAAATGCTACTACGGAATCGTTGTACATTTAAGATTTCTAATTTTAAATCAGGGAAAAAGGAATCACATTGCCTAGCTCATCAAATCCAATCTGAATCAATGTTTTGACTTAGCTGTCATACATCGACTGAGTAGCGGCTTTGCACTAACCCATTGTGCTACATCACGTCTGGAATGAATGCAATAGTTCTTTTCCAAACTGTGCATCTGAAAGGAAAGAAATAAACAAGTTATAAAACGAACAAACAGCATGTACTCCATACCACCTATGCATGCGCAGATGCAGTCATGCAGCTAATATTGGCGATACCAACACTAATATTGGCAAACTACGAAGATTAAACAATTGAGCTGCTGCAATTGGTACGTACTCCCTCTATCATCTGTTCCCAGATATAAGTCCCTGTTCACAAATATAGGTTATTATGAGTTCCACACAAACAAGTTTTTTAAGCTTTAACTATTAATATATGTTATAACTATATAGATTGACTATCTAAAAATAATATTATTGAAGTTGTTTTACAAAATACTTTCTTAATATATATTTTTTTTATTATTGCTAATATATTACGACAATAAATAGTTAAAATCTTACATTGGAGACCGTAAAAAGTCAAAAAAATCTATATTTATGAACGGAGGAAGTACAAATTGTCTGCACCAGAACTGGAACCAGAATAAATCTCGATCGGTGGCCGGTAACGGTAACCGGGCGGTTACCGGCCAGTTACCGGAAAAACTGGTAAAAAACCAGTCACAATTTAAAAATCAAATTTTGAATTTTGAGATGTTTTGAAACCAGTAACCGAAAAAAAACTGGCCAAAATTCAAAAATTAAAAATGAATACCGACCGGTTTTTTGGTTACCGATCTCCACCGGTAAAAATGGTTACCGGCCGGTAACCGTCAAGATTTTGAACCCTGCCTCACACACAGCCCACACATTTATTCACGCCAAAATCCTGTTGCAAGCCAAAAAAAATTATGTACAATCAGTGCTAGAAAATTAGCAATTCGCCTATTCCTTCAATGAAGGTTAACTGCTTACGGTTACAAAGATGAACCGCAAATGGTATAATCAACTTGATCATTCATATACACAGTAAACTTTAAAGTTAAGCATCCTCTACATCTCTTACTGTTTTGTTATATTAAATCTGCCAACGCAAGCGCAGAGGAAGTCAGACCATGATTCTATGGAATTATTGAAGCTTGAGTCACTAGCCAAGCCAGCTACTGGAAGAGCCTGGACGCGGGTATGGATACTTCTGCCGGGAAGCGAAGTTCACAGGATCAGGTGGCACAGGAACATTTTATGGGCCTCTTGGGCCTGTTGTATAGTTTGTTTCATGTAGGCAAGGAGTATACTTATTTATCGCCGATCTCCCTGTTGAACCCAAAGACGGCATTCCATATGTGGAAGAAGGTAAAGCAGACTCCCCAAAACTAGCATCTGAAGATCCAAAAGAGTATCTACTTGTATGCGGGTGATCATAGGTACTCTGCCCACCATACATTCTAATCTGTGCTAGAATATCTGTGGCCGGTGGGTTCATGGCTGTTTGGGGATGGTCATCCCTGATGTGTCCACCGTACATTCTTATCTGTGCTCGAATGTCTGTGGCAGGTGGGTTCATGGCTGTTTTTGGATTATCATTCCTAATGTGTCCACCGTACGTTCTTGCATTCTCCTGAACATCTCTACCGGGAACTAGATTCCTCTGGGAAGAGCCAGCACTCTCCATGGTGTAATCCACCGAGCAATCTTCGAAGTTCTGGCTCCTGTAAAAGCTGCCACCAGTTCCACCAGATGTTGAACTGTATAAATTACCAGTTGGATCACCAGCATACAGCCCGGTCAGTTCCTCAAGATTGGGACTGTACATCCTTGAGCCAGCACCAACATTATCGGTGGAAAAAGAGAAGTGGTTTTCTACAGATGAAACTCCATATTCATCCACGTTTCTGAAGTAGTTGTCCTCATATGGGGCCCTCTCAAGGGAAGATATGCAGGGCTCTGGTACAGGATCATTGAAGTAATTAAACTGATGTGAAGTTCTCTCTGAGGGATATTCACTTGGCATATAAGGGGAATAGCTCCTTGATTTGTATTGAGAATTCAAGGGTAAGATACTCATATCCAAATCTGCTTTTGCATCATCACCTCCTGTTTTCTCTGATTCCCTTCTCCCTCTGGAGTTATTTGAAACCTTTCTGCTGTCATTGTAACAAGCAATTTTTAAGTCAGAATGAGCATCTTTCTCTTCACGATGAACACTACTTTGATCAGCTCGACAAATATCATTTTTGTTTGATGCAACCTTTGTTTCCTCGTATGCGGCTTCTACTTGCTTTTCTGGAGGAAATCCATCTACTTGTTTCGGTTTCCCAGAAACAAAGTTCATGTTTTCATCCATATGTGCCTCTTTCTCTTTTCCAGATGTGGTATTCTGCTCATAAGTGACTCCACCATGATTCTGTATAGGGAGGTCATCAAAAAGATAATCCCCTTCTTCTTTGGCATGGGAGACCCCCTTTAATGTTTCAGTGTGACCATGCTCCTCAGCTATTTTCCTGTGCTTCTCTGTCCAATCAGAGTGACTCCACAAATAGAGTGGGGGTGGAGATACATTCCATTGGTCTATTTGTTTGTCACTCACATCCAATGAACCAGGCAAATAGAATGACTGCAACATATAAATAAGTCAACTACTTCAGCAAGCAGAAGAGCTGTAATGTTCAATGGAGATGTAGGTTCCATACCTTCCCAGCAAGAATTTGTTTATCCTCCCAAACCAATTCATAAGGCTCTCTCTTTCGATCTAACCTGGTAATGCCCAGCATATAGGTGAAAAATAAACAAGGGAAGTAGTGACAACATAAGTATGTTTGATCTTTTCCCAGAAATATCTTCGTTACCTTTCAGCCTCCTTGGGGACAATTAGTATAATGAGCTTTGGCTTGAAGGTCAGTGCCTTGTCAATGAATTTGTTCGCAAGCGTTGCTTTTAATCCAAAAGGAGGATTAAGGCCCATGATCTACACAATATAATTCAAGTGACAACTCATTAAATATATGACAGATGGTGCCTTTCTTGAAGTCAATACAGGCTTCCATATTTTCACGAGATAAAATTCAAAATTTGATATCTAAGCAAAATTGGCCAGCTTTTAACTTTTAAGTAGTGAACAGCATCCTATCACTGTAAAGTGTAAACATCCACAAGAACACTGAACCTATATACTCATGTTAGCAGTTGTAGAACCTGGTCAGGATCATAATCTTGAGCAACATTGCTCAGTTATCAAATTTGGAATTATCCCAAGCTTTAATTAAGGGGCAAGGCAAAAGAAAGACCATACTAGTTTAGACCCATGTGGCAGTTCTTTTGGACGCACAGTCATCCAGTCCCTCTTTTCAAAACAGAAAGAATTCTGCAAAAATGCCATACTCCTTAAGTTAGATCCCAAGTACAATGTAAACATAAAATCATAAATTTATAAATGGCACAATTGTTCGAACTTTGAAGTAAGCATGTTAATGAAATAATGAATCATGAACAGAGAGATAAGTGACTAGAAATAAAAATTCCGCTAAGGGCAGTCCTCACAAGTGACATGTAAATGCCAGCATATCATGAGTTGTAATGCATTGCATCATCAGTGCAGACGCAAGTGATGCCAAATCGGTTGAAATGAACCCGTTAAATTTTGTGGACAGTACCTCCTACAGACATAAATTTACATATGCTTCTCAAAACTTGCAAGTATTAAAAGGAATACTCTTTCAAGATTTGTAACAACAGATTTTCTTTTAACAAATATAGAAGTAAAAAAATTTAGGTACTAGGCTATGTAATATGTTCAAAGAAAACTGAAGCCAACCTAAACTCTACATAACGTCACAACCCAGCTCAAAACCTATATTTTAAAGCCCAGCATAATCCAAATTACAGAACACTACAACTCACCTTAATTTTAAACCAAAACACTGTACTGGGTTCAATCAATTTAACCAATTTCGGACCTAGCAAAATAGAAGACTAATAGCATCTTACTATTTTTGTACAAGCAGCTAATACAAGCAACATATGAAGAAATACTGCAACTGAACCCACTCCCGAAGTCCAGGGCAAACCCCTGGCTTTAGCTCTAGTGGTAATACAACTGAGAAGAAATAAATGAAATTTCGAAGGGCTCCATTATTAAAGCATGACGGACGGACGGACGGACGGACGGACGGATAGATAGATAGATAGATAAAAGGACTTCATGTTGACAGTCTTACCTTTGGTCGAATAACATCATAATTCTTGAAGTTGCATCTTTTGCCAACTTTATCAAGCTTTTCTTTCATAAATTGACTGAAGTCATTTAAACCACAGGAGAAATCCACAATCTGCTAGAACAGAAATTAAAGTACTAAATGACTAATCAAGAATATAATTGAAACCAATAAAAGAAATGCTTACTAGCCTATTGGGTGGATCCTGAGCCTAACCAGCAACTGGACTGAAACCAGATCTGACATCAGTCCAGCCCAACCCAGCTTTTGCTCAAATCTAGTTTAGGGTTTACCGGTTTAACACGTCTGAAACTACTTGTACATTACCAAAACTGGTAATAGTTACATATATGTGCCAGGAGAAATTTCAATACAGACCACAGCAAGGCATGTATCAAACCAACCCATTTGTGTCACCAACAATATAGTCAGCAGCACAAGGCCGTAAGTCCCTGGGTATAGGACCCAAAATTTTTGGAGCATTTTCCATAGTTCAACAATCATTAGAGAAAAAGTTCAAGTTAGCATTTTCCATAGTTCGACAATCATTAGAGAAAAAGTTCAGATTGTAAACTTGACTAAATGATTTTGTACTCAACTTTAGACAAACAGTTAAGATTGTAAACTTGACTAAGAAGCATTTAGAATCATTAATTAATGGGTATAACTTGGGAATAATTGCATACTTTCACGTATAAATGAGCTGAACTCTGCAGGTTTACCAGGACAACATCCTGGCTGAATTGGTCCATTGCCAACAGTGATCAGTTGGTTTTTGTCAAAATCTCTGAAACACTGAGTACACCAGCAACACTGTTTTATATTTCTGAGTTTTGACTTATTGATGCTATCTACATTATTTAATGATTTATTACATGTCTGTCTGAGCATTCATGTTTCTTGGGCTGCAAAATGAACATACCGTATCACCAGGTTGCACATACCAATGAAGTTTATCAACAATCTGCACCAAGGAATACATAAGTTAATGACATACAAAAACATGCAAGTATGCAGGTTATAACAGTAACAACTAACAAGACATGGAGAAAATGGAAATATTCAACATACAATTAATAGCTGCATCTCAGCAGCAAAACCTGTTTACACAACAAGTTATTTTATTTGTCCTTAAAATAAGAGGTTTCCTTAAGGCATGTTTTCAGGTGAAAGGATATCATTGTTAAACAACAGCTAGATGTTTTGGCTGCTAAATCCATGAAGCCTGCATCCACCCAGGCAAGTGTTTGTAAACATGCATGCGGCTGCTAAATCCATGAAGCCTGCATCCACCCAGGCAAGTGTTTGTAAACATGCATAAATGTGCATGCATGTGCCATTCGTACAAAGACAAGAAAACGGGCAAAATATGGAAACATCCATATAAGATTCATTGAGCCATCATATACTAAATATTTGCTGAAACAGACAACATAGAAATCAAAGAACAAATATATTCAAATTTTTCAACAGAAGTTTGTATCTTACTTCATTTATAAATAGATGCCGTTTTGGACAACATGCAGTCAAAATTGTCTAACTTTAACTAACATAAGTAATCTAGATTGGCCTTATGAAAAATAATATTAGCAGATTCATCATTTAAGTATATTCTCATCTTGGAAACAGTGTCAATGTACAAAACGACATATATCCGTGAATTTCAAAAGTAAAAAGTTCCCACTTATCACGCAACCTTAAAAAAAACTTCGGATATGAATATACCTCAATGAGCTTCTCCTTCTGTGTAAAATGCCGACCAAAAGAAGTGTAGCGCATTCCATGAATGAAAGGTGCAAGGTACACTCTGAGCTTATTCTGGTAAGAGAACATGATCAAACATTTAAACATTTGACCGATACATTAGGCAGCTACTGTTACAAGTTATAATTGATGATAATGAGAAACTTTAGATCAGTACACTGGCCAGCTACTGTCACATCTAGAGATATACCCTCATTACTCCGCTCTCAAATTTTTCAAATTTCATTTTTTACCTTTCAGGGTATCCATAGCACAAATTTGATAATTAGTTTTTAGTACAACATATTAAATATAAGTTTTAAAAAAACATACCATTATGAATGTATCTTGTATGATAGATCTACTTGTATTATTTTTTCGTGACCAATCTAAATATTTAAAGGGAAAATCGATTATTTGTGACCACAAAAATTGCCACTTCATGAATTGCCACCGCAGAGATTGCCCTCTAGCAATTGCCACCAGGGATAAAAAAACCAGCGGTTACCAGCCAGTAGCCGGCGGTTATCGGAAATCCCGGTGGGTAACAGGAGGGAAAAACCGGTCAAAACCCTGGTGGTTATAAATACACTTTCTAGGTTAGTTTAAACCCTTTTTTTGCGCTAGATTACCTATTGCATGAACTAAATATACATAAATTTACTAGTTCCAACATTTTGTGCTAGGGTTTCTCTGGCTTTTCCCGGGTTTTCCCCTTTTTTTCCCGTAACCATTCTGCTGGTTTTCAAACTACCCAAATTCAAAATTTGAAACATGAATTTCATCCAGTTTTTTCCCGGGTTTTCCGGTAACCGGCCAGTTACCGTTGCCACCCGCAGCCGGGTTTTGCACCGATTCCGAGATTTCTATCACTGATTGCCACCATATTCATGGAAATAGCGACCTTATGCCACCAAAACAGTATCCTGCCCTTTCACTTTTTCTTTAACCAAAAACATCAATATGATTAGTCCAAAATGCCCATGGTCATCATACTGGACCGGGCTGAGCTCCAGCGAGGCGGTGGCACTGCTGCGGTTTGTGCGGCCGGTCTGCTCCACAGGGAGGCGAGCAGGCGGGGACACAGCTCCTCATTGCCGGGCAGCACCCAAACCTCATGCCGATCCTCTCACTCTACGTCAGCCCATGGGGGAGAAGCTGCTCGTGCACCCATTCTACACAGTTGGCTCACTCCGGCGATTCTGCAAGGTAGATCTGTGTGTTCAGTGTGCACCTCGTGTAGTTTACTTCACTTTGTTGTCGAACCAAGTTAGCTTCGAGCAAGGCTAACAATGCCAAATGCTTGTCTAATCAGTGATACAGAAGGCGCTCTGGGCGGCCGCCGAGGCGGCGCCTAGGCGGTGGGCGGCAGCCGGCCGCCGCGACTTGGCCCCTCGGCGGGTGGTCAGGCGGCTAGGCGGCTGGGCGGTCGCAGGCGGGAGTAGGCGGTCAAAGGCGGGCGCGAGGCGGCGGCAACCCAGGCGGGCGCGGCGGCGGCGCGGCGGTTAGGCGGCCGCCGAGGACGCCTAGGCGTGGGAGGGCGATACAAGATAAGAAGCACTGAAGCACGAAACGCTGCGGGCGCGACATTTCCACGGAGCGGGAAAAGCTAGGGTTGGGGAGACTTACAGAGCAGCCGTAGCTCGAGGGATTCGCACGCGCCGGCGAGTCGAGCCGCCGGATTTGGCCGAGCAGCCCCGCCCGAGCTTCTCCTCCTCCGCCTCCGGCCTCCGCCTCCGCCTCCCCCAGGTACCGCACAGTCGCACTTCCTCCCCTCCGCCTCCCCCTCCGCCTCTGGCCTCCCCTCCGCCTCCGCGGGGCCGCTGGGGGAGATCCGGCGAGGAACCGGCTGGGGTCTGGGGAGATTGAGAGGGGAGAGGAGCAGCGAGAACCCGAGAGAGAGAGCCCGAGGTCTGGGCTGTCGCAGCCGCCGAGAGAGCCCGAGAGGCGAGAGCGCTGTGGTCTGTCGTCGTCTGTGGAAGTGGAAGTGTGGAATCTGAATGGAAGTGGAGGCGTGGAGCTGTGCTGTGGTCTGTCACCGAGAGAACCCGAGAGCGCTTTAGGCGCACGGCCGCACGGTGAGGTGTCGGCAGTCGGTTGGAGCCGGCTGTCGGCACGGGAGATGATCAGAGGAGGCTGTCTCACTGAGTTTTTTAATTAGTGATGAGTTTTAATTAGTGATGAGTAAACTAATTTATCCACATACCAAAAATCTCATATATTGCTTAATTTTTAATGTGCAGGTTTACATGAAACATTTACATCAAGAATTTACATCAAGTGATGCAATGGATATCATCATCTATCAAATGTACAACATTACAAATTATTCCAGGTAACAATTCTTCCTCCAAACATCATATATGTCTTGACATCGCCTCGGCCGCCTAGGCCCCGCCTAGGCTCCGCCTAGGCGGCCTAGGCGCTAGGCCCCTGCTTGCCGCCCGCCTAGCGCCTACTTGAACATTGTGTCTAATTATTACTGGAGCTTTAGCAAGCTTTCCTAATTTATGTGCCATGGTGAGAATGATCTGAGACCAGCTACGGCTCAACCAGTGAGACCGCAGTGGTGCACTGACGAGGATGACAAGGGGGGCAGTGAGGGGCAAGGACGTATGGATGAGGAGACCTTGTTTCCAAACTCCATCCACGATGGTGCCACTATGGCCATGCCAAGCAGATGCACGGTGGTGATCACCTAGTACCTACTAATCTTGGGAAACACAAACAAACTAGCTAGAAAACAAGTAGTAATACCATACGGCCAGTTCTGCACAAGAACCGCCCAAAAGATGGCCAAGCACAGTGCAGTCAGGCATATCAACATAAGCAAGCAGGCAGGAGCGCACTGGCTCGGCTCAGGGAAGTCGACAATGGGGAGGAAGGGCAAAGACATCTTTTCACATGTGAATTTTAGCCCAAAACTAATTGAAAAAATGATAGAATACCAAAAGAGCAGAATAAGCTGGCTATTTCCATGAATTGTGTGGCAATTGCTAGAGGGCAATTTCTGTGGTGGCATCTCATAGAGTGGCAATATTCGGGGTGGCAAATAATTGATTTTCCCATATTTCAAAGAGATTGGCCATCAAAGATGAAAAACGTTCGACCACACATTTCCCATGTTACAAGAGTTTGTGACCAGGGAGTATAACTACTGAAAATGTTCGTCTTGGCACAAATTTCACAATAACTAATTATTTGTTCCGTGGAACAGCTAAAATAAAATTAAAAGAAATACGAAAGAAGTAAACGTAGAAAAAGTTTTGGAAACTAAAATTACACCTAGTAACTCAGAAAAGATAAACATGATATGATTAACTCTTCGATAGATAATTCACACTGATAAAAAAATACATTAAAAATAAATTTTTTAAAAAAAAACACTTCTGCTCCACAAAGAAGAAAGAAAAGCCTTGAGCAGAGCATGAGACAGAAGACTAGTATCAAAAAATAGATCAAGACAGAAGACTAGTATCAAAAAATAGATCAGGTGCTTAGCATATACATTCCATCTTGTGAAAGAAAAGCCTTGAGCAGAGCATGAGACAGAAGACTAGTATCAAAAAATAGATCAAGTGCTTAGCATATACATACATTCCATCTTGTTAACTGCCTCAAAACTTCAGGTTCACAAACAGCTTTAGCATCATCAACAGTACCTCCATTTTCCAGTTTTTGCAAAGCAGCTTGTACAGCCTACAAAAAGCCATATATTAATACATGTTGAATGGAATGACTACTGATAGATTCCATCACTCCTGGAATTTTTGTGAGTACCTGAACAGAACGCTCAAGCTTGCCCCGTGCAATGATTCTGTCAAACTGCCTGCCAGAGGATGCATAAGTTGAAGGAATGGCACACCTTCTAGAGATATCCTCCAATGTCAAGGAAGAGGCCTCCTTTTCTACCAAAGCTATTACCCTAAAACAGAATTAACAAAAATATCATGATCGGCCAAGGAGTCACAAATTTGGATATAATTTTAAAATATTACACTTTGAATTATTAATGATAACAAGATAAAAACAAAAAAGAATGCTGAAGCAAAGGAAATATATAAGAAAGCCAACAACAGTTTGTGAGAAGTGACCTCTCTAGCAACATTTCAACAATGTTTGGTCAAGAACTCGATCTTAATGGAAACATTCCACCAGCTATAATTAATAAGAACAGCAAAAAAAGGAAAATGCACTACTTTCGAAGAATAGCAGATTCCTATACTTTTCTTTTGCCAAAATGCTACAGGTAAAAGAAATGACCTAGTTACCCTTGTATGATACAGAAGTCCCTAATTGCCTGTGAAATCCCTATTTCCAAACTTCTTCTGGGATGTGGCTCTGATTTCACCCCCTTTTGGAGGCTATTTTGGGCTCGATTGTGACGGCCCACATCGACTGAGTGGTTCATTTCACTACCTGTCACACGTTGGAATTTCTGTTCACGCGCACTGTTCATGGGTGCGAACAATACAGCGTACTGTGGTGCTGTAGCAGCCACGCATAGCAGGATTACATTAGTTATGATTGAGATAAGATTAGTTCCTTTAAATTCAAGATTGCTTTCTTAAGAGCTAAGTAAGTCATCCCTACAAAAGGGACATGATGCACCCATTATGAATTAAGCAAAGAAGATGAATTAGTCTAATGATCTAATCTCTCATCCTACCAAGCCGATGCCGCTTGGCCTTCCTCCCGCGGAGTTTACCCCGATGAACTAAGGTACATGACATCTAGTATCAAAGCAATCGATCCCTTCCCATGCCTTCTGCTACCATGGGTACAAGACTTGTTGCCGAGTTGTTGGCCACGATAAAGACTAACGCCCACAAGATGGCCACTAGTACCAATAACATCGATAAGAAGATATCGGCCATTTCCTAACATGCATGCCACCTTAGAGAAGATGGTCACGAATCAAAAGGTGCAACAAGAGGCAGCAGCGGTGTTGTTCCCAACAGCAGCCGCTGGAACCTGCCGCGGCACTATCACATCATGTCGTGGCAGTCACGGTCCTACCGCGTCCTGCCGTGCCAGCCACAGTCCTGCCGTGTCCGGCCATAGCAGCCACATCACTGCCGCGATCTACCATGGTACTGCCAATGCCTGTTGCAACCCTATCGCAGCAGTCGTGTTGCTGCCGAAGCTTACCGCGGCAATCATGTAACTACCGAACCTGCTGCGGTACCGCAACCCTGCCATGTCCTATCGTGGTGTTGTCAAAGGCTGCCATGGCCCTGCCGAAGCTTGCCGCGACAGCTGCGTCGTCGAAGCCTACTATGAATTAAGCAAAGACGACGAAATAGTCTAGTCTCTCTCCCAATGTTCTTCATCCTCATCTATAGTCTAATCGCTCATCCTACCAAGTTGACACTGCCCGGTCTTCCTAACAACAGTGTTTACCTCGATGAACTAAGGTACATGACACTACCCATTACTAGAAGCTCGAAATGGGATTTCACTCCCCATTTGGCATGACTTGCTTCTTCCTTCAAAAGCTAGGCTTAGGGCAACTTTTGAGTCTTTTGAGAGATAAGATACTAGTCCCTACCAAGAGAGAGAGATTACTAATATGCACAAGACTCTTAACAATGAGTTGACTGGTTTTGGGCAGGATGAAAACACAAGTGAAGCAAACGAGCTTCTAGTCTCTTCTTCGCAAGCATGTGAAGGGGCAAGACAATCTTCCCCACTTTATTTTATGCACATAACCTTGTAGCTGACGAATCCTGGATGAGAGGTTGCAAACCACACAATTAAGAAAATGCAAGTGGTATCTTGTAAAAAAATTAAGTACATATGGGAATATACAACTCTTGGAAACTATAATCATTTAATCAGGTATGGTGCTTTTCTCTTAACAAAAATAGAAACATCTGTAAATTAAACAAATTACAGACAATTTCTCGTATATTTTTGTGCTTAACTTGCAAAATGAACGTATGAGTTAGATCTGAGCAAAACAAGTTCATCCTGACCCAAACATGGCAGGCTTGGAACAACATGTGCCTAGATTTAGAGGCCAGGCCTGGACAGAAATATCAAGTTCATTGGGGCTGCCGAGACACTTTTTCCTCACTTTTAGCGGGAAACAAATGAAGGAACTTCAGCCCAAGCAGCCTAAACCTAGTTGCTTAGTGGAGCAAACCAGTGCAGCGTGATCAAAACCAAACTTTTTGTTGATCTGGCCAGAGCTTTGCTTGGCCCGGGATTTGCTCAGGTTTAAATATAAGGCATGTAAGGTGGACATAGAAAGGGAACGAAGATCAACTTGCTGGATTATGTCCAATAATCTATGATAGTTTTCTCAAGACAGCTATCTCAATAATTAATTAACAGTCTCCTTGCCAAAAAAAAACACATTCTAATGCCTCGCTATGATAATTTCTGTTTACATGAAACGATGGATCCAAGTAACTCACCTCTTCTCAATTTCAGTATCCACAGTAGGAAATGAGCTCCAGGGTGTTTTCCCCGTTGCCAGCAAAGACAAAGACCCCAACTCTTGGTCCTGTTCTTTCCCAGCTTGTTTTGGACTGCTTGCGTCGGCAGCACACTCAACCAACGATGCTTCAAGCTGTGTTGTCTCTTTCAGGTACTTCGCTTTTTTCTTGTCAGGTTCAAAAACACGTTGCTCAAATGAACCCTTCATACCAGCTCTTCTGGCTTTCTCACCATATTTTGCAGTAAACTTCTCTGGCAACTTTGCAGCTTTCTGCAAAGGTTCATCAACATATGAGTCATCAAAAGTCCGTCTTTTCTTATCAGCTAGTTCCTTGACTTTCTTCTTTACTTTCTTTACAGAATCGGACGATTTTTCAACACAAGGAAATTTTATATGGTCTCTGGATGGTGTTCCAATATCAAGGTCTATATCATGGTCCCTGTAAGAATAAATTAGATGTTAATTGCTCTGACTGAGCAATTAGAAAATAAAATTTGACAAGAAAGTTTACACACAAGCAGTAGATTAAAATCCTTTTTGAAAGCTCCCAAGCCCGGGTTACGACGCCCTTCTCATCAATGTCTTCAAAGGATATTTCCCTGTGAAATAATTTCAAGAGTCAGAAGGGCAAAGTACATTTTATGTATTAAATTGAGTCAGAGATCAAACAATATAAACAATAACACCTTGGCAAACATTTTCTATGGTAGGATCTTGGACAGCGTCTGCAGACAGCAAATTGCAGCGGTTCTTGAGTCCTGTCCTCTAGGCCTTTACAATGAAAGCACCAATGTACAGGGCATGTAAATGAAAATCCAGCCGCAATCTTTTTCTCCAATTCAGAGGCTTCATTCCTGTTGTTAGGGTGAAGCAGTTGTGCAACACACTTGGGGTGGTAAAAGTGCCCACAAGTTGCATTATTACAAAGAAACACCTAACAAACAATTCAAGCGTCAGCAGCTTAAAAAGGAATGACTGCACAAAAAAATACAGGATAAAGGAATTATATGGAAAAGTACTGGCATCTCATCAGTTTGCACCTGCCATCCCCCAGCTAGAAAAGGTCCATTACTCCCATTTAAAATGTAAAAGTTCAAAAGTTCAATTAGCTACTCGTTATTGCATAGAATATAGGGTATATCATCAATTCACCATGGACTAATATAACATGACAAGTGATGACATGTGCGCTATCATTTACCATCCAAGAGCAAGAGAAAACAGAGGGTCTTAGAAGAAGGTAGCTTTTCTTTTACGAGCAGCTTAACGATTGTACAGCCTGTTGGGATGGTGAACAGTAGTGATGCATTTTACCAACAACTACAAACCAGCCCTGCCCCCTCTTATTTTGTCCTACCCAGGGTTCGGAAAACCGGCAGTTACTGGCCGGTAACCGGAAATCCTGCCCAGCTCCGATAGCGGGAAAACCGGCCAAATTTCATCAAATGGAAATTTGAATTTGTATGCCATGTATGGTTGGTGCTTTGAGTATTTTGAAGGGTTGGGCAGCATGTGGTGCAAAAGAAGCGTTGGATTCTTCATGTTGGGACTTGGGAGCAGCTAGGGCCCCTTTGCATGTGCTGGAAAAGTGGAAAGTGAAGCAGCAGCATCTGCTGCATGTGAAGGAGAGGAAAGATGCAACCAGGGGCCAAAAACGGAGGAGTTGCATCACGGGAGGCGAGAGGAAAAGCAGTAGCTGCAGCAGCAACATGGGAAGGAGAGGAGAAGCTGCAACAGCACGGGAGGGAGAGGAGAAGCTGCAGCAGCACAGGAGGGGAGAGGAGGAGGAGCACCACCACCACCACCACGGGAGGGAAGAGGAGCAGCAGCCGTAAAACTTTCAGTGAGTAATACTAAACTCAAGCTAAATTAGTTAAGTGCACAAAAATGACAGCAATAGCAGCAGCCATAAGGAATGCTACCAAATTAATTAAATGCAGCAACAAGTAATGACTTCAAGAGGCAACAAGTAATGTATTGTCTATATTTAGCATCCATGAATAGAGGTAATGCCATCACAAATTCATTTTGTTGATTGCATCACATGGTATAGACTATAGATCCATGAAGATAGGGATGCAGATCCTTTTGGAGATCTCATTAATGCCACTATGTACGACAGAGTGAACCCAGTCCATGAGTGGCTGGACAGCTCCATGAGCCACTTAGAGCCTCTACTAGATGAGGAAGGTGAACCCACCATGCCATCTAAAATTGTATTTGAAGTCATCCCTGAGAATGAACTGGATAAAGCACTAGATGATCAACCGTTGAAGCAATGGACTAAGAAAACTATTGGCAAGAGTCATGTTACAAAAAGAAAAACTTGTAGCCAACCAACTGAAAAATTAGCTCGAGACTCTACCTCATGCAACCAATGAAACAAGTGGTTACTAGGAAGAAGAAAAAGGCATTGGCGAGGACATTGTAGGAAGCGATGAAGAGGCAGAAACTCTGTCATCTGATGAAATGGAGTACCAAGAGTCTAGCGATAGTAGCTCTTCACCGTCTAATGATGGTGCTAATGGTGCTGATGGTGGGACAGCTCATGCAGTACAAGAGCAACAAAACATATGTCAACCATTGGACTTCACCAGGGAGAAATTTCACGCATGCTACCCAGGATGAAGACCATAGTTCTCGTGCATCAAGAACAATAAATAAGACCTACACAAGGGTTAAGGACCGCCAACGAGATCATTCTCGGCCACAAGACTTTTTCCTACGCATCCCATGGTAACTCAAACTCTTTTCCGACTAATGGACGTCAAGATGCCAACATACTACCTTCTACTAATGATTCACATTCATCCTCAGACATCTCTTCTTATCCTACTTACCATTATGCAAATCAATCCAATGCAAGAATTGTTTACCAGTGGACCGAACCTGCATATTACCAACAAGTTTACAATCATTGGGTACAGCATGCCCATCTAACATATACTTAGAATCAATACAAAGCGCGCTTAACTCATTCTGAAGAACTTGTCCTAATTGATAACAATGAGTACATTGCACAACCTTCGCATTTCTTAACAATGTATTGGTATGAATTGGTACTTCATTATTGTTTTCAGTATGCTACTCAAGTTACCATTCATTACAACTAACTTGTGTTTTCATTATTTCATATCCTTCACGACACTTGGAGGAGAGGGCTTCATGACGTGGTCAAGGTGTAATAAGCAATTTTTATGTACAACTTCAGGCCTTGTTACTTTGTTAAACACTTTCTATTTAATATGTGCATTATTCGAACTTCTAATCACTCAAACGGTTTTCCACCGGTTTTTCCGGTTTCTAACTGGTTACCAGGCCGGTTACCGCCCCCAACCCGGCTAAGTTCAAATTTCAGTTTGGCAAATTTTATCCAGTTTTTCACTGGGTTTTCCGGTAACCAGCCGGTCACCAGTACCGCCCCACGCGCGGGATTTGCCTCGGTTTTGGTATTTCTAACCTTGGTCCTACCTCTCCCCCACCACTTCGTTGCACAAGCAGCAAATAGCAGACACAGAGAAAAGTCCATTGGACAAACAAAGGGAAATGGTGGATGACTAGATAATGCATCATGGTTGTCACGGCAGACTTGGCTACCACGGCGCCAAGACACCATGGCATCGTAGAGGCAAGATACGGCGATGATGCCAACACCAGGGATGGCCCATCAAGCAGGAGTAAATTATCTTGGTGTGACAAACCATTCTGCTATGAATATGCCTATGGGGCAGCATCCTAATGCCCAGCAGCAGCAATCCAATTATCCAAGTATGTCAAAATTTGGGAGGTAAAGATTTCAACTTGTGTCTAGCATGGTTATTAAGGCGTCGAGATATCGACGATATCTTGTCGCCATATCACCGTGGAGGACCGGAGGTCCCATGTCATCCGGACGACATGGAGGTGCGCCGTATCTGCCGCCGCCAGATTCACTGCCTCTGCCGTCGCCGCCGCCGGATCCACTACCCCCGCCTTCGCTGCAACTAGATCCGTTGTTGCTGCAGCCAGATCCGCCGTCGACGCCGCCGGATCCACTGCCTCCGCCAGATCAGGTCTCCTCCGCGGCTCCGCCGGCTATGGTCTCCGCCGTGGCGCCGCCTCCTACTTTGCCGGGTGATGAGTCTTCTCTGCCGCCTCCTCCGCGACTGCCGCTTGGGGGCAGTGGAAAGTGGTGGTGGGAAGAGGGAGCGGGCGTCGACGAGCTGGCTTGGCCTCGCCGGCGTTGGAGGTGGAGATGGGGGAAGGAGAGAGGCAGGGGGCGAAGGAATGCGGAGCAGGCGGCGGCTGGACGCCAGTTATGAGGGGGCTTGACATTTTGCAATTTAGCCCTCTTATTTTATGAAATTGCAATAAAGTCCTTCTCCCTTTATATTTCTTCTGTTTAGGCCCTCCGGAAGTCTGATATTGTTGTGGCTACTTGTGTGTGGCGTTGCCACGCCGCACGCCATAAGCGATATTGTTGTGTGCAGGTGGTAGAGTCGCCACGCCTCACCGCACCACCTTAATAACCATGGTGTCTAGCATTGTAGTCATTGTCCCTACTCCCTACCCTAGTAGCTTTGTGGAGCGGTGATGGGGAAAAGAGCAAAAGAAGGGTGCCAGCCGGCCAAGGCGCTTGCCTAGCCACTCACTGTGGACGCCGAGGCGACGTCATGGATGCCACAAAATCCTAGGTGCCCGCCTAATTGGCCAAGACAAGGCAAGCCTCCACGGCGTCCCCCTGGACTGCCAGGACGCCAAGGCAACGCCATGACCACCATGGAATGCATACCAGTCGTTTAGCATTTCATAAAACAATGGCAGAAAAAAATAGCAGAAGACAAAAGGCTACGGTGTTGTCACTTGTCACATTCATTAACCATGTCGTTCATTTAATGTTCTACCATAGAAAGTAGCTCTAAATATAAGAATTAACTCAAGTACCAAATTATTTTTGGAACAAAAAACTTGTGTGCCAACTATAAGCCCTTTTCGAGACAATAATGCCCTGAGCCCCTGACAGTTACACCCAATGTCATCTTATGTATTACACTTGAACCCTTTTCTACACAACAAACTAATAATCAGTTGGAAGCATACTGCATCACTTGAACCCTTTTCTACACAACAAACTAATAATCATCAGTTGGAAGCATACAGAGTCTAGAAAATTGACTAGGTAAAGGTGGCTGTTAACTTTTAGAACTCCACATTATATACCATACATGGTTCCTGTTCATAGTTGCATATAATCCATTTGGGATTCATTGTCACTTTTGACTCATTGTAGCTATCGAGACTAGCACCTAGAATGTCACTTGTAATTTCACAACCTAATATAAACTTGATCAGCTTATTACAGCTAACTGCTGTTCCCAACACTGAATTGCAAGAGCAACCTTCAACCAATCACTGACTAGGCCCATTGCTGTGGCAAGTTTATAATAATCTTTGGTGCTGAACATGTAAGGTTGCCACAAAACTACCACCATCCATAACTGGATTGACAGGTATCAACAAGCAGCTCAAGATTTGTTATTGGGTGGTGCTTATTTGATGGTAATTACCCCTCTCACCTTACAAAAAAGACCCACTCAATGCAGTACTTTTGTAGGCAAAGATGGTTATAATAGACTCATAATGTTTTTTGTTTTATGATGACAAATACCTTGGCATTTAGTCCATCTGAAGGCTCCAACTCTCCACAGACAAAACACTGGTGCTTCTTATGCTCACAATTCTTGCACAAAAAATTTTGGATTGCCTACAAAACATTAGAAACAGATATGAAAACAGTCTGGAAAAAAGAGGCAGGAGTAAAATATGATAGCTTTTTACCAGTCAAAGTTCAAAATTACCTTAATTTCTGCCTTTGTGTAGCCAAGGGTTGCACAATACGAATCTTCACCATCTCCTATTTTTGCATGGAAGGATCTCATGCACAGACCTTCGCAGCTACAGCAAATCGGCATAAAACACATGCTAATGTGATTAGAAAAATAATGACAAATATAGGACAGTTGACCACTCAGGAAAAGTGAGCTTTAGAAGTTGTCGATGAAATACATAGAAAAAACATAATAATACTTCATGTGCATGATAGCTAACAAAAGTACCCTATGTACTCTTTGAAAAAAACGAGAAAACAAGGCTCATACATAAATGGAGAGTTAGCTCCTTCAATCCCACTATCCTGTTGATCAAATAACATGAGGGCTGAATGCGAGTGAACTACAATTATCTACTGGCTAAGACTGAATGCGAGTGAACTACAATTATCTACTGGCTAAGAAGGAAAAGCTCATGTATGTACAGAAGGCCATGGGTGCTAAATGCAGGACTGCTCTAAGATGGAAGTCAAGATTTAGTGCACTCAACAAGCATAAAAGATAGGCAAAATTGGCTACAAGACATTATAAATTTGTGGTGTTTGCTCCAAGCCACTATCTTTTTTGTGTCTTCGTTGAAAGACAGTAAACTTTGGTGGCTCTTTGCTGGTGGACACTCTGCTCATTAAAATCTTTTTTGGTTGAGAGAGGAGAGGGGTGGATGAAAAGTCTTTTTGCCCCTGTAACATAGCGTTGTCTAAGGTTGTCACGGTGCTCTAACAAGTCGCGGCGAGACTAGGGTGCCTGGACGCCTAGTCGACTAGGCGTCCGCCATGACGACAGTTAGACGATAGTAATAAATACAAATAATACCTTATATGACCAAAACGTAAATAACCATGCGACATAATAGCACAAATTATCCAAATAACAAGGTCCATAATAGCAAATATCATTAACATTTGAGGTGTATCAATTTTTATTTTATTTTCTTCCTCCTTTTCTGTTCTGGTCCATTTTTCTATTTGGCCCATGCCTTCAGCCCATTGGTGCATGTGGCAGCCCACCAGCCCATTTGCCTCTCTCCCCCTTATCTCTTCTCTCTCTCTCTTTCTCCGTTCTCACGACACACATGCACACCTTCGCACACCTTGGCTGCCTCCCCTGCTCGCCTTCTCCCCTCCCCTCCCATCACCTGCTCCCCTCTGGCCTCTACGGGAGGAGGCGACGCTGGAAGGCCGAGGGCCGAGGTAGCTGTCGGAGAGGCCGAACCCGGCGAGAGAGAGCCCCGAGACGCCAGATCCGGTGTGAAGAGGCTGGCGACGGAGAGGATCTGGCCTGGGGTAGCAGCCGGGAGGCGGCGGCCAGATCTGAAGACGACCAGTGCGGCTCGGGAAGAGGATGGAGGAGGCCGCGAAGAGCACGGGAATAGGCAGCCAGCTCCAGATCTGACCGGTGCGGCTTCAGATCCGGTCGGCGGTGGCTTTGGATGGAGTGACGGGGCGCGGGTCCACGAGCATGGCGGCTGCGGCGGCGTGAGACCTCGGCGTCGTGCTCCTAACTCAGAAAAGTTGGGTGGTAGACCACGGCGTCGAGCTCTAGGAGACGGGATGCCAAGTCGTCACCGTGGCGACGACTAGGCGACGCCATAACAACCATGGCGCTATCGGCAAGCCCTTGGCCGGCGCCTTTGTTTGTGTCAGAGGAAAGCAAGAGATGAAGGGAGAGAATGATTGAGGCTGACAGTGGGCCCAACAAGGGCATATGGGCTTGACTGTTATAGGGGCAAAAAAGACTTTCCAATCACCACCTCTCTTCTCTTTCAGCCAAAAATGGTATTTTAATTGCCAGTGTGTCCATCAGCAAAGAACCACCAAAGTTTAGTGTCTTTCAACAAAGACACAAAAAGATAGTGTCCTAGAGCAAACGTCACAGATTTGGAGTGTCCTCTAGCCAATTTTGCCTAAAAGATATCATCACTGTTCAACCATGAATATTCAGCATGACACTGAGCATTGGGCAAATATAAAAAAATAGAAACCAAAATGTAAAGTGCCAAAAAGCATAAAATCACATTTGATTTGAGGATGCCAAGAATATCTGCATGTTGGTTAACAAATTTAAATGCAATATTCTCGAACAGGGAGGCATATGAATAATAAGTTAGGACCAAAAGTTAACATGGGATGATGGGAAACTTGCTAGGAAATCATATAAAATTAACCATGTAAAGGTATAAACCTAATTCAGTAAAAACAAACATTTAGTGCCATAAATTTTTGTTCCTAACTAGACAACTGAACAATTACTAACTGATTTTTCTCTATGTAGTTCCTATAAAACAAAATATTTTGTCTACATACATAATTATTAAGGCATAAAGTCGAGTCGAGTCGAATCGCCATGCTACCGACTTGCCGGTTAGTCATGACTAGTCCCTGCTAGTCATCGACTAGTCCACTACTACTTGTTGGTTGCTTCTACTACTAGCCGCCTTCTACCACTACTACTACTTGCTGCTGCTAGTACTGCCTGCTACTACCTACTACCAGGATCAGAGAGGAAGAATACCCAAATATTGATCTAGAAGAAAGCAGCAAAACTGAGTCTGATAGATGGAAGGAGAGGATGGAGAGAACAGAACAGCAAAAAAAAAACACTAGGATCAAGATCTGAAACAGAGCAACAAAATCGGAGGAAGAAGATGGGAGAGTAACCAATAGGAAGAACAGAGCAGCCAATGGATGAAGAACAGAGCAACAAAACGGAGCAGCACCTGGCTCGATCTGCTTCTTGCAAGGGGTGGTGAAGGTGCACTATCCGAGGCGATTCCCTCTCCGAGGCTGCGACAGCGAGGTTGCCTGGGAGCGAGGGAGGGATCACCCCATGCCTTCATCGCTGGTTGAGCACATCTGGTGTGACGGCTCTACATGAGGGGAATGAAAACCTAAAAGCCCCTTCCCTTTAAGAGCACCAGCTGGGCCACCAAGGCCCGGCCCGGCAGCCAAGTGCATCAGCTGCCAATGAAGAACATACGATAGAGATGCAGAGTTGTGACGCCGCCTGTGCCCTCTGATTCATGCACGCCGCCACCGCCGCCTCCTCCCCCCTCCCCTTCACCTCTTCTCCATGCGCCAAGTCGACAGGCTAAGTCGCCTGACTAATCGCGATTAGTCGTCAACTTGGATTCCAAGTCGCTTGACTAGGCAACTAGTCAAGTCGAGGTCCTCCACTCGTACTACCAAGCCGACTTTGCAACTAATCACACGACTTGATACATAGAAAAACAGCTTATTTCCTATTATGTTTACCTTGTTTCTTTTTCTTTATGGAAATTGCAGTCAAAGGATTCACATATAAGCCCACAAGGCCACAAAGCCAAAAGCGTGATATAGTTTGTCTACCGGATAATCATAACACACCCTGAACAGAAAGCATGGATGCTCTATTTTTCAATTGTAAACTAACATTCTACTTTCTAATACCAACCTAGCCTTGACCAATTGATCCTTGAGTGAGTTTATAAGGACAACCAAACTATTAAAGGTCATTTCTTGTATGCAACTCATGGAAATACTGTATGGCTGCATACAAAATCAAACATGTCTATCTTCCAAGGTTGTAAGAAAGTACGGAATAAAAAAATATGTCTTTAAAGAATTGCGACGGAGTATGAAATCAAACAAAATGTCTTCAATGGATTTCAGCAAATTACAACATTTACATTCTGGCAACCTGCATGGACTGGAATCTCCTCCGCGGGAAATCGGGTTATTACCACCAAATGATAAAAACCAGCTTGAAGGACTAAGATTTTTCCATAATCTAATGTGGTACAGTTTAATGCTTGACCTAAGATTTTTACATAATCTAATGTGGTACAGTTTAATGCTTGACCTTCTGATATTTATTTACAAATTAATTAATTATTCGATAGTTCACAATCAAATATCAAGTGAAAAATTTAGGTATCTTCAACCTATAGTGAAATTATGAAGTGCATCTAGTTACTAATAGTTAGTACAAAATGGATCTAGTTAATAAAACGTTTGGTACAAATCACCCCCTTGGCTCCCAATTTGCTTTAATATACATGCAGTGTGTGAAAATATTTTGGACATTTCAAGGAAAATAGAAGAGTGCCTACCATAAGAGCTCCCCTCCATTGTCACAGATAGCACAAACTGAATCGAACAAATCTTCGTCGCCCTCATCATCTTCATCACTATTGTTATTTGGTTCATGCTTACTGTCATCTTCAACCATCTCCTCTATTTCGTCATCTTCAGCAATGAACGCTTGTTTAACTTCCAGATTATTGCAACCAACCTAATTGAAAAGTAAAAGGAAAAGGGGGGAAAATGGTGAAATACACAATTGAAAGCTCTTTAAAGTATCAGCAAGGAAAATCTGAGCTACCTCGCCAATCTTTTCCATAGTCTTGCCTTTGATGAATGCTTGCAAAATCTGTCAAAGTTTAAACCATCATGAGATATAATCTTCTAAGTAATATCAATCAACAATAATAATAACAATAATTAAGAGATTTATTTTGCTAAGAACGTAAAATTGGTAAATGTTGCAAGGAAGACATTCTTTTTGTGCAAATCAAATAATTATAAATTAGATACTTATACATCAAGCTTACGATCATGTCTTAAGCGGGTAATATTCTTTCCCATAAAACTGCAATCACCAATACCAAAAAAACAAGTACTTCAAGTAGAACAATGGCAAGCTAAACTGAATAAAGAATTCACGCATGCAAAAAAGGTGATCAGAATACAAAAATCAACTCTTTTTATATATCAAATATACATAATTACATACAGTAGGATCCTTTCCTGCTGTTTTTCTTTTAAAAAGTGCAAAAATAAGGATGAAGGGGAAGTGCTAAAATTAAATAGCATTGTTGATAAGTACAAAGGGGCGCAGACAGTGATCTTGAGAAAGAGCAAAGCAAAGTGTAAACCCTGCAATATGCATCAGCCCTAGAAAATGAAATGCTTCTATCCAAGACAATAGTACCAACTGCAATTGTACCAGAATTTGCATGAAATGCTTCTCTTCTCTTTTCTTTTTCTTTTTCTTTTTCTTTTTCTTTTTCTTTTTCTTTTTCTTTTTCTTTTTCTTTTTCTTTTTCTTTTTCTTTTTCTTTTTTTCTTTTTTGGCAAGGAAATTTGCCTGTATGCAGTTGTACATAATTTACCAGTACACATTTTGGACTACAATTCTACAAAACACTGAAAGTTGCATACAACCCCACTAGCCCCAAGTAGCTTATAACTAGGATCTGAAGAACCCGGTACCTCTGAATTCACTAAAGCTGGATCTCTCTCAGCAACCAGTTTAATTAGTGGTTGATGATTCCTAAAGTCGTCCTCCGAGGGCCTAACCACAAATTTGCTGTGATACAAAAAGAACTTGTAAAATTCTAATCAACTCCATATTAGTGACATAAAGAAAACAATGTAGCACATACTCGAAAACTCCTCGGAGATGATCCCATATGTTCTTCTCAGGGCTCTTGGGCCTCCTCCTGAGGAAGTGAAGCATCTCCACGGTGATCAGTACGGACCGGACAGTCTCCTCGTAGCTCGGTCTCGGCTTCAACAGGACAATCCAGCTGCCCTCCGTCGAAAGCACAGTGATCTCGGGCGACCTGCCATCAAGGCCTAGCTTCCACGCAACCACCTGTTTGTAAACTTTCTGGAGGCCACCGTCGGTGAACCCCCGCAGGTACACATCCTTCTTGAAGGACGGGACTTCCTCGGCCGCATCAAACTGGAACGGCAGGGCGTCAAAGGAGATGGGCGCATCATTGTCGTCCACCAAGTAGTAATTCTCCACTGCCTTCAGCTGGGGCTCCACATCGTCGTCGTCCGAGGGCATCATGGCCGCCGTATCCCAATCTGAAATCTGCCCCCCAAAAAAATATCAGGTGCATGGTACGGGAAAACCTCTTCCCCTGTAATCTGGGGAGCAAATTCCCCAAAGAAAGATGGAGAAAGTAGGCAAGAATGGCCCCCAACCCCAAGTGATATGCCGCGAAAGTAGATAGCAATCAATCGGGAAAAAACAGCACGAAATGACCAAATCAATGAAAATTTTCCGCTCAAACGCACCTAAAGTGGATCAAAAACTAAGCTTCGATCCAACCAAAAAAAAAGAACAACATTTAACCCCATTTCCTAGCAAAAACCCTCCAACAATCCCCCAAAGAAATGGAGCAAGAAGGGCACCCAAAGAAAAAGCAAGCTTAATCTGAAGGAAATTGAGAAGGGTAGGGGGAAAATCGCGAGACGGAACGAACCCTAGGGAGGCCGAAGCGGTTCTCGCTTGTGAGGACACGGGACAGGACGGGTCGGGTGGTGAGACGCCGGTTTCGTCGTGGAGAGAGTTGGGGGTCTAGGGAAGCCGGGAGGGGACGCAAGCACACTGCAGACTTTCCTTTCGGGGAAATAAGGCTCGGTTCTTTCGGGAAATTTTTTGGTACGGATAATCTTTTTTTATTCGAAATTACATAAATATATCCGCGGGAAAATTTTTTACAAAAATAGGCTCCAATCGCCTAATGGTTGGGCGACTGAAGCCTTTCGCCTAACCATTAAGCGACACAGTAGAGCGACTTCATCCAGTCGCTCTTCCGTACGGTGACTTACATGTAGCCGCCTTTCCGTTAGGCGACTAGCATGCAGTCGCCATCCCGTTAGGCGACTGCATGTAGCCCCCGTGATTGTTTTAGATTTTGTGAATTTTGTAATGTTGAACCGGTAAAAAATACGGTGAAGTTGTAATAAAAGTTTATGTTCATTGTATATTGTAGGTGCGTAAAAAGTTTTTAAAATTTTTTTTATGAAAGATTGAGTAGAGAACGATCGATACATACACTGTTAAGTGAGATAGTTTATGTGCGGAGAAGAGATGATAGACTTATGTAAATTTAAATAAACTTCATAATATAACTGTGAGTAACATGCGACATGTTTTTTCATTACATGTATAACATATATAGCATCTGCAGCACGCCTCAGTCGCCACCCTGGTGTGCCCCGTCACCGCGCCCGCGTCCTCCCATACGGCCTCGCTTGGCCCTCCTCCGGTGCAACGGGTTAGGACGATCCGAAAAAGTAAAACGAGCAGGAGGGTGTCTATCCCGCCCCTGCGCTGGTGGAGTCAACTGCACCTCTGGCTGTGTGCCCTCCGGTGCACCGGGGAGGGCACTGCCAGAGAGAACCTCCGGTGCTGCGTCGGAGAACTGCCCGGGCCACTCCGCGAAAAACTGGTCCACTTCGTCCTGGCCTGGGGAGACGTCGTGTTGCTAGTAAGTACCTGCAATATTAATATCGTTAGTTCGTTGCATGTCGTCTTCGGATAAACACGATATAAGACCCTCTGCGTACCCGTAGCTGGCGCCATCGAGGTTGAAAAGACAGGGGTGTGCGTAGGAGGCGTGAAGTGAACCGGTGTAGGAGGCCCTGCCCAGGCTGAACCCCCTGGCTGCTCCGGGTGAGGTGGTGGAGGACGTGTCCACGTAGGTGCAACGGAGTAGTGCCACGCTGGTCGGGGTGGCACTGGTGGACGAGCAGTCGGAGCGGTGGGCGTGGAGACCACCGGTAGCCTCGTGCAGGACAGTAGGCTAACAATACGTCTACACCCCTCGTGCATCCGACGCGCAAAGCTGACGCCCTCCTCATGGGTCAGCTGCCCACCAGTGGCGACCCTCTCCAGTAGTGTGCCGGAGTCGGCCCATAGGGCAGAACCGACGTCAGCCTGGACACAAAGACATGAAATGGTTGATCATCGAAACGACATTACCATTTGGGAATCTTTGAAATGACATGTAACGTACCGCGATGTGAGCGTCGCGCACGAATTGCGCGGGGTACGTGTCCGTCGGAGCGGCGACGTGTGTGGCACGCGGGTCTACCACATATACGAGCCTGGTACGGGTCCGCGGCTGGTACCAGCGCAGGTACTCCGCGTACTCCCTGCTGTCGTACGGGCGGTCCTCCTCCACGCGGTCGTCCAGCGTACCCACCCACTGCTCGACCCAGGGATGCATCCTCGACGACCAGTCCGTGCCTCTTTTCACTCTCTTCGCGTTGTGCCTGCGTATAGAACCATTACGTAATGTGAGATACTTGCGAATGCAGTAGTATGTACATATTTGGCAGAAACGATCACTCACCCGTGCACGTGCCGCGAAGCGATGGTCCGACTGGTACAGGAACCGGCTGCCGTAGCCCGAACTGCCGCATCACCCGCTGGGGTGCGTAGTCCTCCACGTAGATGAGGTACACGAGCTTCCAGCGGGTGAGCCAGAAAGCCCGGTCACGCCAGCAAAGTGAGGACAGCCCGCCAGGAGCACGGGCCTGCACTGCCATAGCGTCGTACGGCTCCCAGCGCACGTCGTCGGCTGTGATGCGGTCGAGCTGCTCCACAAAGACCCGGTACGCCCGCGTGACCTGCATGTGCGCGAACTGTACCTGCAAGAAAGACAAGTTGTTTACAATGACGATCGTCAATAAGAAAGAAATAGTTGACTGTGATAATACTTACTCGACGACGGCACCAAATAGAACCCATCGTCGGCCGGTCGACGTCTCCCCCTGGATACATCTCGGGCCCGTACGGACCCATGTCGTCTAGCACAGGTCGTCCGAGGCTTAAGCGCTCGAACGACCACAACTGCAGTAGCAGGGGACAGCCCGTGAGGATCGAGTTCACCTTGATCCTCGTGCACGCATCGCACAGCGCGCGGTACGTCGCGGCAAGTACGGCCGATCCCCAGCTGACCTGGTGGGGCTCGCCGTCAGCAATCGCCCTCGCATAAGCGATAAGGTGCGCATCCACCGAATTGCCGTGGCTGGTGGTGAAAAGCACCCAACCAAACAGTCACAGCACGTATGCCTCCAAGTGGCGCGACACCTGGTGATCGTCTGCCTGTGGATCCATGCGCTCCACCTGAATGCAAACAAGTTGTTATTAGTACGTAATACCACAAATAAGAGCTTCGAAGACACGATCGATTGTAACCACGTACCCGGTACTGTGCGAGCCACCTCAGTGTCGGCCCATGGGTTTGATCCTCTCCGAACATGTGGTGGCCATCGGCCGGTGGAACGACACCCTCGAATCTGCCTAGCAGGTCAGCGCGCCAGTCGGCCGGGGCCTCCGGTAGGAAGGCAGCGTCTCCCGCGATCGGAAGCCCAAGGAGCAGGGACACATCCTATAGGGTCGGCGTCATCTCCCCGAATGGGAGGTGGAAAGTGTGCGTCTCAGGCCGCCAACGGTCCACCAAAGCCGTCAGCAGGGAACGGTCGAACGGAAAGCGTCGTGATTGCTCCCCGCCCACCTCGTCCCCGCCCTCGTCCCCGCCAGCGGCTCCATCCTCGTCCGTGGCCTGCACCATCTGGGCAAGAGGGAGTAGCCCGGCATCCCGCAGCCTGCAAACAAAGTGAAGGTCAGCACGGAACGAACTTACGGTCGCACTAAACGCTGGAGTAGTGCAAACCTGGCAGTCCAACGAAGGTCGAGTCCCCAGGCCACGCGAGGTGTGCGTGTCCGGACCACTCCTAGCTGACCTCGCAGCTCGTCCGTGCTCCCCGGTGGTGGCACTAGACGGGAAGCGCGATGAGAGCGGTCCACGTGCTCGTCCAACAGCGCGTACGGGCACTCGGAGTCACGTCCAGCACGAGTCATACCTGCAAAATTTGTATAATAATTTCAACATTAAATTTCTACATCTAAATTTGTACAATAATTTCAACATTAAATTTTCTACATCTAAATTTGTACACTAAACTTTCTACACTAAATTTTCTACATCTAAATTTGTACATTAAGTTTTCTACATCTAAATTTGTACAATAATTTTAACATTACATTTTGTACATGTACATTTAAATACTATATTTTGTACAATAATGCATTATAAATGGTATACAAAATTTATAAACTCAATTTCTAAACTTAATTTCTAAACTATATTTACTAAAAAAATTTGAAAATTAAAATTTTAAATTAGATTTCTAAAGTTAATTTCTAAACTATATTTCTAAACTAATTTTCTACACTACATTTTCTAAACTAATTTTTTACACTACATTTTCTAAACTAATTTTTTACACTAACAAAAAATATAACACCAAAAAATTAAATTTCTAAACTAAATTTCTAAAGTTAATTTCTAAACTAATTTTCTAAACTATATTTCTAAACTTACGAGATCAAGATTAGACCTAGATAACTTATTCCACCAAGTCCTCCCCATCCAGTACATGTGGTTGTACGAGATATGCTCAGGTCAACGGTACTTAAGTTCGGTCCTTAAGTGACTCGGGTGAGACTACAATGAACCGGGGTTACCTTCCTTTCATCAACCTACCACACGCCCAAGTCTAAAACACAAGTTTTGAGTATCAATTTTACCCAAGAATTTTCCATAAAGTTTATAGAATTTTCCAACCATTCCATAACATATTTATTATGACCACGACTAAGCATTTTCTACATATTCTAACTGAATCCTATCAAAATTTACCTAAACCAGTGGGTAACTATTCCTAATGTGACAATGGCACCAACATTCAAGTTCAAGGGATATTTCATTGCAACATAGGACATAACTAATTTCCTAAGCATAAATATATATAAACATGGTTGTATGAGATATGCTATGTTCTTGCTTCTCACTCACGACATAGCTGGGTTATATAAGCCCCAGAATCAAAGTACTTAGATCACAGCATGTTTAATTAACAGTAAAAACTGGAAATGTCCGGTTTTAACCACATCCCGACACATTTGCTGAGATACAGTAATTACCGAAACGCCCCTCAGCCGTGCGATTGTAGTAACTCGGGATTGCTTCGCATCGCGCCCGTCCCTCTGCGCCAAGTGGAAGTCGATGAAGCGGTACGAAGGGCGCCGACTTCTCGCTGAACGCTTACATCTACAGAAACTTCAGAATTTGCCCAATACTTCAGACTTCAGGAAATTTTCAGGGCCTGACAGATGGGGAAGGTAGTCTTATAGAAGGAAAACAGGTAGTCTTAGAGAAGGAAAACAGGTAGTCTTAGAGAAGGAAAAATAGTGACGAGAGGGACAAGAGGGAGTAAAAAAAGCACTTCCGATTGATTAATGATCACATATCTGCTTCCTGATTGCCCCTAAATTTTTGGTGCACCTCCATGCAAAAAAAAAATCACATTTCCACCCTACTACTTTTAGATCAGACAAATTGGCTAGCGAATTGGCATCTAAATCCAACTATTACGAAAGCCCTTCGCAGCTATTGAGTGTTAAATTTTGGGCCAAATTGGAAGCAGGATAGGTGGGAATGTATGAAAACCTATATGATTTTGAAACAGACTGCAATTCAGGTGCCTCCGTGCATAGAATCAAACATTGGCTTTCCTCCAAAAATAATAATCTGATCTCCGGGCCGAACTCCCATCAGATCGGCAACTGTTGGAAGAAATGAACTGATTTTAGTTCATCCCAATCAGACCAGCGAGACGGGGCATGCTTCTTGGCTCACCGTTGCCATCGCAGCAAGCGAAGGAGGTGGGGAAGGAAGGGCGTCATGGATTTTGCTGGGCTTTTGGTGCCATGGATTTTGGTTGGGTTTTTTTTAAAAAGTAAAATTATGAATCCTAAAAATATCTAAAGCAATCCACCCTTTCAAGCAGGATTTTCTTTGACCGGGTCACATAATTATAGGCCTATTCTTTTGGGGTTTTCGAGTGGTTTTTGCCGGAAACTGAAGTCAAATAGATTTTTTCAAACGGTTTCTCGAAGCCGTTTCTCTAAACAGTTTCTCCAGCCTACCAACACATGTATCTTTATCACCGTTTAAAAAAGTGCAACAAAAAACCATTAGCCGCAGTTGATACTGTGCCATGATGGCTTCTATCGACGATGAAGGGAGTGGTCAAATATAAAGGGCATGGTCATCGGGACACTGAGCCATGATGACCATGTGGTGAGATGTATAAGTGGGGAACGGAAGGTAGGATCACATGCGCCAATATAGCTAATAGAACAATAGACATAATAGATGAAAACAGTGTGCTTGGATTTGCAATAAAGATGTAAACATCACTGTACCACGTGAAGTCACTCCCTGTCATTAAGGAGTTATTAAGGGAAAATGCACAAACCCCTAGAAATCACTCCGATTTTAAAAAACGTCCACACAACTCGTTTTGTGTTGTTTACACCCTTGCAAGCCACTCCACTTACAAAATCCCGCTTACGTTTCTCGATCTTGATCAGGTAGTTTTGTAGTAAAAATAGGGAAAAATTAATATGGTTCGCATGTTAGAGACTACTTCCCCTGATTTTAAATATAAGTCGTTTTCAACATTGACGTATCTCCAAGGTGATATTTTGATCATAAATTTTTATAAAATTATGTTATTTCAAATAAAAAGCAATTATATATTATAAAAGTATGTTCCATGATGCATCTAAAAATACGAATTTTATGTTCACAACCTTGATAATTCTTTATATATTGATGGTCGGTGTGAATTTGGAGGTAGTACAATTTTTAATGAAAACTTTCTTTTCCCATATTCTCCACCTTGGCTCTCATTCCCCCTCTCTCCCTATGCTACTGTGGGCACATGATATAGGTGGTGCTCCAAATAGCACAAGCATGTCAAGTTAAGACCATGCATATTATCAACTATTTATCCATTGTCTTTAAATTTTTATGATGTGATCAGTGAAAAACTAATGGCAACGGAAGCTTACAAACTGAGAGAACTTGTGGGGTTTCGAATGCCCACAAATAACTGGTAGGGAATAGGGATGTTTTTCAGACTTGAGAGTGACAGCTACGGGACGAATGCAATTCTCCCTAGAATTGACTCCATGATAGCATGAAAACAAAGGATAGATTGTAAGCTTATCTTATATTTTTTTAGCAATGTATAAGAGATAACTGAACTAGCACAAATGCTGCTCTTAACATGCATTTATGATTACAGAATTGCACTGATGGGATGGCTACGGTGGCCTGTTGTGCCCTTGAGCACTCGTGATCTCAAATTCATGAGCCTGCTAATTAGTATAAGAGGAATTTTGGTATATACCACTGAAATGTACCTTATTTTTGATATCTAACACATAAAATTTGGATTCACTTTAATATCACCGAAATTTCCAAATCTTTATCAATATACCACTCGTCATGGGCGGACCCACAGGGTATGCCGGGTGGGCCACGGCATACCCTGGGGCGCAGGAGCCGGCCGGCCCATGCCTCCGCCGGTGGTGGGTTCGACCTCGGCTCGTTCAGCGGCGGGCTGCAGCAGTTGCCGCCGGGGTTCAGGCACGCCTTCTTCGCCCCCACCCCCCCTTCTGAAAGCTCGTCACTTCTGACTCCCTACCTCGTTCTCTTGTTGGAGATCAAGGAGCAGCACGGGGGGTCGCTGCAGTCGGGGCAGAGAAGTAGCCAATGGGGGAGGGATGCTTGGCTTGCCTGAGGAGAAGTGATGGGGATGCTTGTGCCTTCATCACGTTTGATGTAATGCCCAACCTGTTCATCCTGCAACAGCTGCCTTGGTGCATAATGTCTGACAACTGCTCACAAATTAAATCATCTTATTTCTGGAAGTGATCTAAGTGATTATCCCAACTTGATATTGCCTTTGATATGCAGGCTTGAGAATGCCATTGCAGTACGGCAACACCGTGATTGATATTTTAGGCGCAGATTGCGCATTCCCTGCTATGGCAAGAGAGTTTGACATGTCCTATTGTTACTTTTAGTTGGAGTTAATTTATTTCGAAGATTTGATTTGCTGGAGTTAATTTATTTCGAAGACTTGATTTGTTAAAGTAAGTTCTGAGAAATCTCGGGTCCTTTAGTTTTTTTGTTCTTAATGTCCTACAAAAAGGTGGTTCCTGGTGTTGCAAGGTGCAGATCCACAGCCATACGCATGGCAGATACCCAGTTTTGCTACTTGTGCGTTGGTTAAATGTGATAGGTGGCAGGATTACAATTCAAAAATCTGATCGATTTCCAAAGCATGCATTTCAAGCTATGGTGGAGGCCACACCCAGAGGTTCCAGCGTTGCAGTTAATAAAGTAAGCATGTAAAGATGGTGAGAATGTAAATGTATGAATGGAGTAGGTGATAAGGTACTACAAGGTATGTTGGGTGTGTGACAGCTTATTAATAAACGATTAAGGTTTTCGCAGTATTTATAATTCAGAAGATATGGTAAATTATTTGGGAGAATGGGATTTACATGACAATTATTGCCTTTTCGCTGTGAATCGAAGTAGGCCTATAAAAGTTGATGAGTTGTTTACTGACAATGCCTCTACAACATCAAATGATTTTGCTAAAAAGTTCCCTTTTTGTTGAGCCATGATTATTGTAGTTTGGCTAGCTAGCTTGAAGAGTATCATATTCGGATTCTTCATATAGACATTTTGTTCAGTGATCTTTGGAAGATACATTATTAGTTTTGTCTTGACAGAAAACTGCCTATATGAAGATTCTGCACTTGTTTAACCTTGACAAAACATTTTTATAATAATTTTTCTCTGCATTTTGTCTATGGAAAATCCAGGTACACGAAACCACATCAATGTTTGTCAGACTAATATTTGTGGTGAGACTAATTTGCTTTTGATTTTGTATGCTTTCAGGAAATCCAAAGAGCAAAGCTTTTATGTCATTAACTGTACAAAGTTTTTTTTATTGAAGACACAGGTACAGACGATGGCCCATTCAAGGGCATGAGCCAGGGGCAGACCCACAGATCTAGATAATCTTGTTGATCTCTCAGGTAAACTTGTTGAAACAAAGAGGCATAAAATATATGATATGATTTACATGCTTCTCAAATTGGTTTTACTTCTACCAGTGGCAACAGCAAGTATTGAAAGGGTATTTTCTGCAATGGTTTTAGTGAAAACAAAACTAAGAAATAAGATAGGTGATAGTCTTTTGGATGATTGTTTAGTCACATTCATTGAGTGAGATATTTTCTTTGAAGTGGATGAAGATGATATAATTGAGACTTTCATGTCCTTTAGAAAGCATAGACCAAAAAAGTTAGACAAGTAGTATTGTAAGTCACTTTTATGTATATTTGAGACTATTAGTATGGTGTTTGAACTATTTATATTGTAATTTGTGCAAGTTTCCAACTTAATCCTTAAATTTAAGACTTATCATATTATTTAGTGCCTGTATACTGAATTATGGTGCAAATTTTACAATTATTTACCGAATTGGCAAATGGTTTTACCGAATTGCATATGAAAATTTTGGTGCGGCATACCCTTTGGTAAAATCCTGGGTCCGCCACTGTGCGTTGAGATGTGGCTAGTTGAATCTCATGGACTTCTTTATGGGCGGTGGATCTCATCTCCTGCAGTGACAACGATGTGTCAAATCAAGCATAACTGAATCCAAGTTGCGGCGTAAAAGCTTGAGGGCCAAGTCAGTGCAAACAATTGCAATTTGATCCCTAATTTTGCTATGGAGTTGCTACCTATATTGTTCTAAAGCTTCAAGTGCTCCCTAAAATTTATGGAGTTGCTACACGTTTATCCTTGAGTTGCTACCTAATTCTTATTGAATTTGCCATCTAGATTTTTTCTTCAATGTATGAACTGCTACCCTTATGTTTTCACTGAGTTGCTACCTAGTTTTTTTTAAGGTGTTACTGTCTTTTTTTCTTAGTGAGTTGCTACTTGTGAGTTGCTGCCTAATTTTCTTCGAAGGTGTAAGTTGTTACCGATTTTTAGCGAGTTGCTATATACTTTCCAGTGATTCACTGCCAACTTCTCCCTTGAAGATGTTTGAGTTAGCTATACTTTTTTACATGAGTTGCTACTTGATTTTTTAGTGAGTTGCTACTACAATTATAAGTGAAGTTGCTATCGAGATTTTTCTTGAAGGTGTTGAGTTGGTACACCTTCGACATGAGTTGTTACTTGTTTTGTAGTAAGTTGCTACCACAGTTATTATTTAAATTGCTATTCAATTTTCAGTTAGTTGCTATCTAGTTTTTATTGAAGGTGTTTGAGTTGCTACCCCTTCTTCGTGAGTTGCTATCTCATTTATCTATATGAGTCGCTACCCGTTTATCAGTGAAATTCTCCCTAAGTTTTCCTTCAAGACGCGAATTGAATCTCGATTTCAAATGCAGATGGGAAAAAGATTGTACAACTCTTTTGTGGGTGCTTCGATATTTTTAGTTAAATATAATACTACACATAAACACCAATGTCTACTTAAACAACAAATAAGCACCTTATCTATCCTATGTAATAAGAAAAATCATTTCTTCATTACTAAACTCCTCTCTAAGCATCTGTGCTGTCCATGCTCTTAGCTGCCTAACTTGTCATCACGTTGACAAATAACTAACCAATACGAGGTTAAGTTGTTTGTTATAGCCATTACACAAAGCGGCATTATGAATTTAAATTAGCTTTTGCTTAAAGAAGCTAAAAACCAATTTGAATGCCTCAGCTTCTAAAAATATCTTTTCCAAGCTACTTCCAAAAGCCGCTAACTATCCTCTGTCGCCTCCTCTGTGTTTGCCTCTTTCAAAAGCAGTTTTCTAAATTTTATTTCAAAAACTACTTTTTCCGGCCGTTACTGTTACATTTCAGACAAAAAAACATCAGGTCCGATTAAAACACCCCGTAAGTCTAATGAAAAGTAACATTACGAAGAAACCGAAAGATGTATCCACCATATGGTCAAGCAGCAGCCAAAGATTTGGGCTCACGTCCCAACAGCAGAGGTAGCTCTCTACCGGCCAAAAGCACCCAATAGTTACCAAGTGACTTAGCACATACATATGCACGTTGAAGTCAAAAAAATCAACAGATAAACAAATCGCTAGGTCGCAAATATGAACAAGCACAGCTGCTGTTTCCACACAGCCTCCAGTGGGTAGCTCACTAGTTCTTGAGCTGTCCACAGGATTGAAGAAACCTACTGCTACATGTCCAAATTTACAATACCTGCTAAGAAACGACACCACATATAGATCAAAAATTTTGAGCTGATAAAAAATTACCAAGGGACATGGACAAAAAAGAAAGCCCAGTGGAACCACGAGAAAAGCATCTCCATACAAGTTTGATTTACACAGGGAAGACCAGTAGCAAGGTTTTAGACAGAATACGATTAGAGTTCTGCGACCAAGGTACTCAATACAGACATGCTGACACTAGCTGATCATTCTAGCTCTTGTACCTTTTTTCTCGAAAACGCAGGAGGATTAGCGCTTCATCCATTAAGCAAGGAGGAGTAGCTCTTGTACCCTTGAAACTAAAATACTTTCAGCCAACTACTGCGACTACGGTTCAGCCTTTTGGTTTCCTGCAGAGTTATTGTTGGCTGACTAGGGCAGGTAACCAGGCACTAGAGCAATAGCAACATACCAGGAGGGCTTGCTTAGTAGTACAAATCCTGCTGCCGCCGTACTGGAGGCAGGGCATAACGTAGGCCACTTCGATCTCTTATTGGATGGTTTGTTTCGTCAAGACGTGGAGCATACCGGTCCATAACTGACACCGCAGCCAGATTCCGGGATTCCCAGTTGAATCCATTCTTTTGTGGGTAACCTGATCCAATTCTATAATCACTACACCCTCCATACTCTTCTGCAAAGTCCCACATGCTGACATCTGTTTGAGGTCCATATGCATCATTATAGTTCTCTTGGAGAGAATACCTAACAGGAACAGTGTCCATTGCGTGGTATCCACCATAGTCGAAACCATGGTATTCATCATACTCGAAACCGGGTGAATTACTATGACCAGTAACAACGTCCCTGTCCATAGCATAGTCTACATGTTCTGGTCTTCTCGGATATAAAAAGGGACCATGCCTTCCTCTAGTACCATGTTCTGGTCTTCTTGGATATAAAGGGGGACCACGCCTTCCGCTAGTACCATGTTCTAGTCTCCTCAAAGGGGAACTATGCCTTCCGCCAGTGCCATGTTCTGGTCTTCTAGGATACATAGAGGGACTACATCTTGCACTAGTACCAAAATCAGCAGGAGAAAATGCCGACAGATGGGGACTGCGCCTCTTCCTATCAACATCACCATCGTGGGAATAATCAATGTGACGCTCGCCGTTGGTTCTACGATAATTGGCACGATAGTCCATCCTTTGCCCTTCTGGAGAGTAGTCCCTTGATCTCTTTCGAGCACTTCTCCCCATGGGTGAGTTATCCCTATATAAATTTGCTCCCATACTAGTCCTTGACTCTTTTCTTCTCTTTGATCCTCTTCTTTCTCTGGAATTGTATTCAGAAGCCTCTGCTGCTCTCCTATCATCACTACGCCGAGGACTATTGAGGTCATTGTTTCTGAACTTGTAACCCAGACGTTGAGGACTATTGTGAACCTGTGGATGAGCAGTTCTTTCATCTTCATAACGAGCATCTCTTCCATTTTTCACGTGAACATTTTTTCTGTTCCTATCCAAGTCCATTCTCTTGCCATCAGTTGCCTTTTCCTTGGGCCCCCTTCTCTTTCTGGACTTGTCACTTGAAGTACCTATTTCTGTTGCTTTGATATTATCGTTGCACTGAGGACTCTTAGGCTCCTGTTGGCAGGCATAGCTTCCATCTTCTTTGTCACCATCACATCCACATTCTTGGTGAGTACCAATTCTGTTCGTAGTAGCCGTCTTCTCCACATGTGCAACCTGGACTTGCCTTTCTGGAGGGAGGTCATCAACATGATCTGGTGTCATTCCCTTATTACTTGAACCAAATTCATTGCTTTCGTTCCGGGGAATCTTCTCTTTTCCTGACCTTGAGTCGTGTTCATATGTACTTACCCCCATTCTGTTCTCTCTCCTGGAGATCTCTTTCTCTTGTCCTGATATCGAGTCATGTCCATATGCATTTTCTCCACTATGCGTCTCTCTGTCTTTTCCTGAGTTGAAGTTCTTTTCATCCCCTTCAGCATGTTTCTCCGCAAACAGGATGACTAACTCATCCTCCTGCCCTTGATTTGCATGGACAGTGTCTTTCATGTAGATGCCTATTTCTTTTCCTGAATATTGCCCAGATGTTTCTTCTCTCTCACTGGCATCTTTATCTTTTCCAGCTCTGAAGCTCTCATCATCCAATTCAGCATCTTTGTCCACAAAGGGGGTGTCTAACACTTTAACAATCTTCTTAGCAAGATCTCTTGTTTGGTCAATTTCTGGAATAGAAGGGACTTTTATATGGTCCCTGCGAGGTGTTCCAATAGCAGCATCTATATCATGGTGTCTGCGAGATTTTAGTATGAGTTAGTTGCTCTGAACAGCAACTGCAGAGAAACTTTGGGAATCACTCAAGAAATAACTTACTTGCAGTAAATGATAATTCTTTTAGATAGGTACCAAGCTCGTATACTTGTTCCACGCTTCTTTTTGAAGGAAATTTCACTGTGAAATATTATTAGATGTCATGAGAACAAGACAACCATATAACCTAAATAAACAAAAAGCAACCGATCTGGATACTGCACAGCACCTTGGCAAACATTTTCTGTGGTATGACCTTGGGCAACGTCTGCAGACTGCAAACTTCAGTGCTCTTTTAGTCCTGTCCTCCATTCTTTTACATTCACAGCACCAATGTACAGGACAAGTAAATGACATCCCGGCCACAATCCTTTTCTCCAATTCACAAGCTCCATCAGTGTCATCAGGCTCAAGTAATTTTGCAACACACTTGGGGTGGTAGAAGTGCCCACAAGATGCATTATTACATTGAAACACCTAAAAGAATGCACACTTCAGAAATTTAGAGGGAATAGAAGAGCCACAAGCAAGATTCTAAGCTCATTATGATGTTACTAATTAGCATTCGATGGAGTTTGCTATTGTCTTTTCATCTCTGCTAGAATTCAAGTACTTAACATTAAAAAATCCATATTTGCCCAAAAAAAAAAGTTGAAGCAAATATTCAACTACAATGTCTCGGTATGGAGACCATAAAGATATAAAATGAACGAAGATGGCTTGAAGGGGCACTTAGAAGCATAACTAAACAACTTGAGGACTATGCTGATGAACACACATGACATCAACAGCAGAAGCAGCAAAATGAAAAAGGAATATAAAGAATTAACAGACCATGGTTACAAATTCAAAATACAAGATGAGGGGAACTGGATTTGAAATTTCGTTTTTAATTAGTAAGGCACAGGATGTTACTAAGAATTGAATAAACATGAACGCAAACAGCATTCAGGGATTCTCGAGGCATGAAGAAAGGGGGTGCTACAATAAAAAACATAAATTAGGAAATAAGCAACAACGTTCTTTGAAGGAAGGCAAGCATTGTCTTCGAACGAGAACTGCATTTACTACAAAGGACTCAGTGAAAGGAAGATGCAATATGTTACCTTAGCATTTGGCCCATCGGATTGCTCAAGCTCTCCACATTTGAAACATTGGTGTTGCTTGTATTCACAGTTCTTGCACAGATAAGTACCGATTTCCTTTTCCTGCCAAAAATGTAAAAATGACTGTCAACGATATGTGTGGGAAAATGACAAAGCTGCAGCACCAGTAAGTAAAAACTTTGAAAAGCTACCAAGTGTTATGAATATTGTGTATATATTAAAGAAGCTCAATAGGCAATATATAGAGAGAGTACAAGGAGATATTACAGGGGAATATGCCATATGCGGATAAAAAAAGCGAGGCATATAAAGAAAAGAATAATACAATTCCTATTCTATCTCTGATACCCTTAACACTCCCCTCCCCCAAATGCAAGACGTATGCAATAGCATTGCATTTGAAAAAAGGTTAACACTAAAAAAGAAAAATCCGAAGTCCGTGTCTTAATAATGTTGTCGTTGCGTGCAGCTTTTAAATAAACTGTCAAATCAAGTCGAAGAGGAATATATAGAAGCATGGTGGCGCAAATCGAAGCTCAAGACGGTGGCAGCGCAGTGCACAAGGTGTAGAAGACGCGCGGCAGCCTTAGAAGCTGTAACATTCCAAATTTTTGCAAAATAAAAAAATAAATAATAAAAAAATTAATTAAAATAAAATTTGAATTAAAATAAGTATTTTTGTGCCTAAAATTTAAATTTGGATTTACCTTGAATTTCTGTTTTTGAAAAAGCTGGATTTGAAAAGCATTTTCAGAAAAACCTAAAATTATTAAATAAAATGATATTTTGATTTTCTATAAGAATCTTATGTCAAATTAAATATTTGGATTTTATTTGGATTTTCTGAGTTTTAAAATCTATTTTGAAAAAAAAGTATTTTAAGTATGAAAATTAAATACCAACATTAGTTGGAAATATTTTTATTAAGTCCAAAATACCTCCAGGAGATTTTCTGAATTTTTCTGGAATTTGTGGAGGTCATTTGGTATTTTTCTGAGGCTTAATGGAATTTCTGTGCTTTTCTGAAAACCCAAAAACCAGAAAACAAAATTAAATTCCCTCCCCTCCCCCTCCGGCTGCCACGTGGACGGCCAGATGCCGCCCACGTCCTCCCTCACCGGCCCATCCCGGCCACCCACTCCACCCCGCCTACCCCCTCCCAATGGCCGCCACGTCGCCCCCCCAATCCATCCGCCCCGTTCGCCCCCGCCCTCATCCTCCTCCGTCCGATCCCGATCCATCCGCCCGCGCCCCCCTCTCTCGCTGCGCCCCGGCCCCACCTGCCAGGGTCGTCTTCCACCCCGCCTCCTTCCTCCCGCGCCGCCGCCGCCCGCAACGGCCACCCCGCCCTACCCGGCCGCGCCCCCACGTCGCCTCCCCTCGCGCGCCACCCGGTCTCCTTCCCCGCACGACCCGCGCACGTTCCCCACTCCCCCACCTCCCCACTTCCCCCAAATCGACCGCAACCGCCGCGCCGCTTCCTCCACTCTGGCGAGCAACTCGGGCCGACCCTGTGCCCCTCCGCCCCTATAAAAGCCGCCCCGAGTGCCGCCCCAACTCGCTCCACCTCGCTCCGCCTCTCCTCCCCCTCCCCGAGCTCTCCTTCGCCCCCGCGCCGTGCGCATTCGCCCCCGCCGCCGTCGCCAACTTCGGCAAGCAATCGCCGCCGCGCCGCTGCTCCCCAAGCCCCGCCGGCGCCGCCATCGCCTTCCACACCTCGCCGCGAAGCCCCTCCGCCTCTCCGTCGTGCTCCCCGGCCACCGGAGCACCACCGCGCCGTTGGACCCGAGCGCGCCACCGCCTCGGCCGCCGCCAGCTCGCCACCGTCGCCGCCGGTAAGGCCGCACCCACCGCCGCAATCCCCTCGGCCTCCTCTCCCCGCTCCCGCCCTCGCCGCCGGCCATCGCGCTGCCGTTCGCTGGCGTGATCCTCGGGCCCGAGCTCCTCCCCGGTCGGCCAGCCACGTCAGCTCGGCCTGCCCCCGTGGCAGACCAGGTGGCAACCACATGGCGCCACCTCAGCGCCAACGCGGCTCCCCTCTGCCCTGTTAGCACCCCGTGCCGCCCTTCTCCGTGGGCTCGGTCTATAGACCCCAGGCCCACATGTCAGCCCCTCCCCCTCTTTTCCCGTTCAAAAATAACCCGCCGAAAATGTAAAATCCCTGGCTGATGCAATGCTGACGCCATAATTCAGGCTTTCCTTCAAAAAAAAATAATTCCAAAATCCTCTTTTTCCATTTTCCCTCTTTTCAAACTTCCCGGAGCCCGTTCTCCTTCGTCCTAGCTCCGATTTAGCCCATTCAAAATTCTAAATTCATCAAAAAATTCCCCTCTATCCATTTCTGGCCTCAATTCAAATTTTTGAAGTCAATTTGAATTTATTTGAATTTGATGGGTTATTTTCACGTGTAGACTTCGACGATTCGGGAAAATTCAACGACGAAGGTTTGAACCAAGTTGAAGAGCAAGGCAAGTCACACTCCTTGATCATGTTGATCCCAGATTTTCAAATAAAATTATGTTGATTTAAATTATATTACATGCATATTTTTATTCAACGTATTTCAATTCTGTTTCAGATATAGTTAATGCCTACTTGTTAATTCCTCCATTGAATTTGAATTCCTCAATACCTTGTCACCCTAGATTCAAACTCTAGTTAATACAATAGTGTTGGCTAGAGAAATTTATATCAAATGCTTAGACTGCTTAGATATAATATTTGTTTTGGGATATCTTTCACATAAAATGATAACCCTGTTTACATGAAATGATAAGCTTTTCAACTGTACTCTTGACTTTGGTGAGTTAAGGAGTGTTATGAAATTATTTTGAAAACAAATATGAAACTGGTTTAGACTTAGGCAATTGGTTAGAATGGTGGGTGCAGGCATGCCCTGTTGGTTGGAGCCGCAGCGGTTGATTGTCGTGCACGGGGGTATGTGGTTGGGCCTAAGTCAGATTAAGGACCGGTCTGTGAGCTACTGTTGCAAAGCCTTATCGTACTTCCACATGGCTGGTATGGGACAGCCCTGGCTGAATAATTTGCGAAGTCCCAACCTGAATCAAGTTGTAGGTTGAAAGTGAGCGCGGTTGGTGCCATGTGAAGTCTCACTTGGGCGAGCGTGGTTAAGCCATGAGAAGTCTCGTCTAGGCTCAAGAGGGGGTCCCGGTCTGGTGGATTCCTTACTGGGGTGAAACTTTAGAGTTGGCTCGACCAGGTTGAAGGCTTTGCATTGTAAAGGCCTTGTCACGACTCCTTGCCACACACCTAAGGAAGTGTGTAACTCGCGTGGCACAAAAGGATGATCGTGTCTTGAGGGTAAAGTTGTACAACCTCTGCAGAGTGTATAATCTATCCTGGATAGCCGTGCCCACGGTCATGGGCATGCTGAGTAAAAGTTTTTCATGTATTAGATTTTGATTTTCAAAAATATTTTCGAAACCTTGTGGATGGATGGAATCCATAAGAGAATGAGAACCTTACGGATGGATGGAATCCGTGAGAGATTGAAATCTGGTGAATGGTTGGAATTCATCATAGTTGCGCAGTGAAAGCGTGTGGATGGATGGAATCCATACGTGAGCTTTTGGAAAAGATGGTCCGGGTGAGATGCCCGTGGATAGGTTGGTGTTTAGTTGGAGCCTGCACTGACGGTATTATTTTCGATTACAAATATTGTTTTACTTACTGTATTAAATTCAACATTTTCAATCTACTTATTGTATTTCTTAAATGTTGTTTTATGCAAACTAACCCTGTATGCCTTCCATTAAGCCTTTATCATTATGGTGCATTTTCCCGTGTGACTTGCGGAGTACAAGTTTGTACTCACCTTGCTTTTTCCACACAGAGGAAGATGTCGTCGACTACGGTGAAGATCTGGACGAATAGGCCGCGTCTTACTGTCGTTTGCCTGTGGGCAGGCTCAGTGGGCTTCTTCCGCTTCGGTTTTTCTTCCGCTGCTTATTACTTAATTTTGGCTTATGTGCCGTTGATGTAAACTTTGGCATTCATGCCCATATTCAGTTAATAAATGTCATTATGGTTGATATTTATCTTTGTTGTACGCTGTGTGCACTAGCTGATCCTGGACTAGTGCGATTTACACAGAGGATCCAGGAGTCGTTGCTCCGGGTTCCGACAGAAGCTCGGGGCGGCGACTAGAGAAGCGGCGACATCATAACGGCTTCTACGATCTACACGCGGCTCAGAGAGTAGAGCAGCGGTTGCTGCCATACAAAAGAAAATTTCTATACTTCTATGACTGACAATAAATTTTTGAACTCGCACGGTTTAGACGAACTGAAAGAGAATCTACGGACTTAGATGGACACAACAAAAGACTTAAAAAACTCAACGGACTATTTCCTCTCTTCACCCTCTCATTCTCTCCCGTCTCCCTGCCCTTCCCTCTTCCTCGCTCCATCAATGACCAGGGGAGGCGACCGGATCAGCGCCCCATGGGGAAGGACGGCAATGACTCGAGGGTGTGCGGGCGGCCGGTAGGCGGCCTGGCGCGACTCAGGCAGATAGGGGAGGAGATGGCGCGAGTGATGGTAGGAGGCGGCATGGGCGGAGCTCGGGCAGCCAGCGACCGGTGAAGAGGCCTGTGGGCGGCAGCTACGGTCTGGCAGCGGGACCGCGTCGGAGTGGAGGATCCGGTAGAAGGCAGCTGGATCCATCGCGGATTGGCGACGGAGTACACTAGATTCGACGATCCAACGGGATTTGGAGCGGGCGAGGGCGCGTGTGGACATGGAGGCCTATGGTGGCGTGGGTGCTAGCGCGTGTGGGCGCGTCGGTTTCCAAACCCCAGATCCGGCTCAGGCTCAAGCGGACTCGGTCAACGGTGGCTTCGGGCTCGACGACGGGAGGCGGCACGAAGAAGGTGCGATGACGTCGTCGTTGTCGAGCGGTGTCTGAAGACGAGGCGGTGGCCGGTCGATGCAGCCCAACGAGATGGCCTCCCCCGGAAGAGATCGATTCTCCCAGGGGCAGTAGCAGCGAAAGTAGATCGAGGTTAGGATTTTAACATAAGCTCTGATACCATATTATGAATATTGTGTATATATTGAAGCCCAATGGGCAATATATATAGGGAGTATAAGGGGATATTACAGGGGAATATGCCATATGCAGATAAGGAGAGCGAGGCATATAAGGAAAGAAATAATACAATTTCTATTCTATCTCTAATACCCTTAACAGTAAGAACTTCGAAAAGTTACCCTTAGTTTTGCAGAAGTGTAACCAAGAGTATCACAATTAGATTCTCTCCCATCTTCCTCTCTAGGATGAAAGGACCTCTTGCATCGGCCTTCACAGCTACATCAAATCATTGCGATAAGCAAAGGATAAAAAATTAGAATTAACTAATAAATCAAGAGATGGTTATGCATAGGAAATTTTATAGGTTATCGACACAAAATGGATTCCAAGCAAATCTCAGAACCCACTGGCATGCCAGAAACCCCACCACGGTTTACCGGCGTATTCCAATAATGTACCTTTTTTCTTTTCCTTTCGTATTTTCTCAATTTTTGACGTTTCCTCAACCTTGACAGCATTAGTTCTTGAATTCTTTTGAAATAATTTTTAAAATCACCAAATAAATCAATATTACAAATCCTAGTCCCCAGAAGGATTTCTGGGAGCCAACGGTAACTGGCCAGTTACTGGCTTACTGCTGGGATCTGGAATCCTGAATCAACTGCTAAAAAGGAAGCAGCAACTCTGAAGAATATATGTTTTCACTCCCATCGTTGGAAACGATATGAACACAAATGGTGCAATTTACGTTGAAGGAATTTTACATAGAAAATTTGCAGGTATGTAATAGATCTGAAGTAGTACAAGTGCTAATTTCTTTATATATTTTGGAACAATAGATCATGCAACCTTTTTCTAAAATATTTGGCAAGATGGGCAGTTGCTCATGCAGGTGAACATTTCCCCTCTTCCATTGCTATATAGACTCCATACAATATAAAAGCTTTTGTGTAACATTCATAGAGAAGTTTAAGGTTACTCATCCCTACGATTCAACTCTTATAGCTCACTAAAAAAACTTTCCAACCCAACCATTGGTTTTGTGCAAAGTGGCAAAGCTGTCTTAGAAGCACCATTCGTAAAGTGCCTAATTCACCCCATAAGCACACCCTTATCCATGATCTTTCTATAGTATATTTCTCTTGGACGAAGTGCCCCAGTCACCCCATATGGATAGCCCCATTCAATGACATCTCTTCAAGTTTTTAACTAGCAAAATAAAAGCAAGTACATTTTTTCTAAAGAAACCAGTTTCATTGGCTGACACAATATTATCGCTTTCCAATACAGTTGTCGATCACATCAAGTATGAAATTGTGATGAAGCTCAGAACTTCTATACACCCCCTTCCAATTATACTCTCTCCGTTCTTTTTTACTTGACTTCTCAGAATCCGTGCCGTCAAACTTTTAAATTGACTGCCAAAATATTTAAAACTATCTAGATTAGATATACGAAAATTATATTATTAGATTTGTCGTTAAAAATATTTTCACAATATTATAATTTTATCAGTATATTTTAATGTAAAGTTATAAAAAGTAGCAGTCAAAGTTGTATCTCGAAAACCGTGAAAATAAAAACGTCAAATAAAAAAGAACAGAGGGAGTAACAAAAAAATGATAAGCTAATGACCTCATGTTTGACATTCCAAGAAAGGCCAAGTGGTTTGCAACAAATATGAGAGAACATTAAACAAGACAAAGTTGTACAACTTTGTATTTTGCAAAACAACACGATGTAGACAAAGATATGAAGCGCATGCCAACCCTCCCATGGAATAAGATGCATTAAAATAGAAGTCCTTTTGGTCAACTTAGGACATGTTCTTTTTAGCTGAAGTTCATAGCTTTTGGCTGCAATTTGTGGACAGAGTAAGAGAAACTCACATGCAGTTTTTGCTGATATAAATGAAGTCGGTATAGTATGTACCATACTGTTCGGTACAGTATAAAGTCGATTCAGTCGGTACAATATGTACCCTATTTTGAAAAGATATTCCGTTTAAAAGCTAGTTACTATAGAAAAACCGAAAAGCAGCTTTTAGAAGCTGAAAAGAACAGGCCTTTAACCAAGTAAAGAAGTGCACCTACCCAAGCAATTTTCCTCCGTTGTCACATATCGCACATACTGAATCAGTACCATCGCCACCATCATCATCATTGTCAGTATCATCACCATTATCATCATCTTCGTTGTTGTCATCTTCGTCATCGAAATCACTACCATCGTCATTGCTGCTTGCAAGTGACTCAGCACCCACAATGAATGGCTCATAGGTAGCCGTACTCTTTTTGGGCTAATTCAAATAGAAAGTAAAAACAATGAATTCTGATACAAGAAATTTCTGAAACAGAATGTCTATGCATTTAAGGATTTGATAAAAATTTTCAAAGATTTGAAAGAATGCGGTTTTAGTCTATTTTCCAAAAGCACTATACGTATCAGCAGATTAGCATCTTAAAATACCTTTTTGATCTTTACAGAGGTGTCCTTGAGAAACCTTTGGAGAATCTGTATGTACAAAAAAAATCATCATGGCAAACCATCCATTAAATGACAAACCATCCAAAAGTTCATCTATTTGGCCACTAGAGGTAAAAGAAGTGCCACATCTAAAATATCACTAGGAATATTTCAATGTCAATAAAAAACATGGGATAATATCACATTCTTTGGGAGTTTTTTGGATCCAAGAAAATCACAAAATTGCAGTGAACGAAATGGGACAAGGGATAAAAACTGAAGAATTGGGATCATCTCAACACTCAAGCTTATGCCACACAACTCAGGACAAATACCAGAGAAAAATTGAGTCGGATTAGGACATTACAGTAGAAATAAGGAAAATATGATTGGGACATTGCAATAGCATAATTCTGATTGAAAGAAAAAAATGAGGAAAGGGAAGAAATTGCAGTACAAAAATTGGAAAAGAAAAGGACATGACATGTCAGGACACATACTGGGACGAAATTGCAGTGCAAGAATTTTTCTTGTATTTGGAAAGGGCCTTATATGCATCCATGGATTAGACTCCTTAAGTTTTCTCAAACCCACCTGCGCATGTATCCCTAAGGGACCCAAGGGATACAATGAAGGGCTCCAATGGTGGGAGCACCGAGCACGGGTAGAAAAACCACTCAAAATGTCAATGGACTAAACACTGAAACTAGATAATATATTTTGAGTATTGCTTCCATGCTCTTCAAAAAATAACAAACAAATCCTAAAACAGTGTTAGTAGCGAAGTAGTGGCTGGTTGCAACATGCAAATCAGACCCTTAATGTACTTTAACATTTGTGCTTTTTACATTTTGGGAGGGCATAGCAGCACTGGTGTGACTATAGTACTAAGCACTAACAGCCTTTGCAGAAAAAAGGGTTTTGACGGCCTCCCTCATACCCCACCCGCCAACCATGTACATTTTGTTGGCAGAGCTGATCCTAGCACTTACAACTGCCCCTCAATGGATGCCTTCACTGCTGCCTCCCCATGCCGCTACCACTGCACCCCTGTGCCTCATGCCCTCATCCCCCTCAACGACATCAGATCCACCGCTACGCACAACACCATTCACCTTGCTGTAGTCAAAGCTCATCAGTCCACCATTTTACCGCACATTGTCCCTTGGTCCCTGCATCAAACTACCACCCACTTTTTCTGATTGCCATGGCTGGCAGCAGAAACACCACCACTGCCACCTCACTGGCACCGCCTGGAACTAGGGTCCGGTGCTATGGTGGTAACTTAGAGTGTGTTTGGTTCTAGGGATAATAGGGGATGGGACGGGGCGATCCTAGATTTGGACCTGTTTGGATTGGAGTCAGCAGGGACAGAGTCCATCCCCTTTGGGGAATATCCCGGGAATATTCCCCAAAATCGAGGATACCCCCGTCCCTCAAAAACGAGGGGATGGGCTCGTCCCTCTTCCTCGCCTCTCAAAAACAAGAGGATGACAAAAGGGTCCCACACGTCGGACGACTCATCCCATATTTTGATGTCCCAGAACCAAACAAAAAACGGGGACGGTCCTATCCCTTACAACCAAACAAAGAACGGGGACGGTCCCGTCCTTAAAAACAGGGATGGAGTCATTCTATCCCTACTGTCTCCAAACCAAACACACGATTAGTTATGCTGTTATTTGAATTCAGCAGGACCCACATCCACAACACTCAGTTTTTCCAACTACAAGGCTCCACATTTTAATCTGTCTTGCAGTGTGACAACAACTAAAGCATGCAAATGTAGCCGTGCAACCATATAAATTCTGCAGCCGATTCAATTTTTTTTACCTTTGATTTCATTAAAGTTGGATCCCTCTCTGCAAACAACTTGATTAGGGGATGGTGCTTCCTTAAGTCATCCTCCGCAGGTTTAATATCAAATTTACTGCAAAGAAAAAAACCAAATTATAAATCTTATGAGCTCATAGTCAGCTGCCACTGGCAAAAGACAAACAGAAGGCATGTGGATGGAATACTTGAAAGCTGCATGAAGGTGATTGAAAAGGCTTCTCTTATGTTCTCTAGGCTGCCTCCTAACAAAGTGGAGCATTTGCACCGTGATCAATATTGATCGAACAATCTTTTCGTAGCATTTCCGCGGTTTCAACAGTTCTATCCAATTGCCCTCACTTGAAAGCACTGAGATCTTTGGCTGCTCAGAGTCAAGTCCCACCCTCCAAGCTACCACCTTCTTGTACACCTTATAAAGGTCACCATCGGCAAGTCCACGCAAATCCACCTTCTTGGAATCACAATATGCCATTTCATCATTCTCACCAAACTGAAGAGGCAACACACTGAAACAGACAGGCTTGTCCTCGCCTTCCTCAAAATAGTATCTGTCCACATCCTTGAATTGCGGCTCTACATCATCATCGTCACCAAACATCCTGTTTGCTGGATTCTAGTAGAGACAAAAAAGACATTCATAACAACACAGAATATAGCAGTAACACAAAACAAAAAAATAAACCCAAAATAGTCATCTCCTTTTTTACAGGTGAATAGAAGAGTAACAAATCATATATCAAAGAGAATTTTATAGGAAGTCCTCGTCGTTACTGAAGTCTGAACTCTGAAGCATGAATGAAACATATCAAAGAAAATCCAGTTAAGATTAACAAATCAAGGGAATAAATTAAACAAATCTTGCCTGTAATAATGCCCAAAAATGATGAATTTGAATGCACATTAAAGCCTGAATATTCATATTCCTTAAACACTAGCAAAGATGAAACTGCAAATGAACTTTAAAATCCTTTGCGGTTACTAAGACCATAGCTTGTGATATTTTGAAGAAATTTGCAAAAAGAAAAAGGAAAAGAAAAGGATGCAAGGGAAACAAACCCAATAGAAATTCCAAGACCATCTTCATCGAACTACAAGAAAAACATGGGGAAAAAACTTGAGGAGTAAAGCAAAATTAGAGAATCCTACGTGGCATTTGCAGGTAATAGAGCACCAGAGCAGCCCTTCTTCAACAACAACAAAAAGTAGCTTAAGCAAAAGTCAGAAAGGCTTGTCAAGAACGAGGAGCCAAGAGGTGATCGTGCAAGAACAGTAGGAACCCTAGGAAAGTCCAAGAACACGTTTCGAGAAAACGATTATGAAATTTCCGCTTGCATTAAAAACAGAGAAAGAAGATTACCTCCAGAGAGAACAGAATAATCGAAACAATACTTCCGCCAAAACAGCGATTTTCTTGGAAACAAACCCATGAAGAATCGAACAAATCTCACGAAGAACACGTTTCGCCTACAATCGAACTGGAGACAGCGCCAATAACCAAAATATCATCACGTTGCACTAACCAAAAAAACCTCAAGAACCCGCCAAGAACAGCGCGCAAGAAGGTGGCGTACATCGAGGGGAACATCCGCCGACAATGTAGGAGTAATCGAAGGGAAAGATGGGAAGATGGCGATAGAATCGTATCGCACCTGAAGCGAGCACAAGCGTGAACTCCTTCCCGAGCGCAAAACCCAAGAAGCGAGGGGGAGGGCTGAGATCTTCTGGTCGTGTGCCTTTCCAATGGTTAACAAAATTGGCTTCCGGGGAATCGTTCCCGCACCGCCTCTCTGGCGCTCTGCATGTAGCGCGTCGGCCGCGTGTCGTAGACTCGTTGCAGACTACTAGCTCCCGGGTGCTGCCGTGGGTCGATGTGAGGCGTCGGATTAGACGGCTGCACGGCACGGGAGTACAACACCGCTGTGACCGATAGGCGTAAGAGCGGGTGGTCCTTTTGAACAGGGGTTTATACTTTTGGTTTAATTTTTGAATTATAGCTGTTTGTGATAGAGTAATTTTCACGTGTAAATTTGGTTAATATAGATGAAGTCAAAATAGTATCTATTATAATCGATTTACAGATCCAATCTTAAAAAGATAATCTATTTAAAAGCTAATTAATATATAAAGCTAAATCATAAATTCAAAAGAATCCACCCAACATCTCCAAAGTGCCCTTTTTTGCCGGTACCAATACGAGACACAGAAGATCTTGGTACAGGTGCTTCACACTAAAATCCATCTTCAACTGAAACCAAGCCCGTGTTTGTTACCTTAACCGGTACCCAAACTAGGAGAATAAACAATTGGGCTGGGCCCACCTATCAGTAATCCTATCACCCACAACATTGCCCCATCATGCGAGGGATGCATAGTCATGGCAAGCTACGCCGCGTCCGCTTGACCAAGCTCAAGTTTGGAAGCCATCGTTACCATTAGATCTCATCTGAGCGTCGGAAAGCCTGGTGCAATCGGATCTAGTCAGGAGCCACCGCTACTATCAGACCAAAGTAGGGATGGCAATTGTGCCCGTTTACCCGTGTACCCGTGGGTAAATACCCTAATGGAGTCGGGTATGGGATGAATTTTTTACCCACGGGTAGGAAAATGGGGGAAAAACTCTGCCCATCGGGTAAACGGGTATGGGTTAGCTCTACCCGTACCCGTTTCGCCCGTTTACCCGTGGAATAGACTGACAAGTGGGCCCTAAAACCAGTAAACCCTAATTCTAACATCCACCGGTGACCGATCCACACTCCACGCGCCTCCAAATTCCAAATCCTCCCCCAGTTCCTCTCGGTCGGCTACCTCCGAAACCTCTGACCTCCCACTCTCCCAGTCCCAGCCGCCGCCTCTCCTCCTCGCCGAGACGCCGACACACCAAATCGCCGCCCCTCGTTCCGCCGTTCGCCCGTTCCTCCACCGACCAGATCTGGCCGCTCCTCGTTCCGCCGCTCCTCCACCGACCAAATCCGGCCGCTCCTCGGCGCCCCTCGCCGCCCCTCGTTCCGCCGCTCCTCCACCGACCAGATCCGGCCGCTCCTCGCCGCCCCTCGTTCTGCCGCTCCTCCACCGTCCAGATCCGGCCGCTCCTCGCCGCCCCTCGTTCCGCCGCTCCTCCACCGACCAGATCCGGCCGCTCCTCGCCGCCCCTCGTTCTGCCGCTCCTCCACCGACCAGATCCTCCGGGAAACTCAGGTGAGCCTCCTCCGGTCCTCCCTTCTTTCTTCCTCATCGCTTCCGCCGGTAGTATTCCGAAGGTTGATCTTGAATGCCATGATTATATCGCATGGATCGTGATGGTGCAGTTGTTAGTCTACATGACAAGAAGGCGAGCTCGTTCCTTTGGCAAGAGGGTACGGATGGCAAATGATCAATGAATCCTTTCTCCAAACGGGAAGGGTCGATTACAGCAGTTAGATTAGTTTGCGGCAGCATGTATCATCGAGTGAATGTATGTGTGTATGTGGTTAGTTTAGTTTGCGGCAGCATGTATCATCTAGTGAATGTATGTGTGTATGTGGTTAATTTAGTTTATGGCAGCATGTATCATCTAGTGAATGTATGTGATGCATTGGTGATGTTTGAATGTGAATATGTGATGTACTCAGTTCGCGGGTAAACGGGTATGCCCGCGGGCGACGAGTACCCGCGGGCAACGGGTATGGGCGGGGTTTTTTACCCGTGGGCGGGTACGGGTATACCCGTGGGTGAAAAATAGGGTCGCGGGTACGGGTATGGGCGAGCACTACCCGTACCCGCCGCGCCCGATTGCCATCCTAGACCAAAGGTTGAGGATGAGGAAGCTGTTGTCGAATCTGGTCAGGGGCCGTCAGGCCGAGGATGAGGCCGTCCGCATCCGCTGCTATTGAAAGCTACGGACGGGAGAGCAAGGGAGAAGAGAATCCTACTAAAGTTTGATAACAAACCAACGCTTGCCAAATTTGGTCAACGATACCAAAAAATATATAAGTCAATACTTGGCAACAATTCATAGGAAATAATTCAAGTTCTGTAGTATTCAGGGAAAAGCCGGCATTCAAAATGAGGCATAAATTTGCCCAGAGAATCAGGCTTCGACTCGTGTTATTTTGTGGCGTAAGTTGTCGATGTTCCAATAATCCAATAGATAAATGATTACAAGGGAGACTAGGAAAAATAAATAAATAATGGTGGAAAAAATGGTGGAAATTGTGGATGTGGTGGTTCTCCCTCTGTTCTTGCCTTCGTCTTTCTCTTGTAGATGTAATTAGGTTCCTTTAGATAGCAATATCCTAGGACTCAGTATCGGGAAAGCTTTTAGGTCGCTAAGGGCAGTCCCAATGGGTGGTTTCTATGGCATTAAATAAGGTGTCAAGTAGGCAAAATGCTGATGTGTCATTGGAGTTAAGGAGGAGAGATAAGGAAATGATTTCTTATATAAGAAACCATGTCTACACGGGAACCAAGATAGAAAGAGCTGTGATAGGTAGATGATAGGAGAGAGAAGATAGATGATTGGATGAAAATTTTATTTGTAGAAACTATTCATTGGGAGTATAGTTTCCATAGGTAGTGTCTACATTAATTGGCAATTATAGAAACTACCTCATAGTTTCTGCATTGGGAGTGCCCTAAGAGGCAAAATACTATCCCTGGTCTTTCATAAATCTTATTGCATTTAATGCAACATAGCCATGGATGTGTTACTATAGGGCGGTACGGTTGTGACGACAGTACCTAAATCCACAAACTTCTTTGGAAGGTCAGTTTGTGGTGATCTAAGCATGGTTTCTTTGCCCTTGACGATATCTTTCCATGCTAGCTCTTTAAAGTGTGTGATTCGCTTACGATTCTATGGATAACAATAACTAACACTTATCTTGTACATTTGACAATTAATTAATAGTTAGCCAAGTAATTAAAAATAAGTGAAATATATGTAATAAACAATAGAAAAACGATGTGCTTTTTGGTGCATCAACCACCTCCCAACAGGCAATGGAAAACTTAGGGCCTGTTTGGTTGGCAGCCAAAATTTTCATGCCTAACTTTAGCCGCGCCACAATTTCTTAGGTGAGTCTTTGGTTCATTGCCACAGTTGTGGCTTGCCACACTTTGTTAGCCATATGGCCCACGCGACATAGACTCAGTCTTTTGCCTAACTTTGCCTAAGGTGTGGCGTGGAATTTGGACGCCACAAAAAGTGTGGCACGCCACACTCGACTAAGGTTAGGCGTGGCAAAATTAGGCATGAACCAAACAGGCCCTTAGCGTCTCGCATTGCGTCGACGCGACTCACGACTAGGGCTTTCGAGCCGCCTCTTCTTCACCCAGCAGTAGTGCACCGACCAACGACGTGCGTTAGTGGAGGCAGATAGCGAAGAGTGGGAGGGAAGGACTGGTGTCACGTCGACGGTAAGGAGCTGCAATGGTGATGAGCGGTGTGTTGTATTTCAAAAGGGAGTGGAGTACTTTGTTGCATGGGTGGAGTGTACGGTGGTGACGCATTCGCGATTTGTGGATGTGCTCTGCCTTGGAATTGCCAAGTGCATAGAGCGCCATGGTGTTTGCCGCCCATTGAGAAGAGTGTGAGGATTTGATTCGTCTGCAGTGGAATGTGATTGACCGACACTGCCATTTCAATTGGTCTGTTTCGGGGTGTTGGCTGCATCCCTTCTTCGGCCGAGTTTTCTATGCTTATAATTTATGGATTCTCTCAAATAAATAAACAGAATAATTTCTCTACTGCTGTTTAAAAGTGATTTATTAGGATAATCTTTTTTAAGTGACTTATCAATATTTGATTTATTCATATAGTGCTCGTGCTAGAGCTAAACACTATAAACCGAAGGAGGAAAAAACCCACTATTTGTGGTTGCTGCCCTGCAGGGGGCTTAGCTAATAAGTGGCCCTCCATGGCATTTGTTCTCACCTGTCAGTCGATAGATGTGGCAATGCATGCTTGTGTAGATGGCATCAAGGAGAGATAGGATGGCAATCTTGCTTGATTGCGTGATTGCGTGTGAACTTGTGGGTAAAAATCCTAATAAAGGTAGGTAAGTTTTCTTGTTTATTGCCTATGGGCATTATGGTAAAGGCAAATATCTATCCGATGGGCAAACAGGCGTGGGCATGAGGAGCTCCACTCGTGCTTATTCTGTTCATTTACCCACCAATGAGCATTGACACTCGTGCCTATTCTGTCTGCTGACCTGCTAATGAGCATTGACTGGTGGACCCATCTCTGAAAACCCTAGAGAGTATCCTACCCAGCCCAGCCAGACTGTCGCTGCCAACCCTTTCCTAATTCCCCCTTCTTACTTCTGTCCATGGCCTCCCTCGGTCCCTCCCGATGATAATTGGGCACATTGGGCATATGTAGTGCTTATCCATGCTCATAGTTATTAAAATCGGACCGAATCGTCGGTTCGATTGAAAAAAACCGAAACCAAAGGCTTTGACAGTTCGGCTTCCTTTGAGGACTGTTTATGCAATTGGACTGAAAAAACTGGATGAACCAATTGGTTTTTGGAGAAACCGGTGAACCGAACGATTTTTTAGGAACCGGGGGCGTCGCTTCATGTGTGAAAACGAGAAGGTCCAATGGGAACTTGGGCAAGCCTGGCCCAATCGACCAACGTGCCTATGTGTTGAAGAGTTTGCTGGGGCTTTCCTTGCCTCCACAGATCTAGTTCTCTTACATTCTTGTTTTGTGTTTGCCCCAATCCTATTGTGGCGGCGGTGCATGGCCGGCGAGGGCATGGCTGCTTCACGCGGTAAGAGCAAGTTTAATAAGGCTGACTGTGCTAGCTACAAGGGAATCCATGTCAGCATAGTCCTATGTGGAGGGGAGAGAAAAGGAGAGAGAGAGCCAAGCCGACTACCATGCAAGAGTCAGGCTATAGCACAGGAAAAAATGCATTATCCATGCTTGTACCCATAAAACTAATTGCTATACCCATGCATGTATTAAATTATCAATACCCATGTATGTATTAAATGATTGAGAGCTCTTGTGGAGACAACTTATAGCCAGCTTATTGTATGAGTTGACTGCATCATTATCTTTTGATGACATAGAAATGTATTGGAGGTAGCAGCTATCTGTACTATTAGAGCAAGGCTAATAATACAGCCTTCAGCTGGCTGTATGGACACTTACAGCTCACTTATCAGCTCATTCATATAGTAGTTTACAGCCAGTTGAAGGCTGTATAATCCACCCCTTTCTCTCACAAAGTTTCTTGGTTCTTATGCTTCAGCTGGCTGTAAACTTACAGCCCACCTCTCTTCTCTCTCCTCCTCTCTCTCCTCCACCTCAACATACAGCCTACTAAAAACCTCTTATTATACTTGCTCTTAAACTTGCTCTAAGGGCTTGAGAGCAACGGCACCGCAAGGTGGGCTTGGGAGTAGCGGAGGCGCCCGCTAAGGTGGCGGCTGGGCATCAAGGCGTGCGTAGTGGCTTCGATTCGAGGGAAGGGCTTGGGGGTAGCGACTTGAGCATTGGACGAGGGCAGCCGACAGCAAGGTTTAGTAACAGCTAGCAACTCATTAGATTTCGTTTGGATTTTAGATCCGAGATCGAGTTTGTTCCCCTGAATATCTTATTGCTTTGTTTTGCTTCGTATAGTTACATGGTCCAATCATCCAAATAGGAACCAGGAAGTATCCAAGTAGATTGAAGCCGCTATCTCATTTATCGTTTGCATACATTTCTGGTATTATCGGTGACATTAGGATGAATATTGACATGACATTTCCTAATGACACGTAATATGTACCTTTTCCAATATAAAATATTAATATTTAAAAAACCGTTGGTTCATCCGATAAACCGGCGGTTGAACTGGTAGACCAAGGAATCAGTGCCTCGACTGGTTCAATTTTCGGTCCAGTTTCAATAACTATACTCGTATTATGCCCACCATCCAATTTTTTGTCCATGAACTTCGTCCATACCCATCGTCCGCGGGTGCCTGATCCCGTAGGTATGCTCTTGTGCCCACCAAACTTTGTATCAAACAACATCACATAAAAAAACAAAATTTCAACAAATAGTTCCAAGGTCCGGCTCAACAACAAATTAATCCACATCTAAGCATGCTGACACATTCAAGTTCGATAATTTAAGCAAATAAACATTGTAGACCACAACCAGGGGCGGACCCGCCCTTCGGGCATGCTCGGGCGGTCCGTCCCCAGCGGACCCCCATCCCCCTCCTCTAGACTCGGTGCCACCAGCTGCCTCGGCGGAAGCCTCGTGCACGCCACTCGTGCGTTCGTGGAGTTCGTTCCCTGGGAGGGGTCTCATGTCCAGCCGCCGTCTATTCTGGAACACATGCACACCAGGTGCTCGACGTTATGCTTGTGTGATTTCTCGGCCGTCGTCGCGGCTCGTGCGCAGGCTCAGCGCCGCCGCCCGGGACATGGGGAGGTGCCAGGTGAACATCTACTGCATCGTACAGAGCATCGTCCGAGAGCGCGCCGGTGCACCTACATTGGAGCGAGAGGAAGACCTGCTAGCCGTCCTCCTGAGGCTGCAGAAGGATGGCGGGCTGCAGTTTGAACTCACCACCGAGATCATCCGCACTGTCATTTTCGTAAGATCTTAACTGTCCTTCAAATGCATGCATACGACACTACATTGCTACAAACGTTTCAGTTCATCAGTGGTTCAATTTGCAATATCTTTCAACGTGGTAATTGCAGGACATTTTTGCTGCTGGGAGCGAGACATCGTCCACGACTATATGCAGAACTTTTGTTCTATGTTATCTTGAGACCTTTTGTTTCTGAGAGCCTTAGAGTGATCAATTACTGCCCATGGCTTTCTAGTTCTCTAGAATGATATCTAGCTAGGATGTTGAAGTGGTTCCTTCAACAATATATGCTGTGTGTTTGTCGTAGCAAAGTGGACAATAATTGTTTGCTTACCTATTATGACACTTATCAACTGGCATGGAAAACCTACTTTTTGATAGTTGAGGAATGAATTAATTTGCATTGCTTTTATTCAGGTACTTCATAGCTCTGCAAAAATGCCTTGGCCTGTCTGACAATGACCAATATTCTGCTAATGATGTTGAATGTTTGTGTGCATTGAAGCTCGGTAGCCAATCCTCTGGCTCTCTGATCTATTTTGTCCAAATGTAATCCCTGTTATGAGTTATGAGAATATACGGCGGAACGGCGGAAGGACTTCGCCCTACCTAAATTTTTTTCCTGGGTCCGCGTCCAGGGTGAAAATCGAACAAAATGCCTCCAGAAATCACAGATATGAGAGAAATGAAAGAGAAAATCAATCTTTGTAGATGGATTTTGCAAAGAAACACCACATAGTAGCAAGAACTTAGAGGATAGTTATATATGCCTATTGAGATGAATACCAGCAATCGTTTCTATCAGATCCCGGTGGCGGCGTCCGTGGGAGGGAGGCGAGGAGCAGTGGCGTCGTCCACGGCGGAGGCGAGGAGCGGCAGCGGCAGCGACCACTGGAGGGAGGCGGCGTCCACGGGATTCGTGATGGCAACTCTAGCAAGTATTGTTTTAATTGTTGTTTGGTGATGAACCATGTCTTGTTTATTTCCATATCTATATGTCGAAAGTGAACCTTGTCATCTGGATGTGTTAGTAGTGTTATCTTCCTGATGCCTTGCCCTTCAAGGGGTTGGCGGGCACACACCATGCCCGCAGCCGACGGGCACCTGCGAGGGACGAGCATAGGCGATGAAGGGTGGGTTTTTTCATGCGGTTAATGGCTTATAGATATAGTCGGTGGTTTCTATTTTTAGTAATGTTTGTACGAATGAATCAAATATCAATAAGCAACTTTAAAAAAACTATCTCGATAAGCGGCTTCAAACATACAAAGAGAAACCGTCACATTTGTTTGTTCGTTCTGGAGAAGCATTTGATATGACGAAAAAACCGTTACATTTGTTTGTTAGTTTGGGAGAAGCATGGGCTAAAAAGGAGCCGAAATATGTCTAGCGCAAGTGGTGGGTAGGGGAAACTCTATTGGTGGCCAAAATTCATCGGAGGGTAGCGATTTGGCTAAAAATCGTCAGTTACTGGTTCTATCGGTTTTTGACCGAAATTTTTTAATTGAAATTTGAATTACGAAACTTGTATCGGCCGAAATTGATTGAAAAAATGGTTGGTTTTTTTTTTTGAAATTTCACTTGTTACCGGTTTTTTGGTTTTTCGGCGATTTGTTTTTTGAAATTTTGGCAAAATTTAAGTAGGCCTGATTTTTTTGATCGATACGTTTTTTTACCCATGCTCACTGATAACACCGATTTTCACTAGTAACCGCCGAAATTTCTGCCATATATTTTTCCCTGGTGGGGGTGCAACCCCAATGCCTATATGGAATTCCCAGTGTACATGGGTACGGCGGAGCTCTATCCGAGTATCCGTGCCCGCCACGCCCTGCGCCGTGGAAGGACTAGGAGCAAGCCAGTCCGTCTACTGGTAGGGGGGTCGTGGCTCCTTCTATGCCCATGCCGTTGGCTAGTGGCTACAGGTCGTGCCCAGTCCCATCGGACTGGCGGATGTCCGCCTCACCGACGTGCGCCGCGCAGCCCGCTACTTTGCTGGCCTCGGTGCTACCAACACGCCATGTCAGAAGTAGGAGCGCTGCCTTGCACCAGACGTTGTCCACTGAAATGAAAAGCGGTCCCGATTTCTGCTGCGACGTGGAAAATTTTAGCAGCAGCGTGGGGGTGCTTGCACTTGCAGTATCATGCTATTTGTTCCTGTAAAATAGATTGTGTTTTGCCACTTGTTTACTAGCACTAGTAATTAGAAAACAAATTTGCATCGCCTATGGAGAGATAGAGCTACTGTACATCTGCAGGATTTCTTTCTAGTGTAGAATGAACTTTCTCTATGTTAGAATGGACTTACTCATCGAGAGATAGAGATACTGTACATCAGCGAAGAGGTGAAAGAAGATGAGCATGCGCCAGCAATTGGATCTGGTTGAACCAAATAGGGAAGGGAAGTGGGTAGCCATTGTAATTCTGTGACGAGTGGTATATTGATAAAGATTTGGAAATTTTGGTGATATTAAAGTGAATCCAAATTTTATGTGTTAGATAGAGGTGATCGGTTCGACTTCAGCTTTTGGCTTCCGGCTTAGTTTTCACTATTCATAAATTTCGTCTTTTTTCTGAACTTTTGGTTTTTTGTTGAGTTTTTTGCCGGTTCTTTTTTTCCGTATTTGTTTGTATTATATGTAATGGGTTAACATGTTTTTTATATTTTTAAATTTTAAAATTTAATTATGCTAAATAAGCCTCTGTCAGATACAATGTTTTTTTCAGCTAGTTCCAGTGCTTTCAGCCATAAGCCACAAAAAATAAGCCCAAATGATCACCACCTCAGGTACATTTCAGTGGTATATACCAAAATTCCTCTTATACTAATTAGCAGGCTCATGAATTTGAGATCACGAGTGCTCAAGGGCACAACAGGCCACCGTAGCCATCCCATCAGTGCAATTCTGTAATCATATATGCATGTTAACAGCAGCATTTGTGCTAGTTCAGTTATCTCTTATACATTGCTAAAAAAATATAAGATAAATTTTCAATCTATCCTTTGTTTTCATGCTGTCATGGAGTCAATTCTAGGGAGAATTGCATTCGTCCCGTAGCTGTCACTCTCAAGTCTGAAAAACATCCCTATTCCCTACCAGTTATCTGTGGGCATTCAAAACCCCACAAGTTCTCTCAGTTTGTAAGCTTCCGTTGCCATTAGTTTTTCACTGATCACATCGTAAAAATTTAAAGACAATGGATAAATAGTTGATTATATGCATGGTCTTAACCTGACAAGCTTGTGCCATTTGGAGCACCACCTATATCATGTGCCCACAGTTGCATAGGGAGAGAGGGGGAGTGAAAGCCACAAGGCGGAGAATATGGGAAAAGAAAGTTTTCATTGAAAATTGTAGTACCTCCAAATTCACACGCAAGTTGTTTTAGAATATGTACCGACCATCGATATATAAAGAATTATCAAGATTGTCAACATAAAATTTGTATTGCTAGATCCACCATGGAACATACTTTTGTAATATATAATAGCTTTTTATTTGAAACAACATAATTTTATAAAAATTGATGATCAAAATGTCACCTTGGAGATACGTCAATGTTGAAAACGACTTATATTTAAAATTAGAGGAAGTAGTCCCTAACATGCGAACCATATTATTTTTTCCTATTTTTACTACAAAACTACCCTATCAAGATCGAGAAACGATAGGGGGATTTTGCAAGTGGAGTGACTTGCAAGGGTGTAAACAAAACAAAACGAGTTGTGTGGACGGTTTTTAAAATCGGAGTGATTTCTAGGGTTTTGTGCATTTTCCCTTAATAACTCTTTAATGACAGGGAGTGACTTCACGTGGTACAGTGATGTTTACATCTTTATTGCAAATCCAAGCACACTGTTTTCATCTATTATGTCTATGGTTCTATTAACTATATTGGCGCATGTGATCCTACCTTCCGTTCCCCGCTTATACACCTCGCCACATGGTCATTATGGCTCAGTGTCCCGATGACCATGCCGTTTGAAGAAATCATGGCACAGTATCAACTGCGGCTAATGGTTTTTTGTTGCACTTTTTTAAATGATGATAAAGATACATGTGTTTGTAGGCTGGAGAAACTATTTAGATAAATGACATCGAGAAACCGTTTAAAGAAATTCATTTGACTTCAGTTTCCGCCAAAAACTACTCCAAAACCCCAAAAGAATAGGCCTATAATTATGTGACCCAGTCAAAGAAAATCCTGCTTGAAAGGGTGGATTGCTTTAGATATTTTTAGGATTCATAATTTTACTTTTTACAAAAAAAACCCCAACCAAAATCCATGGCACCAAAACCCCAGCAAAATCCACGACGCCCTTCCTTCCCCACCTCCTTCGCCTACTGCGATGGCAACGACGAGCCAAGAAGCGTGCCCTATCTCGCCGGTGGTGCTCACCACCTGAGGTGCGCACGTATTTTCACTTCCCACATGCCACATCCACCTTGATCTTTTTTTGAAACTGGGCAAGAGGGCTGCCCTATATTAATTCACAGGGAGAAGGAGAAACGATATACAAAGTTTTATGAGAGACAGGGGGAGAGGAGAGGGAGGCCAGGAACCGGCCAGAGCAAGAATTCACTTGAGATGTTACAGAGGTGATTGAGACGCCAATTTAACACTCAATAGCTGCGAAGGGCTTTCGTAATAGTTGGATTTAGACGCCAATTCGCTAGCCAATTTGTCTGATCTAAAAGTAGTAGGGTGGAAATGTGATATATTTTTTTTGCATGGAGGTGAAGCAAAAATTCAGGGGCAATTAGGAAGCAGATATGTGATCATTAATCAATGGGCAGTGCTTTTTTTACTCCCTCTTGTCCCTCTCGTCACTATTTTTCCTTCTCTAAGACTACCTGTTTTCCTTCTATAAGACTACCTTCCCCATCTGTCAGGCCCTGAAAATTTCCTGAAGTCTGAAGTATTGGGCAAATTCTGAAGTTTCTGAAGATGTAAGCGTTCAGCGAGAAGTCGGCGCCCTTCGTACCGCTTCATCGACTTCCACTTGGCGCAGAGGGACGGGCGCGATGCGAAGCAATCCCAAGTTACTACAATCGCACGGCTGAGGGGCGTTTCGGTAATTACTGTATCTCAGCAAATGTGTCGGGAGGTGGTTAAAACCGGACATTCCCAGTTTTTACTGTTAATTAAACATGCTGTAATCTAAGTACTTTCATTCTAGGGCTTATATACCCAGCTATGTCGTGAGTGGGAAGCAAGAATAGAGCATATCTCATACAACCATGTTTATATATTTATGCTTAGGAAATTAGTTATGTCCAGTGTTGTAATGAAATATTCCTTGAACTTGAATGTTGGTGCCATTGTCACCTTAGGAATAGTTACCCACTAGTTTATGTAAATTTTGGTAGGATTCAATTAGAATATGTAGAAAATGCTTAGTCATGGTCATAGTAAATATGTTATGGAATGGTTGAAAAATTCTATAAACTTTATGGAAAATTCTTGGGTAAAATTGATACTCATTTTGGATAGAGGAGTACCTCTTAATTGATTTGGTTAGCAAAGGAAAAATAAAAACTTGTGATTTAGACTTGGGCGTATGGTAGGTTGACGAAAGGAAGGTAACCCCGATTCATTGTAGTCTCGCTCGAGTCACTTAAGGACCGAACTTAAGTACCGTTGACCCGAGCATATCTCGTACAACCACATGTCCAGAATGGGGAGGACTTGGTGGAATAAGTTATCTAGGTCTAATCTTGATCTCGTAAGTTGTGTGGGCACTAGGGATGGTTGCTTGAAGTGGCTCTCTTTACTACGATGTTGGGACCAAAGCTTACTGACAAAACAATGGGTTCTCTCTGGGACAATATCTTCCAACGAAGGAGGGCAAAAATAATCATCAAGTAGGGTCAAGGTTAGGGTTAGGTAATATAAAGGTCTTGTTACTATCACTCATATCAGATACTTTTGTATCGCGAGACCTGGCTGACAGGGTACGTTGATTGTATCATGTGGGTAAAGTGTACAACCTCTATAGAGTGTATAATATATTTGAATAGCCGTGCCCTCGGTTATTGGCGAGCTTGGTGATACCCTACTTGGTTAGATTTCATAGATTTCAAAAATGTTTTGATAATGGTGTTGATGGTGGGAATCTATACTAGAAAGAGTTAGTCAACGAAATGCTATTTGTTCAAGTATTTGAGGTTTAGGTTGAGATTTTTTGTGACAAGTGCCATCTTTGTTGGTGTAGGTGATGGAGACCTACATTGTGCAATTTATGATTTTTCATCATTACTTTCAGCTATTACAATTATGTATTTTACTTATTGCTTTACAATGTCTTTTGCAATCTACTATTCATATTTTAAATGAAAAGTCTTGAGCAACAAACCAAGATAAAATAGCCTTCCTTTGACAAAGCCAAATATGTAGCTAATAGCATTTGATGTAAGTCTTGCATAGTATAATTTTGTACTCACTATAGTTTGTTGAACTCTATTAGGGGGATAAGATGAAGAATTGGAGATCGGTTGCTTTTGTGCTGCGTGATTCAGCGTGGTGACGATCATTAGAATTCTATATTAAAATTGAAGTGTGAGGCTTATATGTCGAGACATATTATCAAAAGCTACTACTCACTAACAAAATGAAAGACGATCTAGAATCTACCCAAGAAGATATAGAGTCCCACATACAAGAAAAGGTCACAAATGGAGTCGAACCAAGTAACATTGCAAAGGAGCTTGATTTGCTGCTGACTCAGATCCGTCTTCTTCTGGAGAACCCGTAAAAAATAAAACATATAAGAAAAAAGAAAAGAAAAAGCAACTACTCAATCAAACCAATGTGGTTGCTCTGTACAAAAGAAGACCATGCTTTTGAATTTTTTTCACAACCGACCCCTAAAAGCTTTTATATGATGGTTATTTTCTAGACTTATTTTCAAAAATTGCTTTCACATCCTAACTCAAGGTCTCTTTTCCAAACTTATGTTCATATCAATATTTTGAAACTCACCTCTTCAATCCTTTCCACAAACAGACTCACTTTCGAAACCAATTTTTAGAAGTTATTTGCAAAACTTTTCGTAAGATATTATTTTCAGAACCCTTTGATCAAACCAAATTTATAAGCTATTTTTGAAATGTAGTTAATCATTTCTAAAAATAAAAATAAAATAAATATTTCTAGAACTCATTGTCAAAAATATATTTTGCTCATGTCTTAAGCTTGACCATTGAAAGCATTATTTGGAAAACTCCCCCTGAAACTTCATTTTCAATATTTAATTGTAGAGGCTATGTCGTGTTACTTAATTCTTAATTTAGTAAAAAAAGTTGTTTTGAGAAGGACCTTGGGAACTTGTTTTACAAAGCTCGTTTTTTAGAAAAAAAAATAAAAATAGTAATGGAACTTATCTTTAGGATTCTTTTAAATCTGAAAAAAGAGTTTTTCTTGAAAGGCATACTTTCAAAAGTGTTTTGAATACATAATTTCTTGAACATATCTCTGAAAGCTATTCTTACTAGCTATTACAAAATGTAATTTTAAAGCTTCCAAGAAACTATGTCTAAATGTTGTTTCTCGAGCTTTTATTCAAGACAATATTCTTACAACTTGTCCCAATTTTGCTTTCGAAACTTGCACCCAAGGATTACTTATAGAATTTATCCCCAACCAAAGACCTACTTTGAAAACCACCGCCCACAAATTAATTTTGGGAAAATTGCTGTATCTTATTTATAAAACATGCTCTCCAGCTTTACCTTAACCTGCACTCCAAATTATTTGTCATAAGCTGTATGCCCAAAAATGACTCCATATTTCTCTTTCATAAAACTGCTTTTGTAAGCATGTTTAAGTTTTGTCCCTACAAAACATTATTTTAGGTCCAGTACCTAGGACTTGCTCCCCCCCCCCCCCCCCCCCCCAAATCTACCCTTGCGATACCCTTCGTCTTTCACATTCCAAAACTTACTTCTGTATGTGTACCTTCAAAACTTAATTTTAAAAAGCTCTTTCATAAGCATCCTTGGCAAACGTAGCTTAGAAAAACTTAGCCTATAAGAACTTGTTTTTACAACTTAAATAGAATAGAAAAGAGAAGAGTATTTTTCAGCACTTATCCACCAAGTGATAATTTCAGCATGTTGTTTCCAAAATTTATTCATCAAGAAGGTGTTACCAGATTTCATACTTCAAAACATAGCCCCTAAACCTATTGTTAATGCTTATATTTGAGACCCAATTTCCAAAACTTGTGTTCAAAGTAAACCATGGTCTCTTTTTATTATCTTTCCAGAGCCGTCTCTCAAACTGAAATCTGAAATTTTGCTTTCATAACTTATTTTATAAAGTTGAATATCTGAAATTAATTTTAACTTAGTTGCAAAACACTATCTGTTTTACCCTTTTAGCTTTAGTACCTAAAATCCATTTTCCGAAACTCCAGTATAAATTTATACTATATCTTTTCTTCTCAAAACTTCTTCCAAAAACATACTTTCAAAATTGTTTGGTTAGAAAAAACAAAAACCTTGTCATACCACTTCATTTTTAATTATTTCTCATCTCCTTCTAATTTAAAATAGCTTGCAAAATTTTCTCTACTCTCATCTAATTTCCAAGCTTTAGCATTGGATGTAGAGCACGAATGACACATAAGCTAGATATGTAGGCTAGGTAAAGCTCACCTTAGTTTGCCTTTGTGCAGTGACCCATAATTCTCGTATGAGGTATACTAGCCAAGTGCCCATGCATTGCTACGGAAAAACAAAGGCCCAGCAGAAGCATGTACATTGGAGAGCCAACCCATAGCAATTTCAATTCATATGAGACTCAAAACATATCAATAAAGAAGCATATCACTTTTTCTCTTGTCAAATTTCAACAGGGCATGGGAACATATTAATTCAACAAATCTTAGTAAGTCAACATGCTGTAGTACACAATTTGATCTTCTCTTAGAATAATAAAATAATCGCTCCCATTGTGTTTGGAACAAGAATGAAAATGAAAGCTGAAACCACTTGAAAAAGGAGACTGAGAGATGGATTATGACCAAAAGTAGGATTAGTGAGCTAAGTCCCCCCCACCATCACTCTCATCAATTTCTTTTACATCATGCTTGCTGGTCCTCAGCCACAAGTTCTTTCATTAACTGCTACCTCATCGATGACAATTTGTACTACTTGAAAGTTGATTTCCAGATCACACATTGTTCAATGGAGCCAAATTTATATGCTAATCACAAGTGTAAATAATCCCACAAGAGAATCATTTTCGAAAAATGACCTGTAGAGCATAGCATACATAAATTAAATATAATCTTGACTCATGGATAAGATTAAATAAAAATATTTAATTATTGAAACAAAAAAGTTAATTGGGGGTTTCATTGAGAAATATATCAAATTTGAAGGAGATGTAGCTCAAAACACATTTAGGTCCAATATCAATTATACAGATGTGAAGATTTTTATTTAGAACATGCATGAAGGGGAATATATTAAGATGCATACCTCAAAAAGCTTTGATATGATGGAGCAGTATGCTATTATCAAGGGGTTGGAGGCAAAATGTAGGTCTTGCATCACAACAATCTAAATTTCTCGATTATTGAGACAAACCAAAAATCATCTACATCTCAATAGTCTGATGTCTAATAATATCAAAAGTTAAAGATGATCACTTGTGCAAAAGTTGCACAACCATAGAAGCAAAAACACATCAAAGTAGGATTGTATTAGACAAACTGAATCACATTTAGAATAAGGATTTGGTGAGCGTATGGGTAGCTAAATTTATCACTTGCATTTTTCTAAATATCATCAGAAAAATCATGGATGTAATCAAGTACAATTTTTAGACTTTGAGCTACAATATAATCAAATACAGTAAACTAACATGATTCATTTATGCAATATCTTCTTTTCAACTATTATCTCTCATTTGGTTGTTCTGTGCTGTCAATTATGTAGCCTAAATAAGTAAAAATAATTGCTGATAAAATAAAACAATCAAGAAAACTAAGCATATTATAGAATAGTATTCTTATTACATTATAATTATTGGCCTTCAACTTAAGAATGTTCATGAGATCACTATTTTTAGTGCTCAAAGGAATGGTATGTTAAGCAAGTCCAGTATACATATGTCATTTTATTTACACTACTAACTTGAACAGGTTCATGAAAGCTCCGGTGAAAATAAATCAAAGCAACAATACTCATATTTTGAAAGATTGTAGATAAACATTACCATTTGGAATTTTCCTTGGATCCCAAACAATGCCAATTATATCACCTGAGTATATACAGAAAACATGCCATTCCAAGCTCATCTACCAAAGTGGTAAACATCACATCAAGAATAGGTGCAAACTATAGCTCAATTGTTGTAGCCAGAACTTTCCCATTAGGAGAGATGCCCATGTGATCATAGTGGCAAATAGAACCTTTTGAATCATACATTGGAATTGCCAAAACTCTCAAGGTTTTTAGCTCCTCATCAAGGTGATACCTTACTAACAAAGAAACCAAAATCATCAATTCTCGAGAAAAAAGTAGAGAAGCATTATGTTTGAAAATAGAATAGTATAAGATAAGGATATCGACTTACATAAAGGTAGCTAAAACTCATGCACTACCTTTTGGCAAGCAGCCTATTGAGATATTGCCACGCCATGTTTGAGACAACTGAATCAAAAATTTAGAACAAGAAGTTATCAACATTTCCATCGCCTTTAGCTCTAAAACTCCAAAATAGATAGGTGTAGCTAATGCCTTAAACCCATTTTGAAAACTATAATGAGTAAACAAACATAGATCTAACAACTATCAGAAGTAATTAACATCCTTTTTATTTTTAAGGCTATTACAATGGACTTCTTTAAGATGAGCCATAGAGTGCACAACTAATTTGTCAAAAACTTGTAATCATGGGTTTGTCAGAGAACCCTATTGCAGCAGAACATGTCAAACTGATTATGTCTAGGTGATATTTTAGTCTTTTCTTGAGTTATTGTTGTGATAAAAAACATGGATGACAAAGAATCAAATTGTCAAACACACAACACGCGATGATGCTTTCTTTTTCTCTGATAAGAAATCACACTTGTGTATACATGTTGTGGAAATGGGCCAAAGGTTCACATTAATATACATAACTGCAAATTCATAGTGCTAATGGTCAAATTATACAACATCTAACTGATAAGGAATAACAACATAGTAGTTGAGAAGTAACACGACTTCAGAAAATACTACATAATCAGGCAAGTTACAGATTTGGCCACTACATCTCAATGACCTTAAAAATGACTGTTTCTACTAGAATATTGACTAACTAATAAATGATTAAAAAAACAAATGAACGATCTTTTGACCATTGTGAAGAAAGGCACAAAGAAAAATATAGATGTATTATCCTTTGATGCAAATCGAGCATTCACCAATTTGATGAGAAAATATGGTGACTTGTAGTAAACAAGGTTAAAATTGTTAGATATTAGGAACTCAAAATCAACATACGCCTTCAAGGCATCAAGGATAGGGAAGTAAGTAGATATAGAGTGCAGTAATAATCTGCTTGGAGTTTAGAGCAAAACACAAGCAAGTAACAACACTCTGAATAAAAGGAACTCAAGTAAGCTAAAATTGCTTAACCAATTTTCGCTCCTATAGTCAAAGAAAACAAAACAAAATTGAGAATTGGATTACCTCTGTGCTCGTACTCCAGCTAGCTTGATATGTATTACAAAACCTATCATCTCGGCAGGGGTTTTCTCGGTAGTAGAAGCAATGATGGACATTCTCAACAAGAGAACCAACGAAAGACGTAAGGGCGACAATCACAAAGCGCCATTCTCCTTCATTTCCACTCTCACTGCTACTGCCACTGGCGCTCCACCTTCAGTGCATATTGAACACGCACAATCAATCAGACCAAAATTTATACACTAAACACCTCAAAGAGCCATAGCAATTCCCTTACATCAGCATAGTGCCTTTGCTCAGCCGCGCCATGGCCACTGCTGGACCAACCTGTCTTCCTCTTTGGGTCATCACTGTACACTGTCATGAGTTGCCATCATCCTAGCTTGTCTCCATCACTCTGTATGATGCCAACGCCCTGCTTAGTGTAACACCAATCACGTGCCGCTCCATTTTAGGTGACAGCAATAGGGGAGTGGAGCCGGAGGTGGCGGCGGCATAGAGATGTGGTGGTCGGGATAAGGAATGATTCCAACTGCAAATAGATCACTCAAAGAGATAAGTTTAACTGCTAAAAATATCATAACTATGAAGGAGATTTGTGAAAAATGCAAACAACAAGTTAGCACCTTAAAGATATAGGCTAATTAAACAACAAAGTTCATGCCCGATAGTTGTATTTTGATAGAAATACATTCATGTCCACATGTTGGACATGAAAAGTAATCTAAGATATGATATGGGGGCCTCAATGGAGTACCTTGGAATGGAGGGGCACCGAGACCTTTGGCGATTGTGATCCCTTGTCGGCGGTGGCAGGGGCATTGTCGTCTTAGAAGTCAGGGTCGACATTGAGGCCTCAGATGAAGAAGAATCCAGTGATTGTGGCAGAGGGGAAGATGAATATGACACGGCGGAGGGGATGCAGACGGTGTGGGTAGGGTGAAGGAGTAGCTGGATTGAGAGGTTGGTGATGGCATTGGAGAGGAGGAAGGAGCGATGGCACCGGAGTAGATTAGAGGGGAGTAGGAGTAGCGCTAGCACAGATTCAAGGGGAGTAGGGAGGAGCAGTGGCGGGGGGGGGGGGGGGCACAAATGCAAGGGGAGGGGGAAGGAGCGGCAGCGTCGACACAAATGAGAGGGGAGGAGGAGGAAGCAGTGGTGTCAGAGATATTCGAGGGAAGGAGGGTGGCACTAGCGCAGATGTGATGGGAGGAGGGAGGAGCGGCGGTAGCTAGTGCATATGTTAGGGATTTGGATTTGGAACACGAGACGTGGAGAGAAATGTCGAAGAAAAAGAGCGGGCCCAGGACGAAGCATTTTTTTATGTGGGAGGGGAGGGAGGGGAAAGAACGTATATCACAAACTCGTTTTTTTAAGTAGTAGAGATGTATGACTAACATGTAGGCGATGAAATACGTTGTTATATTTTATTGGGGTCCCTACATGTTTTGATTTGGTTTTTATGGTCATTGCATGTTTGATTGGTCCTTTTTGCTGATTTATTTGGTTGCCTCATTCCCCATAAGTTTTCCCTTCTATCTAGACTTATTATTTCCCTCTTGTCACTTGAGTAAACCGCTGATCCATACCGTCTTAATAGAATGACTAGTCCTAACAACCGGTTTTATGTCCCAACACCTGAAGAATCCGAGGGCTGTTGCTTCTCAACAACATCATGCCACCCTATCAAGAAACAAGCAAAAAATCGAAGCCACTTGTGTCTTGAATACGATGAGCAAGGACACCTTGCCTATGAATGTCCCCGGAAGACCAATCGAAGAAAAGTGGTGACCTGTTATACGTGGGATTGGACACTACTCCATCATGTGTGGTCAAGGAACACCGGAAGAGCAAGCCAAGAATATTGACGTCACTTGTTCCAACTATGGCAAGGCCAAGAATGTTGCACCCAAGAGAAAAAGAAAACAATGATATAACCCTATGTGCCTTGGTGGTGGTGAAGTCGAACACTACGACAGTCAATGCCCGTAGAGGAAACCAACCAAGGACATCACCTGCATCATCTTTGGTGAACTAGGACACCAAAACATTTGGTGCCCCCGAAAGCAACCTTTCAAGAAAATATGACGTTAGCATCCGTAGTAGGATTGAGCACCATGTGAACTGGAGCCCCCAAGGTGAACAACCATGGGCAAAGCATGCTGCCACTATGGTGACGTAGGACATAGCGCTGACCAATGTCTTGTTAGTTGCCCCAACTGCGATGAAGATCACTTGTCGAGCTGCATTGAAATTCAAACTAGCCGAAGAAGACAAAACCAAGACTGCACCAGCTGACTTACCAATAGATTCAAATGTTTTTGGCAACAACCAAAACCAACAACCTCAAGAAAGTAGCACTTCAAAGCCAAATTTTTGACCACAAATGGTTTTTGGTAACAACCAAATGTGAAGACCAACTATCACAGATGATTTCGACCACAAAACAATCTATGGTATGCCAAACATCACAGACAATTTTGTTTACCAACTGTCTATGACAGGCTATATATCACAGACGGTTAGTGCTTAGAACTATCTGTGATAGTTGGCATTTACAGACGGTTTGTATCATAAAATCGTCTGTGATAGTTTGCTTTATATGTAGAAAATTTTTATTTTTTGGTTAGCCTAAAAAAAATGCTAGCCATACCCTCTAAACAATAATATGTAGATAATAGATACAAGCAAATACACAAATATATAGATATATCACAGATACACATATGTATCATATATAAACATATATATGTAGGATCGGAAATGGCACTAGAGGGGGGGGGGGGGGGTGAATGGTGCTTTTTTAAAAATTACGCCCCCAAAAGTATCCATTAGAATCTCTCTTCTCCGATAGCTAGAGAAGCTATGAAGAAGAAATCATGCTCTCTGGAAATACATGCTGACCAGATACGAGAAATAAGCGAAGGCAAACAAAGCACTGAAATAATGCAGTAGAGAACAGCTGACAATTAGCCAGGGCTGGTCAGACCGATGATAATGGGCGGGTCAGACCGCTTTGCCTCGGCCGGTCAGACCGCCATGGGAAGGCCGGTCTGACCGCCAGGCACCCGCCGGTCTGACCGCCATATGATGGCCGGTCTGACCGCCATGTGCACACCGGTCTGACCGGCTAACCCTAGCGGTCAGACCGTGGGCTTGCGAGCAGAGCACGAGCAGCGCCTGAAAAGTTCTTTTGCACAGTTTTTACTGAAGAAAGGCAGAACACAGGAAATTTGTGAAAATAAGCTGCTCTACTCAGTGCAAACTGACAGGACTACAAACTAAATATCATAGAGACTTCAGGGAAAAGAGAATCCAAATCAAAGGTCAGTGAATTTGAAATTTTAGCTCAACCTTGAATACCCAAACAAGAATGAGACTGATTTCAATATTCCTCATGATTCAACATTCCTTTGCTCATGAAACTTTGAAGTCACAAAGGAGATGATGTCAGAACAAGGGAACTCATTTTTCTAGCATCTTTTAGTTGTCACAAACATGAGGACACAAATCCCCTGGCTTCAAACCCTAATTCTAGAAGAACAGAGGAAATTGAACGCAGGACTCAGAAAAGAGAATGATCATGGTTCTTGCATAAGCTCTTGGGAATAGAATGGCCAAATGGCCTTGAGTATTCTCCCATCACAGAGTATCTCATTTGCAGCTTCTCAACAAAGAAGCAACTCAAGAGCAAAACTCAACAGGGAGAAAGAAAGAGCAAACAGAAACTGAGATTCTTGACAACTCAAATGGATTCATTGCAATGAATGGTTACATGAGGTTTACAACCACTCAATACGTCCCCATACACAGTTGAGAAGAGGTTTAATCCATCTCACTACATGCTTGTCTGAGATGGGAACACATGCACACACAGAGAGCACTCACTCCTCTCTTGCTCTCTATATTGAATACATCACACTCACTTGCTTGCCATCCCTTTTTAACAACCAGCCCTCACACTTAAAAGGGAATTCAAGAAATGTCATACACCTTCCACTCCATGCCTCTCATCCAAATGAGGCAATGGTCAAAGTCAACACAAAAAATGGAGGGAAAACCAGCCATTTCTCTCATGCTTGAGTCAATTCTCTAAATTGCCCCTCAAGCACCTTCCCGGAAGCTTCCAGCAACCAGTACCTTGACTGTCTGGACCTCGACTTATCCCTGAGTCTAGTCCCGGTCCGCTCCGCTGTACACGACCGCACCCAGCATCCTGACCGTTTGGACCTCAGCTCCTCTTTGAGCCTAGTCCCGGTCCTCTCGCCACTGCCCGTCGTATCCACCTGACTCCGACCGAGACCTCTGACTCCACCTGAGTCTAGTCCTGGTCTGTTCCGTCGCACACGACCGCAACCGACATCACCGTCTGGACCTCCGACTCCTCCCTGAGCCTAGTCCCGGTTCGCTCGTCGTTGCCCGTCGTGTCCACCACCGGTAGCTCCAGCTCTGGTTCCTCGTCTCCCGATTCGCAACCACCTCAGCAGCCTCGATCATCTTCGGCATCCTTGACTGTCTAGACCTCAACACCTCCTGTGCCTAGTCCCGGTCCTCCTCGCCTCACCATGACCCAGCTCCGAAGTCGTGCAGTCACACAGACAAGCAAACCGTCACATAGCACTGCACGAAACAACATAATCAATATTAGCATTAATGAAAGGTACTCAAACCTAGAATACCCAAAACAAACTCAAACTCTCAACACAACCGTCAATTACTCATCACAAACATGGGGATACCTCCACATGGTCTCTCAATATATAATAGATAAACAAATTTACATATTGATTATAGATGAATTGTCATAATATTTTTACAACATATTTACAGATACAGTAAGAAAACATTGCTTGTCAGTAAAATTTTTATTCACCCTTAGACGCGTGAAACTCTCCTTTTGGGTTTGATCTTCGCCATTAAGAATGTAGCGAGTCGTCCTCGAATTTCGGAGAGTTCATTCACTTGGACTATACTTAAAGGGATGTTGATGCCCTATCACTAGGAAGAGTAAAGTCATAAACACTTATATGTATTAATTGGTAAGTAAGAAATAATTATTTTCAGATTGACAAACCTCTGGATCCTTGGGCCCACCACCCATGATTTCTTGCATATGGCGGCAAACATAGAATCCACATATGTTGCCCTGTAGCTGCTGGTGGGACTGCAAAAATAGAATTACATACGTAGGTTTGTTCAGCTTGAGAGACATCATTAATTACAAAATGTGATATAGGATTATTGTGTACTAGCGGGTACCAAAAATTGCGTCACATGCATAGTGTGGTGTTCCCTTCCATGTGTCTCTATCCTTTGGCAATGTACGCGATGAACAACCTACGCGATTCAATAAAGTTAGTCTCAGCCATTGCAAATGAAGGGTACATAGAGTTATTTGTGGATGAATTGAGTTTATTTGTTGATTAATTGTTGCACAAGTGTGAAGTTGTGTTTGTGCTTGATTAGTGAATCAAGGTATATTACTTTGTTCCACTTTGGTACAATGAAAATTAGAATCCAGTGCCACCTACATATGTTTGCTGTCATAGTCCTTAAAACTAAGTTCGTGTTGCATATGAAATACAAATCAATAGGTATAGCAATGAGTGAATCACTTACCACAAGTTGTAGGGTACAAGTATGTACTCCTCGTCATTGTGAGCAAGCAGTTCTATTATTACGTAGCATTTTCATTGATATATTGCTTAGAGATCAAGTGTGGGTCGAAAAAACTGACCGGTTCTTGAACAAGTCATCAAACCTCACAACGAAGTGGCTGGCTTGTGGAGAAAATGCCCCATCGTATACTTGACAGTGTAACCTGTAGGGCATTGTGTCCTCGTCTGGTTGGTCTTTCCCATATACCACGCATGCAAATAAGTGACACCCATTCCAAGGCTAACTACGAGTGTATCTGGGACCAACGGCTTTCCTAGCGAGAATGTCCAATGCTCTTGATGTGTCTTGATTTTCTTCGATTTGTTCTTGCTGACACAACAGTATGTGTCCTTCACAGGAGACGAATGGGCACGCTGTTGATCTATGCTTAGTGTGGTCTTCATGGGAGCCGATATGGTGGCCTATTGACATGGATCAGGTGCACATGGTGACATTGAAGGAAGGGTCAGAGAGGCCACAGGCTGTAGATGGTTGTGTGGAGAGGCCAGCTGTTCATGCTGTGTAGATGCCAGCATAGAAGGGTCTAGGACGATGGTCATGATCTCGTCATTTGGGGGCTTCTCTAGTGGAATGGCCCTGAAAATGTCATGTACCATGTCCACTGGACCTTCGCGAATATGGTCCCTAGCTGGGCACCGTGCACCAGTGTCCCTGGTGGGCATGGATACACTATCTCCCGCCCAACCTCAACGGGAATAGAGCCAACATGCCTGACTTTAAGCTTGCATAGTGTGGGCTTGTACATTATAATACATAATTAGCTAAGGTGTCCAACAGGTCTATCTATGTAGCATTCTAGATATGTACATTACCTGGATATTGTTGACAGATAATTGGACATCGCTATGCTTAGAAAGTGGTGTGGACGCGTAGCTACTCTAACATTGAGGGGATTGGCTCCCAAAATAATGGGGGCAGCTTGCGACTGGTTGAGGACATAATACAATTTTTCTCTAATGATGCTATCTGTCCTTAAAATTCTGCACGAATCTCCTCTTTCAATAGTTCATTGCCCTCGGCCTTGGATGTCTTTTTACTCCTACACGCCTCAGAGTTGTGTAGGAATTCTTGTCTCCAAGGTATGTAAAACCCCACACCTGCGACCCAGGTGCTCCTTGTTTCCCAGGGCTGTGGGTAGCATATCCCTCTCTTTGACTGCATCGAATGAGCATTGGGAAGATTTTGTACTCAATGTTTGCTATAAGAAGCCATCATGTTATTTTAGATCATATGATGTTATAGACTTATTAACAACTAGATAGTTTGACATATCTTACCAGACGTTGGGACACTTCCTTGTCTACCAATTTATGAAAGTGATGGTGCATGAAGATGTGGTTGATGACTTTGCTCTTAACCAGCTTCGGGCATGCTCATCTGTGATCCTGGCAAATGGCGGGGAGGCCTCCGACCGGATTGCCTCCTTGTCCTCCCTTCTCCATTGCGGAATTTTACTCATGTACGCAGCGGTGTTGAGTCTATAGGGGTGAGTGTTTTGTGTCTGGATAGCTTGTGTGCTGCACTTTGCTCCTGAAATTTGGTTGTTGTCTTTATGTGCACAAAGGTGTCCCATGTATCCGATGACATGAAAGGATACTTCGTGAAGGGTTTCTATTCTTTATTCATGTACTCTGTGACAAGCGTACTCTTGAAGATCTTCCACACTTTTTCTATTGCGAGGAACGCCTGTCATCGCATAAGTCCCTGGACTTCTGTTGGGGATCTTGAATGACCTTGAAATTTTAACCCACTGTTGCTCTTTCTCTTCTCTTATCAGAGACTTTCAGCTTGGTGTAGTGATAGGGACCATTCCCCTGCAACTATCCCACAGATGGTCTGAAATGCTACCGATGCTTTCTTGGAATGCAGAGGGACCCCAACAGGAGTGACTTCCATGATGGTTATTCGGCTCTCAGGCCTTTTCAATATTTCTCTACCATCTTGCTTCCGTTCTGTTGTAGGGGTGGCCCCCCACCTAAGCCCAGCAGGCCTGTTAGGAGATTATAAGGCCCAAAACGGGACATGTGTAATGACGAAAGTGCCCCCGAGGGGGATGTACAGATGTAAGGGCATTACTGTAAAAACACTCCCCATGTGGACATATATATACGATACAGGCCACAGGGGGAACCCTAAGCCATTACTCACCTAACTCTCCACTACCATACTCTCTCTCTGTTTGGTCTGTAACCACAACAGTTGGCGCCGTCCGTGGGGAGGACAAGGGTAAGCCTCCAAATCCGAAGGAGGATGGTACCAAAGAAAGCTTCACCATCGGCAGCGAGGAAGAAGAAGGGGGGAGCGACGGAATCTCGCGTCACTACCAGGGCTTCGGTGTTGGCAGTCGCGGGTACGGGTGGCGATGCAGGGGTGACGGTCGCGAACACCGATGTTCACGACGCGACGACCAACCCCGCCACCGGACCTCGCCACCATCGCCGCGACGACCAACCCCGCCACCATCGCTGCGATGACCAACCCTGCTACCATCGCTGCGACGACGGACCCCACCACCATCGCCGCGACGACCGACCCCGCCACCACCGCCACGACGACCAACCCCGCCACCGTCGCCGCGGTAGTCGAAACTGCCTCACGCGTGGTAGGTAACCCCGCAGTAGGCATCGCAACAATCGCCAGCAGCGCTACCCGGGTGGTTGGCGGTGGCAATGCAGGTGTGTCTACTCTCCCACCCGGTGCGGAAGTGGTGAGCAGTTCTGGCGGCGATGCGGGCTTCGTCACCGGCTCCAGGGTCCTCCACGACAGCGCTGCGAGCAGCCTGGGCGTGCAGGCCATGGTCGCCGCCGTTCCGGTCGTGCCGCCGAGTGCACCGACGGCCCCAACCACGTCCACGGTGGAGAACGCCCTGCTGGCGGCCCTCAGCGCGTTTCAGCGGGAGCTGACAGATTTCCGCGGGGCCGTGCAAGACATACAAGAGGCTCGGAGCCAACACACCCCACCGGTGGTTGCATCGGAGCCCACTCCGGAGAGGGCGGATAGCCGTGACGCCCTTACGTCTAGTCGCGTCCCTCTACGACGCGTGGACCCGGAGTCCCCGCTCTCTGTGGGCCTGCAGCAGGCGGCATGGCTTGAGGACTTTAAGTTCCCGAGTGTCATTGAGGCGTATAAAGGTGACACAGGCCCGCGAGAATTCGTGCGCGTGTACGAGACCGCCATCGAAGCCGCTGGCGGAGATGACACCACGAAGGCAAAGGGACTCCCCCTCGCACTACAAGGGGTGGCGCTCTCTTGGTTCTTCACCATCGAGCCACAGTCCATCTACGCGTGGGAGCAGATCCGTGACCGACTCTACAACAACTTCCAGGGAAACTACGTCGAGCGTGTCGATGCGGACCAGCTCTTCGCAGTCAAGCAAAAAACGGAGGAGAGGCTCCGAGATTACTTCAAGCGCTTCGCGAAAGTACGTTGCCAGGTCAAGGACGTTAATGAAACAACCGTCATCAATGCAGCGATACAAGGCCTCCGCCCAGGACCGATGGCCGAATACAACGCGTGCAAACCAATCAAGACGGTCACGAAGCTCTTCGACAAGATGGAAGAATATGCTAGAGCAGAAGAGGACGCGCGACGGCAACACGGCGATGACTCCGATACCAATCAGGCGGAGGGCTCAGCAAAGAACGATGGCTTGCCGAAGCAGGGCTCCTCGAAAGGCAAGCGCAAGCAGGAGCAATTGAAGGACGCCTCCGAGCACAAGGATATCCAGCACAAAGACTCGTCAGGCGACAGGCCCAAGCGCGACCAACGCAAGTCTAGGAAACCTCGTTACGTCTTCGACATCGAGGGTGGCTCCGAAGATAATGCCCCCGTTGGTCGGGGCGGCAGAGGGCGCCGTGGCGGGGTCGCGACGATAAAACTCGCGAAGAGTACAACGACCAGCACCACGGGCAGTGGTGCGAAGTCCACGGCCGGGGCAACCACGACACGCGTGCCTGCGCCACTATCGCAGCGCTCCGGTAGAGCATCGCCAGAGATAAAAACCCGGAGGCACGCGCCTGTCGTGGCTCACGTCCAACACCCCCAGGACCAAGGAATACAGCCCCAGGAAGGCCCCCTGCAGATTCAGGCCCATGTGCAGCAACCTCGGGAGGACCTCCTATAGCTGCAAGCCCCGGAAGGAGCCCAATGTAGGGTCATAAACGTCATTTCCGGAGGCTCCTCGTTGGGGTTCGCCTCGGCGCGACAGCGGAAGGCCTATGCGAGGAGGCTGCACCATGTCGCGGCATACCCAGCGCAGGCACCGCCGGAGTGGGCACAACACGAAATCACATTCACGCCGGCTGATGTTGAAGGCGTGGAGTTCCCCCACCAAGATCCCTTGGTCGTCCGAGTCCTCATTGCAGGATGCGAGGTCAGGCGCGTCCTGGTCGATGGAGGAAGCTCCGCAAACATCTTGTTCGCCGCGGCCTTCGATCAGATGGGGATCCCTCGGAGTCGGCTGGGCCCTTCAGGCATCCCATTGTAGGGCTTCGGAGGGCAACCTCTGCGGGCACTGTGCCAGATATGCCTCCAAGTCTCCTTCGGCCAAGACGACAACGTAAGGAGTGAGGACGCCACCTTTGACGTCATCGACATGTCATACCCCTACAACGCCATATTGGGGCAGCCAACTCTAAACTCTCTCGGGGCAGTTCCACACCACGGCTTCCTATGTATGAAGCTCCCCGGACCGCGGGCCATCATCACCGTCCATGGCGACCAGGATATGGCTCGGCGCATAGAGCTCGGCACCAGGGGTCCGTACCGCGAGGCTCGCCAAGCCACCTAGGTCGGGTGTGCAGGTGTGGAGACCCCGGGAGGCCCCGGAGAGCACCCAATACTTCCTGCGTACAGGTTGTCCCAGCAGCAGAGGCTCCCGCCGCGCCCCACCTCATCACCAGGCGACGACAGTGGCGGCCGTTTTCGTCCCTAAGCAGTCAGTGGTCGATATCCCACCTTTTGTAACCGCTGACCCGCGCAAACGGGAATTTAATAAAGTTCACCGTTTGCTCAAATTTTCTTGTTTCCTGCAAAAAGACACACGTTCGCACGCGCTCTCCGTAAAAAAACACAGGCATGAGTATAAACAAAGACACGCGTTCGCGCGCGCACTCTTTGTGAAAAACACGGGCATGATTATAAACAAAGACACGCGTTCGCGCGCGCACTCTCTGTAAAAAACACGGGCATGAGCATAAACATAGACACACGTTCGCGTGCGCACTCTCCGTGAAAAACATGGGCATGAGTATAAACAAAGACATGCGTTCGCGCGCGCACTCTCCGTGACAAACACGGGCATGAGTATAAACAAAGACGCGTGGGGGGACGCCTCCGCGCGCACTCCACGGACTCTAAACAAGACGTAGCGTCGAGGTCCGCCTCCGCACGCAAGTTCACCGTCCGCAACACGCGGAGGCTCGCCTCCGCGCGCAGTCCACGGACTCTAAACAAGACGTAGCGTCGAGGTTCGCCTCCGCACGCACTCCACGGAGTATAAATAAGGCGTAGCGTTGAGGTCCGCCTCCGCACGCAAGTTCACCGCTCGCAATGCGCGGAGGCTCGCCTCCGCGCGCAGTCCACGGACTCTAAACAAGACGTAGCGTCGAGGTCCGCCTCCGCACGCACTCCACGGAGTATAAATAAGGCGTAGCGTCGAGGTCCGCCTCCGCACACAAGTTCACCGCCCGCAACGCGCGGAGGTTCATCTCCGCGCGCAGTCCACGGACTCTAAACAAGACGTAGCGTCGAGGTCCGCCTCCGCACGCAAGTTCACCGCCCGCAACGCGCGGAGGCTCGCCTCCGCGTGCAGTCCACGGACTCTAAACAAGACGTAGCGTCGAGGTCCGCATCCGCACGCACTCCACGGAGTATAAATAAGACGTAGCATCGAGGTCTGCCTCCGCACGCAACTTCACCGCAACGCGCGGAGGCTCGCCTCCACGCGCATTCCACGGACTCTAAACAAGACGTAGCGTCGAGGTCCGCCTCCGCACGCACTCCACGGAGTATAAATAAGGTGTGGTTGATTGCCCCACGCACTCTATGGAGTATAAATAAGACGCGGATGTTGTCCCACACACTCTATGGAGTATAAACAAGACGTGGAGGCTCCCGCACATGCATAGGTATTCTTTACGCGTGCTTCCTGGAGTATATACACCGCGTGGTCTAGGATTTCTATGCCGTGCGTCTTGATAAGACGCACTAGAGGCTGGCCTCCGCGGAGCGCTCACGCGTCTACCTCGACTTGGGCGCCAGCTCCGCTACCACCGCTTCGAAGGGTAGGGGACGGAGCGCTCGCGCGTCTACTTCGACCTAGGCACCAGCTCCGCTGCCACCACTTCGAAGGGTAGGGGACGGAGCGCTCGCGCGTCTACTTCAACCTAGGTGCCAGCTCCGCTGCCACCGCTTCGAAGGGTAGGGGACGGAGCGCTCGCGCGTCTACCTTGACTTGGGCACCAGCTCCGCTGCCACTGCTTGGAAGGGTAGGGGACGGAGCGCTCGCACGTCTACCTCGACTTGGGCGCCAGCTCCGCTGCCACCGCTTCGAAGGGTAGGGGACGGAGCGCTTGCGCGTCTACCTCGACTTGGGCGCCAGCTCCGCTGCCACCGCTTTGAAGGGTAGGGGACGGAGTGCTCGCGCGTCTACTTCGACCTAGGCGCCAGCTCCGCTGCCACCGCTTTGAAGGGTAGGGGACGGAGCGCTCGCGCATCTACCTCGACTTGAGCGCCAGCTCCGCTGCCACCGCTTCGAAGGGTAGGGGACAGAGCGCTCACGCGTCTACTTTGACCTAGGCGCCAGCTCCGCTGTCACCGCTTCAAAGGGTAGGGGACGGAGCGCTCACGCATCTACTTCGACCTAGGCGCCAGCTCCGCTGCCACCGCTTCGAAGGATAGGGGACGGAACACTCGCGCGTCTACTTCGACGTAGGGGCAGCTCCGTTGCCACCGCTTCGAAGGGTAGGGGACGGAGTGCTCGCGCGTCTACTTCGACCTAGGCGCCAGCTCCGCTGCCACCGCTTCGAAGGGAAGGGGACAGAGCGCTCACGTGCCTACTTCGCCTTAGGCGCCAGCTTCGCGCCCGCAAATCTACCTCGAGTAAAGTGTCTGCTACGGCAGGCGAGCGGTAGCCTCGCCAATCTACCAGGGGACCGCGTAATCGTAAACAAGGATGGAAGCGTGGACAACACCCCTTTCTTTCGTTTATATTCATCAAAAGATGTTTACAAGGGAACGTAATAAGTGTACAAGTATTCTTGGGTGCCTGGAGCCGCTACTCGGCAGGCTCCTCCTTAACCCGCGGTCGCGCCACGACTTCACCCGAAGAAGTCCGGCTTGCCCAGAAATCCAGCGATTCCTCGGCCCTCCGCCAGTGCCGCAGGCGTCGTCGGGTCATAAGGTCGGAAACTAGCAGCCGGTCGGGTAACTGCTCGGAACACGGGGGCACGCAAGTCAGAATATTGGCGAGGCATCTTGTACTTTATTAATAAGGCAAAAGGGCTCATGTTACAACGCACACCAACGCGCGGAGGCCACGCCGTCACACTTGTGGATTCGCGTCGCCCCCGAGCTTGCGGGGCCACCCTCCTCGCGTCGCGGGACCTCGTCTAGCCACTAGCCGAGGTCACCCTCGTTGTATAGGTTGTTCTGAAGCTCGACCCTCGCCGCAGCCGCCCCGATGTATTCCCAGATCCTCTCGTGGAAAAACTGCACAGGGCGGCAAACGGTGCGAACGGCGCCAGACATCACCCCGACCCCGGGTGGCATCTCCAGCTGCGGATCAGCCAGCTCGCTGACGTGCTGGCATCCCCGGTGTCGCAGGAGTGCGCAGATCAGGCACGAGGTCACATACGAACAATGGTTGCCGAAGGTTGTCGCGGCGTCGCGCGCAATGTCGGCTGCGTCTCCGATCCATCAGAGCGTACGTGACAGCTCCTCCGGCCCGAAGGAGTGGTCTGGCACTTCGGCGATGAGCCCTTGGAGAGTGTTCTCCAGGGCAAGCATGGCATCCCACGCAGCCACCGAAGCGTCGCCCAGAGCCCGGTTCCGCTCTGCTAGAGACAAGGCAAGCTCGCCTTTCTCCTTCTGTAGCGCAGCGATTTGTTGCAGTAGGCCGTCTCGCTCCGTCGCAGCTTCCTACCGCGCCGCTTCTGCGGCCGACTCCCGCGCTACAGCGATGAGCTCCTCGGTGTGCGCCTTCATCTCCGCGCACTCCGCTTCCAAGCGGTGGATACAGGCATCCTGGGCAGAGCGCACCCCCGTAGCTTCGCGCAGCTCCCCTTCGGCGGCTTGCAGCCTGCCCCGTAGCGCCCCTTGCTCGTGAATGTAAGCCGCCTGCAGGGCCTGGGCCAACACGAGTGTTTGCGCGGCAAAGGGGTTAGCAAATGTTAAACGACCATGAGTGGTCTTAAGGACAGATGCTTACCCTCACTCCTGACACCTCTAATGCGTCCCCAAGACGCCCTGTCCCATAGGTCTGCAACGCTTGCTGGCCAATGCTGGCGGCTGCGTCGTCCGCAATCCCGCGCCATGCCCTCAGCGCATCCGATGGAGGGACGAAGTTTGACGGGCTCAGGCGCACGGCGTCTGCGTCGCCAGCTCTAGGACCCCCACGTTCAGGGGATGCCTTTTCCTCCGGGATAAGTGCCGCTGCAAGAGGGGGTACCGGTCAGAGTCCTACAAGACACGGGAAAATTACACCAAAGGTATGCCATCCTAGCCTACCCTCAGTGGCAGATGGGGGACTTCGCTGGGACACCTCCCTAACCCCGGGCGGGGTAGCAACGACACCGACCCCTACGAACGGTGCCAGTTCGCAGGGCCGAGGGACCTCCGGGTTGGGACCCAGCGGCAACCGTTCCCGCGCCACGACCATCGCGGTCTGAGGAGCCGGGAGGGCGCGGGACAGGGAAACTTCGGTGTACGAGGCGGAGTCCCATAAACTCCCAACGCCGGTCGCCACGGTGAACCCCCTCGAAGTCTCGTGAAGGGGGGCTTGCAGACGTGGCCGCTTCGCCTGAGGAGGTGAGGGCCCCGCCTCGGTAACCACTGCAGAAGGGGCCTCCGCAGCAGCAACACTCGCAGAAGGGGCCTCCGCAGCTACAACATTGGTGGGTGGGCACTCCACCCTCGTAACGTTCGCGGGGGGCACCTTCGTCTCGGCCGCCACTGTTGGCGAAGACCGCGCTCCACCTACCCCCGCGGAGGGCAGCCCTGGCACGGTGGTGGCCGTAGACAAGGACTTCGCCCCGGTGCCGCCAGCCAACGCCAGCTCTACCTCGGCGACCGTCGTGGGCGACGAGACTTCCCTCTCCCGGTAACCCACGGCGCGCTCTCCGCCCCTGGCGCCTTCGCCCTCCTCCAAGTCTGAGTTGGTGTACTTCGTCGAATCCGACTCTGCGCTCATCGCACCGACAGGAGCAGCGGCAGCCGTTATACCAGGCGTGGTCGCAGCAGTCCGGGTCCTCTTGCGGGACGACGCTTTCGTCCCTGCGGCACCGTCGTCTTGGTGTTGTGGGGCTGGAGAGGCACGATCCGGCACGGGAAGACCCAAGACCTCGCACACGCCGTTTATCCGCCCCAATCCCGCCTCCGTAGTCGCGGTTGTGCGTTGCTCGTGCTCCCTGGTGGTGTATGGCCCAAGGAACACGCGCGCTGCGCGCTCCGCGTCCTCCAGATGAGTTCCTACGTGGGGCAAAATGCACGAACGGAGGGGAGGGCGCGGTCGAGGCTTATGAAGACCAGTTGGCGCCGGTAGTGAATGAACGGACGGGCAAACGTTGTTGTCCCGAAGTTTCCCGGCGGTGAGGCGCCAATCACAGGCGAGCGGCGCCACGCCGTACATTATGTACTCCTCGCGCGAGGTCGCGCATGTTGAAGCGGGCGGTGACCCCCACAAGTCTTCGCGCCCTTCGCCTATCTTCGTGGTCGAGTGTTAGGCCGGGCGTCACTAGTAGGAATGTGCACATACATGACTAACAGACTTCGTCATAATAAAAGCCCGATTCGTCATAAATATTCTTTTTGTGACGAATTAGTGATGAATTTCGGTTCATCAAAAACGGAGCGTCACATTTGTTGCACGGTGACGAAACCGAATTTTTTTGTCATGGAAGTGCTTTCATCCGTGACGAAGACGTTTTTGTCGTAGAACCGTTTCCCTTCTATGATGAAACCAAAATCGTCACTGTTTTCATCACAAATTGAATGCCGAGCCTTTGTGGGAGCTGATGTGGACAGTGGCACGTGGCAGCGTCCACGCTAGAAGCTGACGTGGCAGTGCCACGTGGCGGTGCCACGTGGTCGATGACGTGGACAGAACCACGCTGGCAGGTGACTAGACAGTGCCACGTGGCAGAGTCCACGATGTCAGGTGACGTGGCGTGCCACGAGCAGGCGCCACGTGTCGTTGTCCACGCTGGCAGGTGATGTGGCACAAGGCACGTGTCGGTTCTTGATTTGTCCACGTGGCCTTTCCTGTTGATCCGCGTGGTAGTTTTTAATTGGACCACGTGGCATTTCCTGGTTAGTCCACTTTTCAGTTTTTTATTGGTCCACGTGTCGTACCTTTGTTGGTCCACGTGTGGGATCGTGGTTGGTCCACGTGTCGGGTCGTGGCTGGTCCACGTGTCGGGTCGTGGCTGGTCCACGTGGCTTTCCATTGTTTCTCCACATGTTCGGTTCTAATTTGCCCACGTGTCATCTTCCTGTTAGGCCACGTGGCGTATTCTGGTTGACCGACGTGTCTATTTTTCGTTGGTCCACGTGTCTTCTTTCTGTTGGTCCACGTGGAATGTTCATCGACGCGTCCGGTTTTGGTTTGTCTGCGTATCCTCTTTTTATTGGTCCACATGTACAGCGATCATTTCGTCACAAAATTAATCCCAGTTCGTCACAAGTCTACTGGATAGAAATCACAAAATGACAACATATTACATTGGACGTGCTATGCAGTGGACAGAAATCTTCAGTTTCCAAGTTTTGGGTCAATCCTTGTGTCCTTCCATTCCAGATTGCATTCGATTGAATTATCTTGTATTTACCACTCCTATACATTGCCATACACATATTTTAGCCTTCTTCTATCCTTGGTTGATCAGCAACATAGGCTAAGTGCTAGATACGAACTATAATTCAATTCTATGCAATTTCTGAAATTAACTGATTGTTCTCCATTGCTACATATCGAGCCTTCCAAGCTATACCTTATACTAACCGAGTAGATCACGTCGAACCATCCGTTGCAATCGCTATACACATCACTTGAGTCAAGTTATCACGAACCAGCCACCGGTTGCACCACTTGTTTGCATTGGTAAGAACTTGTAAGAGATTCGTAAGAGTTTGAGAGATATGTGACTTGTTAAGCTCCAGATCCTAGTAGTTGATAGGAACATATTCTTGTAATTTGTTTCCTTGTTTTCTACTAACCATGGTAGGTTCACGGGATGATTATGAGATAGATCCACATTTTCGTCGAGCCATTGAACGGGAGCTCAAGAAAATTCGCGAGGAAGATGCACGCTTGAGACAAGCTTCTTTACCACGGGAGGTATATGATCATGATAGTATGTCTGGTAAAACTAAAACCACTTTGCCATCGTTTGCTGGTAAATTTGATCTTGATCCTGATGCCTATATTGATTGGGAGATAGCACCAGATAAAGAATTTGAATGTTATGATTGGTCTGATAGGCAAAAGATTAGAGCTGCCACTAGTGTTTTTATTGATGATGCAAGACTTTGGTGGAAGTATTTTGGTAGGCATGGTAGAGTGCCTCAAACTTGGAATGCATTTAAAAAACTTATGAGAGATGAATTTGTTCCTAAAAATCATGCTGATTATTTGCTAGCTAGATTGCAACGTTTAAAACAACGAAATAGAACAGTAAGACAATACTATCATGAATTAAAAACTTGTTTGTTGCGTTGTGGCTTAGAGGAACATGCTGAAGCTACAGAGAATAGATTCTTACGTGGGCTTAATAAAGAAATTCAGGACCTTCTTATTCACGAAGAATATAATTCTCTCCCTCATTTGTTTATATTTGCTTGTAAGGTTGAAAGTCAGATTGAGAAATTGAGAGTGCTCGATGATAGGAAACATAAGAACAAACATATATTCGTGCCTTTTTCTATGACTAACAATTTGCAGGAAGTTGAGAACCATGTTGAAGAAAAGACTGAGCTGTGTGTTTCCACAACATGTGAGATTGATAGCATTCAAATTGAGTGTGAGAGAGATACACTAAAAGAAAAAGATGAGGAGATAACCATGGTCGGATATGAAATGCTTGCTGCCCCGTTGTTTCATCATAAAGATTTGACACCTACAACACCTACATTAACTAAGAAGGTCCACAAAGGTAATAACCATATTGCTGAATTTAAATGTGAAAAGTGTATTCAATTAGAAATTCTATGTTCTGAAATTTTTTTGCTCAATTTACACAATGTGGAATTGATTACTCATAAGGAAGTTCTTACTATAATATCTACTGATAACTCTTTATACTATATTATGTTCAATAATCCTATAGAGCTATCTAGTGTGATTGGGAACCTTGCTGAAATTTCATGTTTAAAATCACTAGTTAGTACTTATGCCTACACATATAAGTTCAATTTGATTGGAGATTATGGTGTAAATGACAAGTTTTTTGTTTATCGAATATGCATTACATGTGACAAGCTTGCTGAATTGAAATTGCATGTTTTAGATAAACAATTTTTGGTTCCATGTCATGATCACAATGTGTTGAGTCTCAACAATAGTCCTTGCTGTTTAGAAAGATTTCATAATCCTACTTATTCATCCTTTGATGTACAATCATGTACAAGTGATCAGAGTCGCGTAGTTGAAGCATGGAAAGCATTAAAAATTTTCTCCCCCATATTTGAACAACTTGATCGAGTTATGACCTTTAATATCTTGTCTATGTCCTTAGAAAAGTCGAGGATAATTTTTTTTGGAAGAGAGAATGATGTGAATGACAATATTACAATGTACACATCTTACAGCTGCTGTTGTGCTAAATGGTTTGTGCAAAACAACGGGACTAACACCATCATTGATTCATACATATACCATGCATATGTGTTGTTCTCCTTGTTTACTACACCTTCGGATGTTATTGATGTGCTAAATAGGAGAAGTGTGGATGACATATATATATATATACCATGCATACACTTTGGATTCTTTGTTATCCTATTTTCAGCTTATCAAAAGCCGAGGACGGCTTTGCTTTCAAGAAGGGGAGGATGATAAAAACACGTACCCTATGGATACAACCATATTTGCTATACTTGTTGTTCCAATTAAAAGAGCTCCTACGCATCAGTTAAATTATCAGGTGAGCTCGTTTCAAAGATATTTTACTTTATTTGATAAAGAACTTATGATATTACATAATGAGAGTGTGTTGCGTTTGTTATCATGTACCAAGATTTATGATCAAGATCATGCAATACGTGACACTATACATATGTTAAAACCGAGGACGGTTTTCTGTCAAGAAGGGGAGGATGATGTGACCACACCACCAACACATACGACCATAGCGGCCAATATCAAGATTGAACTAAAGGTGAATTCGTTTCCTCAACTTCAACATACTTTAAATAAGAATATGATGCTACCTAATGATGAAAAAATATATTTTTGTAGCACCACATTACTTTGGAACCAATTGAAGCAAGGGTTCAAGTTGGACAGGTTTTGGAAGCCAATTCGGCCTCTAGATCAATTCGGATTCAGCCTGACAGACCCAACTTCAAACGTGCATAACTTTCACATACAGAGTCCGTTTGAAGCCCATGAGTACTCGATGGAAACCTTTTCTCGTCCTCTTTCCAATGGATCTAACCTCACCTCCAAATTTCTCCTGTGCACGTCGCAATCACTCAAAGAAGGTGCTGCGTCACCTATTTGGGCCAACTCGGGCCTTGTAATGCTTGGGCCCAAAGGAGAGGCGCCCCCTAGGCCCATACTGTTCATGGTTACTGTTCATGTGAACAGTACCATGAATAGTATCACCTCATTTGTTTTAGTTTTGTGCGGCTTTTCCTCCCCTATTTAAGGAGGCTGCACCCTTCTAGTTTGCTTGGATTTCGTTTGCTTAGTTTTTTCGTTGTGAAAACTCTTGTTCTTCGCTTGTGTCGACTAGATCAACTGTAAAGAACCTCTACGGAATCCCACCTTTTGAATTCAATATAAATATTTGCAATTTCAGATTGCTTGTTATCTTGTTCTTGCGTGTTTTTCGATTGCATGCAGGAATAGACCTTCGTGGTCAGGTCAATCGCGTTCTTGGCACGGTTGATAACGACTCGGAGTGTGGTTTAGCGATTGCTTGGTGTTCTGGTCGTGGCCGGTTAGAAGCCTGCATCGTCAAAGTCGTTCTCCTCCAAATCGAAGTTATCATCCTATCGGAAGATCGGGACCCCATCGTCTCATCACATCAGCAGGGACACCATTGAAGTAGGCTTGCTTCAACCTGTACCGCATCTGCCGTACCCCAGACTGGAATACACTCACACATGCTTCCCTTGTTGGCTTGTCAGTGGTGTCAATGGCCAGCCTCGCCTGCCAAAGTGTTAATGCAAATCCATTACTAAGTTGCTCAAGGCAGAGTTGAATGTAAGAACAAGAGTGTAGATTTATACTTACAGATAGCCTGCCCACAAATCCCTCAAAATGTTCAGTCTCTTTCTTGTATTGTTTCCAACGCGTCAAAATCGGTACTTGAGACCTAACTACTACACCTGCCTCTGATGCAAACTTGGCAGCTTGCACTGGTTCATGTGGCCTTCTGTTCCCCTCGACAACAGAGATGGCCATCCTTCTTCCCATCGATCTGGTCATTTTGTCAAGCAAAACTCCCCTAGTTGCTGACCTCGGCTTCCTCGCTCTTGTTTGCATTGGCACTACACAGTTTTCATACATTCAGATTGTTAGAAATCAAATAGTGATATCAAATAGTCATATCAAATAGTGAGAATTGATTGATGGTCATGTAAGTATAACCAACCTTCATCAGTGGGGTCATTCTGCTGACCGGTCTGCTCTTCGCCATGGCTAAGGTCATCTGGACATGTCCAGTCCCTTAGAGGGCTAGGATGGCTGTCCACACCAATGTCTCCAGTCAATTCATCAAAGCGTACAGCTTCACCGCCATTGTTTTCCGCTGGTGGTGGCAAGGTGTGTTCACCTTGTGCAGATGTGCGCTGCCTTTTAGACCGAGTAGAAACTCCAAGAGGCACCTCTGTTGGTGGAGTTGAATTCACTCTCTTAGATTGCCTTCCCCCAGGACCCATATCGGCGCTGCCTTTTGTCCTTTTGGCACAGACTTTTCTACGCATAGTTGGAACAGGAGGCTGAAATTGGAGAAAAAAACATAACCAATAAGCATGTCCACAAATTAACCAAGTATATGCACAACAAAGAATTACATTGCTATCTACCCCCTCCCTCCCATCACAAGCCAAGATAGAAGAAGCACCTCAATTGCGAGGGGTACTGGCTCCTCTTCTAAATCTGTATCACCACCTCCCTTAACTCCCTCTCCGGCTTCAGGGAGATATTCCGATGAATCAGAACCTTCAGCGTGACTACCCTTGCTGCTTGACTTTTTTGCCTTTGCATATGCAGTTTTTGTGCACAATGATTTTAGACCAGAAGCTAAACCATTGACGCCAAGTTCTTCCATTCTTCTAACATTCTCCATGATATTTGCGTCCCGCGCTCGTTCATAACCATTTATTGGAGGTTCTTACATGTGTAAACACATGTTTAGAAATAGAGTACTAGATAAATTAAAAATTTAAGCAGATCATATAGATTACAGAGATAGGCATCGATTCAACCACTAACTACAACTTCTAGCACTAGAATGTCAATATAACAGAGCAGGAATGTGCAAATAAGGGACTAACTACAACTTGTATCGAACCCATTACTAGAATACATCACATGTCAACTTCAATCAACTAGGAAACATGTAACCCTAGCACTATCCAAGGTTCAACCGCTAGAATACAACACACATCATCACGGTAAAAGGATTTTGGGGGTACCTCTTGCTACGCTGCGTCGGCCTCGGCCTCTTGTCATCGTGGTCGCAGATCCGGAGCGGCGGGCGTCGACGAAGGGGTAGTAGATCCGGTGCAGCGGGCGTCGATGAAGAGGTTGTGGCTCGGGCATGGAAGCTGTCGGCGAAGGGGATCCGGATCCGGTGGCATCGTCGAGGTGGTTCTGGCGCCGGCGGTGGTCGTCGAGGAAGGGGTTGCGGGTCGGGTGTAGCAGCTGTCGGCGAAGGGGATCCGGATCCGGCCGGTGTCGTCGTCGAGGCGGTTCTGGCGCCGTCGGTGGGGCTGGTGTCGACGAAGGGGATCCGGCTCCGGTGTCCTCATCGAGGGGGTGGCGGCTCCGGCGCGGTGGAGAGTGTACTGTCCGAGCCCAGCTGCTGTGGCGACGGCGGCTAGGGTTCGGAGAGGGAGGCGAGAGGGTGGCGATGGCTGCAAGGCTGCGGGCGGTTTTATTTGGCCACAACCAGGGTTCAAAATACCACAAATTTGGTGTGGAGGCACTGCTCGGCGCACTGCTCAAATTTTCGAGCGGGGACTCCACTATAGCCCCGATATAGCAAAGAAACCCTCGAATTTTTGGGTTTTATATTGATAGAGTTCCGTGTCTTAGCATATTTTCATATAAAATCCTGATTTTCATAAACTTCGCATTCACGAGTGGATACATCAGTTCCAACTTTTTTGTTGTACTGTGTCTTAGTTACGCAGGTTTTCCGGGTGCCTCCCTGAGGCGCCGTCGCCGTTCGCCCCCGCCGACGCCTCTCCGCGCCGCCGCCGCCCCTCCCCACCCCCTCCCCGCCCTGCGCATTCCGCGCCGCCCCTCGTCGGCGCGCCACTGCTTCTTCGGCGAGCGCGCCGGTCTGCTTTTCAACATGATCAAGTCCAACGGGTTCTACCTCATCAAAAAAGGCTCAATATAACCACTATATCGTTTAAACAAGTAAGCCTATAGTGGCAACATCTTGACAAAATGTTTCAACATTCAGTGCACATAAGCAAGATAACGTGTTGAAATGTACAAACTTGTAATTACTATTTCCCGGTAAGTTGTTTGTTTTATTCATGCAATATTGTTGAAAACATGGTGCGGAGAGGTAGTTCGTGCAGCGAGGGGTTCAACGGAACAAGTCTCGCCTCAATAACCTCTAGAACGGAGGAGCTATAGGTGTTGAAATTTTACTGCACATGTAAGACAGTCCGCACCTTCGAACTTTTATAGCGACGGACAATTGTCTTTGGTGTTCGGCCAAGTCTTCCAGTGGGTGGCCTTGCGCACCTCAGCAAATAGGATAGTCCGATGATTCCGTCGCCCGTGTTGCAGACCGTCCGACGTGTTGAGAAGAGGAGAAATCATGCTTTTGTTTTGCACAACAAGTGGTGATTTCAATTGGAATTTGTTACTATGAATGTACAAGTGAGGTGTGCACACATATCAGATGAATATGAGCAAGGAAATTTGCTGAGGTGTACAAACTTGAAGAGTTTGCCTTTAGTTATACATTAAATATTATTAGAGATGTATACATTTGCGAACAGTATACATGCACCCATAATGTGATCCTTCTTGTACTCCCCCCTTGCCATCCATTCTTCTCCATCATGTTACTCCTTTAGTTATACATTTAACTATTATTAAAAATAAAAAATAGGTTATTTTAACACAGATGATATAAAGAAATATAAGAAAAGAAAAAAGCTAGAAAAAGATGAAAGTAAAAAAACTAAAAGCTAGAAGTAAAAAAATCAAAAGCTAAAAAAAAGCTAGAAATAATCAGGACGGTTTGTTATAAGATGGACAGCTAATACAGAGCAAAGTCACACGCGAAGAGCCGTCCTGCCCGTCCTCTCTTGCTTCACTAGCCTCTCTTGCCCGCTTCCCTCTCTCTCTCTCCCCCCCATTCAGTTCATCCGCCCAACCTCCAGGTCCTGCTAACCGCCGCCGTCCCCCATCTCTCCTTCCCCTAGTCGCCGCCGCTTCCTGGGTGCAGTGGCGCCATGTCCCACTGGGCCGAATCCTCTGGCGGTAGCATGGCGTCGAGGAGGATGCATGGAGACAGGAGCTCCCGGACCGCGGATCTGGTGTTGGTTCCGGTTGGTGAAGAGACCGGCCTTCCATTGGTGCCTTGCCCGGACTGCAAGCTTGCTAGGGTGATCGAGCGATGGTCTAAGAAGGAGAACCACAACCTTGGGCGTGTCTACTTCAAGTGCCCGAGGGATGGGGTGAGCTTCTTTGTCAGTTCTTTGGTGATTTTGGCAATGCTCGGGTTAAGTTTTTTAAAATTTTTCCAGTATGTGAAACACTGTGGGTACTACAGATTCTAGAGGCAGTATTTTGAGCAGTTGAAGGAGTTAGAGGTGATCCCAGTCAGGCAATTGCAATCAGAGGAGGAAGAGGAGGAGGAAGGAAGTGAAGGCCGCTCAAATGGCAAAGCTGACAGGAATGCAATGGAACTTAACCTGCAGAAACTTCAGTGGAAGATGAACTTGTTAATTCTTTGTTGTGTTCTGGTTGTTGGATTTGGAATCATGTATGTTGTATTGAAGTAGGTCATCCACATGTCTTGTGTCCGGGCAAGCACAAATTTATATGAATACAGTGCAGTTTTAGAATACATGTTTTTCCCAAAGGTTATACATGAAAAATCCTACAAGCCATCATCATCTTCACACATGTCGTTTACGCCATTGTCACTGTCACTGCAATACTGCATAATAGTGTCATCTTCATTATCGCTGTCTTCAAGCATGTCAACTTCCCTCTTACTTCTTATAAGGTCTGCTAAATTAGCTTCAATGACAGTGGCTTCTCCATCATTCACATGGTGCGTAACCTGATCACCATCACCCTCATGCACGTCATGCTCTGTGTCAGAACAGTGATCATCTTGGTGCACTTCATGCTCTTTTTCAGCCACCTTATACATATCCCTATGTTGTGGCTACGGGCCAAACAGAGAGAGAGAGATGGTAGTGGAGAGTGATGAAGATGAGTGTAATGGCCTGGGTCCTCCCCATGGCCTGTACTCATATATATATACACATGAGGAGTGCTTTTACAGTTATACCCTTACATCTGGTTATCCCCTCTGGGGCAGTTATGTCATTACACATGGCCTATTCTGGGCCTTATAATCTCCTGCCAGGCCTGCTGGGTTTAGGTGGGGGCCATCCCTCTCATGGTAAATGGCTTCACAAGGCCGAAGCCATGTTGCCGAGTCCTTTGGCCCCCTCCGTCCCCGCGGCCTGTGAACTTTTCCAAATTTCCGGGGCTGCGCTGTAGCCGAAGCAGACGCGCGCGCTCCGTCCCTGATAAGGGGCGTGCTGCGACGCTCGGACTTCCGGCCGTCCACGTGGTGCAGCGTGCTTGGCGCGGTGCGGGCGTTGAGGCGTCGTGACCATTAATATGGTGGCGGACTTCCGGCAGTTGGACTTCTGCCGATTGGCCTTCCGCCGGTTGGCTCCCCTGTTGATTGGGGTATATATATGGCGCTGGTGCGGCGTTGCTCCTGCGTATATTGTGATAGAAGCTGTTCCCCTAAAATGGGCCCCTGCCGTGCATCAACATTCCTGGGTGACGCTGAGCGGCTTGGGGAATGTTGATGCACAGAAGGAGGTCCATTTTTCCTGGGAGCTTGATCAGCGCCGGTTATCGACAGCCAGCCGCGCTTCCTGCCCCCGCACCGCGCTTCCGCAGGCGACAGCAAGGTCTGCCCTGTTTTTCTTAACAGGCCTACCTACAGTCGGTGTTCCTGATGGAGCCCGCCGGCATTACCTTTTATGTTGATGCACTGTAGGTGGTCTGTTAAGGAAAACGAGGTAGATTTTGCAGGACAAGACCCCCTCCTTTGCTGCGCCCCGCCGAAGTGGACGCGCGCGCTCCGTCCCCTACCCTTCGAACGGGTGGCAGCGGAGCTGGCGCCCAGTCGAAGTAGACGCGCGCGCTCCGTCCCCTACCCTTCGAACGGGTGGCAGCGGAGCTGGCGCCTAGCGGAAGTAGACGCGCGCGCTCCGTCCCCTACCCTTCGAACGGGTGGCAGCGGAGCTGGTGCTGAGCCGAAGTAGACGCGCGCGCTCCGTCCCCAACCCTTCGAACGGGTGGCAGCGGAGCTGGCGCCCAGCCGGAGTAGACGCGCGCGCTCCGTCCCCTACCCTTCGAACGGGTGGCAGCGGAGCTGGCGCCCAGCCGGAGTAGACGCGCGCGCTCCGTCCCCTACCCTTCGAACGGGTGGCAGCGGAGCTGGCGCCCAGCAGGAGGAGACGCGCGCGCTCCGTCCCCTACCCTTCGAACGGGTGGCAGCGGAGCTGGCGCCCAGCCGGAGTAGACGCGCGCGCTCCGTCCCCTACCCTTCGAACGGGTGGCAGCGGAGCTGGCGCCCAGCCAGAGTAGACGCGCGCGCTCCGTCCCCTACCCTTCGAACGGGTGGCAGCGGAGCTGGCGCCCAGCCGGAGTAGACGCGCGCGCTCCGTCCCCTACCCTTCGAACGGGTGGCAGCGGAGCGGGCGCCCTCGCCTCGCGAACACCGGCACGCGTGCGGTGACTTGGGATTTCGCGATGCGGCCCTGCGCTGTAAAGGTTCCTGGAATCACGCCGGCCCCTGGTCTGCCAGGGTTAGGTTCCCGTACCGTGCGACCCGACACGCCCGTGGCACGCGGCGGCCTATGACTGGTGGGCGGCGGGATGTGGACGGTTGCGTGCTCGCGGCCGCTCGCCTCTTCCCTAGGCAAGGGGGACACGGGGCGGGCAGTGAATGGCGCGGCACCGGAGCTGTTGTGATCCCCTGGCCCATTAGTGCGCCTTTAACGGCGGCTAGGTAACGCTGTGCTGTGACGGTCCTTGCCGTCTGTGGTTGTGGCCTTCCAGCTTTGGGTATGGGGCATTGCGCTGGACGGGCGCTTGTACGACTGCAGTCGCGCCCCGTACACGTGCCATCGCGACGCTTCGCTTTCAGTTACAGGGAATCGTGCGGGGCAGGCCTTTACACCGCTGCAGTTGCATCTGGCACGCGGATTGTTGCGACGCTTCGGTAGCGGCGGTATGGGCGAGGTGGCTTGAAATAGCCCCCCCGTAACAGCGTCCCCGCACCTTTACGCCCTCTTTCCTGTCTGCTCTGCCCTCTATACCTTCGCGCTGTCTTCACCGCTTCAGTGTCTCCGTGGGAAGTGATGGCCTCCAGTAGCAAGCGCGGCCAGGCGGTTGGTGGCCCTGACATTCGCCGGTGGTCCTCGCTGTTGAAGGTGAAATACGCGCTCCAAGAGCGCAACCCGGCGGCGGCGGACCAGGAGCGGCTTGTGGCGGAGGAGGAAGGCACGTTCTCCGGCGAGCTAGGCCCCTCGCTCGTGACCGAGAAGACGATCCAAGGGCTCCTGCGCGCGGGGAAGTTGTCCGGGCGCCAGGAGGTACGATTGCCCGCCGCCGACGAGACGTAACCGCATCCCGAGTGGTCGGAGGCGGTCGTGTTCGTTGCCTTTTTCAACGCGGGGCTCCGCATCCCCGCGGCGGCTATGGTGGGCGACGTGCTGCGGACCTTCGGGCTGGAGCTGGCGCAACTGACTCCGAACGCCGTGGCCCAGCTCGCAGTGTACAGCTGGGCCTTGCGCTCGGGGGCGTGTTGGCCCAGCGCGTCGTTGTTCGCCTATCTTCATGAGGCACGATGCCAGCCTAAGGGCCGGATGGACGGGACGCTGTCGAGCTTCGGTAGCGTCACTTTTATTCTTTGTCCGTCGTGCAAGAAGCTCTTCCCTGCGAACTCAACTCGCGGGAAGTGGGAGTCTTACTGGATGAAGCGGTGGTTCTACCACCGTGTGGAGAGCGGGAGCGGCCTTGAGTGCACAGGCCGACCGATCGCGTTCAAGCCCTCGCCCGGCCGAACGCTCGACGATGAGGACAAGCGGAGGGTCCAGCGGCTCGTAGGCATGGCCACCCGCCTCAACATGCGTGACCTCGCCGAAGAGTACTTGATGTACGGCGTGGCACCGCTTGCCCACGACTGGCGTCTTGCCACCGAGAGGCGTCGGGACGACAATGTTTCGCCATGGGTCTGCTCGCTGCCGACGCCCCCCGGTCTTCGTAAGCCTCGATCGCGTCCCTCCTTTGTTGACGCGAAATGCGTTATATGCTGATGCTATTCTCCTTTGCTTCAGGGATTTCCTTGGAGGAGGCGGAGCAAGCCGCGCGCGTATTCCTGGGGCCGTACACCGCCAGGGAGCACGAGCAGCGCGCGTCTGCTATCGCCGAGGCGGGGCTGGGGCGAATAAACCGCGTGTGCGAGGTCCTGGGCCTTGCCGTGCCGGACCGTGTCGCTCCAGACGACGGTGCAGCGAAGAAGAAGAAGGCACCGTCTCGGAAGAGGGGCCGCAGCGGGGCGCCTGCCGCGCTTGGCGCGGCAGCTGCTACTGCTGCTGCTAGTGTTTCCGAGGGCGCGGCGGACGTGGAGTCGGACTCGGCGAGGTATGCCGATTCAGGCTTGGGTGGCGCAGACGCCGAAGGCGAGGTATCCTCGGCGAGCGTCCCGGACGGCGGGTTTGCCGCGGGCAGCCGGATGGGGGAAGTCTCACCACCCGCCGAAGTCACCGAGGCGGGACCCGTACGGATCGGCGATGCCAAGGTGGAGCTTTCGACCGCGGCCGCTGTGGTGCCGGAGGCGCCCTCCGCGGGGGCTCACGGAGCCGTGCTGCCTTTACCGACAGCAGCAGAAACCGAGGTGCCGCATGCGACAACTACCACCACGGAACCTTCGCCCCCGGGTGCGGCAGCCGCGGGATCTTCCCTAACCGCGACTGCGGGGGCGGTGTCGCTGCTGGCTGCCCCGGCTAAACGGCCGTGTGTGCGGCCGGAGCTCCACCGGACACCGCGAGGATTCGTCGTGGCTACGGGCATCAGGAGCTTGTGGGACTCCAGCGCAAGCGCCGGAGACCCTGCGGCATACGCGCCTTCGGCCCCCTGGACACGCCGCCCGTCGCGCAGGGACAGCCGTCGCCCTCCCCGAACGCGGAGGCTTCTGCCCGCGGCAGGACCGTTCCTTCTGCTACCGAGGGTACGGTGGCTTAGCTTACTTTGGTGTATGCTTTTATGCCTTGGGGTGCTCACCTGTATCCCGGTTTGCAGCGTTGCTCATTCCGGAGGGGAGCACTTGGCGGAACACAGGGCCTCCGCGCACGTAAGCCCCGCGGACTTCGTGCCGCCTCCGGAGACGCTGAGGGCATGGTGCGGGATTGTGAATGACGCGGCCACCAGCGTCGACCCGCAAGTGCTGCAGGCCTACGGGGCGGGGCGCCTCGAGGACGCCTTCGAGGTGTCTGGGGTGAGGGTAAGTACTCATGCGACAACGCCTGGGCTAGCTGAGCTTGCTAAGTCTTCCCCTTCTGCAGACACTTGTGCTGGGGCAGGCCCTGCAAACGGCCTATTCTCGTGGCCGAAAGGCGCTCGAGGATAGGCTGCGGGCCGCCGAGGAGGAGCTACGCGAAGCCTCTGGAGCCCGCTCTGCCCAGGACGCCCGCATCCGCCAGCTGGAAGCGGAATGCGCCGAAGCGGGGGCACACGCCGAGGGACTTGTTGCATCGGCGCGGGAGTCGACCACGGCCGCTGCTGAACAGAGGTTTGCGGCGGAGCGGGACGGGCTCCTGGAACAGGTCGCCTCGCTAGAGAAGGAAAAAGGCGAGCTTGCCCTGACTCTAGCGGAGCGTAACCAGACGCTTGGCGACGCCTCGGTGGTTGCGTGGGACGCCATGCAAGCGCTGGAGAGCCATCTTCAAGGGCTGGTAACTGAGGTGCCGGACTGCGCCTTTGCCCCGGAGGAGCTGTCTCGGACCCTCCGCTGGGTCGGGGATGCCGCCAACGTCGCGTGCGACGCCGCTACAACCTTTGGCACCCACTGCGCGTACACGTCGGCATGCTTGGTGTGCGCGCTCCTGCAGCACCGCGGTTGTACGCACGTCGCCGGGCTAGATGACCCCCGGCTGGAGATGCCTGGCGGGGCCGGAGCAATGTCCGGCGCCGTCCGCTCCGCTCGCCGTGCCCTCGGGCCTTTCTTCGACCGAATCTGGGCTTACGTCGGGGCGGATGCTGCACGGGTCGAGCTCCGGAAGTCGCTCTACGGGACGGGGAGCCTCGGCCAATTTCTGGACGGGGTCCCTCGACGCGACGAGGGCGGCGTTGGGTCCTCCGAAGGCGCCGGGAACCCGCAGGTCTGACGCCGTGGTGCCTAGGTGTAGGCGTGTGTTGTACTGCTCCCTCTTTTTGCGAATGGAGTACACACTTGCTACATGCATTCTGACTTTCGCCTATGTCCCGGGCAGCTTCCTTGCTGGGGCCGGCTTCTTGCGGTCGACCTTTCCACCCGGCGACGCCTTCGACGCTGGCGAAGGGCCGAAGAGTCGCTGAACTTTTGGGCGGGCCGACCTTCTTCGAGCGGGGCCCCAGCTTTAGCGCGTGTTAAGGATGAGCCCGCGGGGTAGCGGCTTAGAATGGCAAGGATGCTGCCGGACCTTTATACTTTGTGATTTTTCCAATATGCAGCCTTGACGCTACGTCTTATTTAGAGTCCGCAGACTGGTGCATGCGGAGGCGGACCTCGACGCTACGACTTCCTTTATAGTCCGGAGACTCGCACGTGCGGAGGCAGGCCTCGACGCTACGTCTTATTTAGAGTCCATGGACTAGTGCGTGCGGAGGAGGACCTCGACGCTACGACTTCCTTTATAGTCCGGAGACTCGCGCGTGCGGAGGCGGGCCTCGACGCTACGTCTTATTTAGAGTCCGTGGACTAGTGCGTGCGGAGGAGGACCTCGACGCTACGACTTCCTTTATAGTCCGGAGACTCGCGCGTGCGGAGGCGGGCCTCGACGCTACGTCTTATTTAGAGTCCGTGGACTAGTGCGTGCGGAGGAGGACCTCGACGCTACGACTTCGTTTATAGTCCGGAGACTCGCGCGTGCGGAGGCGGACCTCGACGCTACGTCTTATTTAGAGTCCGTGGACTAGTGCGTGCGGAGGCGCACCTTGACGCTACGACTTCCTTTATAGTCCGGAGACTCGCGCGTGCGGAGGCGGGCCTCGACGCTACGTCTTATTTAGAGTCTGTGGACTAGTGCGTGCGGAGGAGGACCTCGACGCTACGACTTCCTTTATAGTCCGGAGACTCGCGCGTGCGGAGGCGGACCTCGACGCTACGTCTTATTTAGAGTCCGTGGACTAGTGCGTGCGGAGGCAGACCTCGACGCTACGACTTCCTTTATAGTCCAGAGACTGGTGCGTGCGGAGGCGGACCTCGACGCTACGTCTTATTTAAAGTCCATAGACTGGTGCGTGCGGAGGCGGACCTCGACGCTACGTCTTATTTAAAGTTCGTAGACTGGTGCGTGCGGAGGCGGACCTCGACGCTACGTCTTATTTAAAGTCCGTAGACTGGTGCGTGCGGAGGCGGACCTCGACGCTACGTCTTATTTAAAGTCCGTAGACTGGTGCGTGCGGAGGCGGACCTCGACGCTACGTCTTATTTAAAGTCCGTAGACTGGTGCGCGCGGGGGCGTCCCCCCGGTGCGTCTTTTGTTTATACTCAGGCCCGTCACCTTTGGCTACGGCGAGTGCACACGCGAACATGCGACTTCGATTTATACTCAGTCCCGTACCCCTGGCTACGGCGAGTGCACACGCGAACGTGCGTCTTTGTTTATGCTCAGGCCCGTCACCTTTGGCTACGACGAGTGCACACGCGAACGTGCGACTTCGATTTATACTCAGTCCCGTACCCCTGGCTACGGCGAGTGCACACGCGAACGTGCGTCTTTGTTTATACTCAGGCCCGTCACCTTTGGCTACGGCGAGTGCACACGCGAACGTGCGACTTCGATTTATACTCAGTCCCGTTCCCCTGGCTACGGCGAGTGCACACGCGAACGTGCGTCTTTGTTTATACTCAGGCCCGTCACCTTTGGCTACGGCGAGTGCACACGCGAACGTGCGACTTCGATTTATACTACGGGAACACGCGCGTTGGCTAAGCTTGCGCGCGCCTTCACTGCGTACTTGCGCGTGATGAAGAAAGATTAGCGACAAACGGCGATCTTCATTACATCCCCGTTTGCGCGGGTGAGCAACTACAAGGGATGGATATACTAACCGTTTGCCCTTGGTGCGGCCGAAGCCTCTAGTCGCTAGACATCTGCAGGGCCCGCCAAGGCGCCTTTGAATGGCCCCGCGGACCTCCGCGCTGTGACGCCAGCTCTAGGAGCGCCGTTGGGCTTCGCGACGCGGGCACCTGGTACCTGGCTCGATGCGCTGGGCCATATCCTGGTCGCCTCGGACGGTGATGATGGTCCGGGGACCCGGGATCTTCGTGCATAGATAGCCGTGATGTGGTACCGCGCTGAAGGAGTTGAGGATTGGGCGCCCTAATATGGCATTGTAGGGGTACGGAAGGTCGACCACGTCGAAGGTGGCATCTTCGGCCCGCACATTGTCATGTTGGCCGAAGGAGACTTGAAGACCTATTTGGCCCAGCGCCCGCAGGGGCTGTCCCCCGAAGCCCTGCAGTGGGATTCCCGAGGGCCCTAGGCGGCTTCGAGGGATCCCCATCTGGTCGAAGGCCGCCGCAAACAATACGTTTGCAGAGCTACCGCCGTCCACCAAGGCGCGCCCCACGTCGCATCCCCCGATAGTGACCCGGATGACTAGGGGGTCCTGATGAGGGAAGTCCACACCCTGGGCGTCGTCGGGTGTGAATGTAACTTCGTGCTGCGCCCAATCCGGTGGTGCTTGCGCTGGGTATGCCGCCACGTGATGTAGTCTTCGCGCATAGGCCTTCTGCTGCGGTGCCGAGGCGAATTCCAGCGCAGAGCCTCCGGATATGACGTTAATGACCCTGCGGTGGGTTGCGTCCGGGGCCTGCAGCGACAGGAGGCCCTCCCGAGGCTGCTGTACGTGAGCTTGGATCCGTAAGGTGCCTTCCTGGGGTTGCATCCCTTGCGCCTGTACCTGCACGGGGGCCTCGTACGGGAATTGGACGTGGGCCACCGCAGGCGGACGCGTCTCCGGGTTCCTGTCCCTAGCGATGCTGTCGTGGAGCGCCGCGATGGAGGTGCAGGTGCGGGTATCATGGTTGCCGCGGCCGTGGACTACGCACCACAGTCCCTAGTGCTGGTCGTCGTAATCTCCACGACCCTTATCGTCGTGGCCCCTGCCACGGCCGCGCCCCCGGCCACGGCGCCCCCGACCGCCTCGGCCCGCGGGAGCACCCTCGTCGGAACCGCCTTCAATGTCGAGGACGTACCGGTTTCTCCTCGACCTCTGCTGGCCGCGCTTGGGCTGATCGGACGACTCCTTATGCGAGGCGTCCCTACAGTCGGGCGCATCCCTGGACGACTCCTGCTTACGTTTTCCCTTCGAAGAACCGCCCTTCGGCGGATCTTTGGCTTTTGCCGAGGCTCCGGCCTGGTTGGTGTCGGAGTCGTCACCTTGCCTTCGCCGCGCGTATTCTTCCGCCGTGGCATATTCTTCCATTTTGTCGAAGAGCTTCGCCACCGTCTTGATTGGCTTTCGCGCATTGTACTCGGCCATCGGGCCCGGACGAAGGCCCTGTATGGCTGCATTAACGATGGTGGTTTCATTAACGTCTTTCACTTGGCATCGAATCTTGGCGAAGCGTTTGAAGTAGTCTCGGAGCTTCTCCGAGGGTTTTTGCTTCACAGCAAAGAGTTGGTCCGCGTCGACTCGGTCGACGTAGTTTCCTTGGAAGTTGTTGTGAAGGCGGACGCGAAGCTGCTCCCACGCGTAGATGGAGCCCGGCTCTATGGTAAAGAACCAAGAGAGCGCCACTCCTTGCAGCGCGAGGGGGAGTCCCTTCGCCTTCGTGGTGTCGTCTCTGCCCGCGGCTTCGATCGCGGTTTCGTACACGCGCACGAACTCACGGGGGTCCGTGTCGCCTTTGTACGAGTCGACGGCGCTAGGGAACTTGAAGTCTTCGGGCCATGCCGCCTGCTGCAGCTCCGCCAAAAGCGGGGACTCTGGATCTACGCGCCGCAGTGGCACGCGGCTAGACGTGGGGGCTTCGCGACTGTCCGCCCTCTCCGGCGTGGGCTCGGTCGCGATTACTGGCGCGGCCTGCTGGCTCCGAGCCTCTTGCATATCTCGGACGGCTCCGCGAAGGTCCCCTAGCTCCCGCTGGAACGCGTTGAGGGCCGCCAGTAGGGCGCTTTCCACCGCCTGTGCGGGCGGGGTCGCCGGTACTCCCAACGGGCGGATCGGCGCGGGCACGACCGCGTCGCGAGCTCCCGAGTTGCCAGTCGCTCCGTCGTGGCTACCTCGAACCGCCCGGTCCGCGCTGCTGGCGAGGGTTGCGGCGGGGGCAGCGAGGTCGGCTGTCGTTGCGTCGGCGGGGTCGGTTGTCGCCGCACCAGTGTCGACGTCTTCGACCGCCGGGTTCGCCACCGCAACGCCGGCGACGGGGTGGGTCGTCGTGGTGCCGGTGACGGGGTTGGTCGTCGCGGTGCCGGTGACAAGGTTGGTCGTCGCGGTGCCGGTGACGGGGTTGGTCGTCACCGCGCGAACATCGACGTCCTCGACCACCGCGCCTGCGTCGCCACCCGCACTCGCCGCTGCCGAAGCCGAAGCCCTGGTACTCATACGACGCTCCGGCCCGGCCGCCTTCTTTCCCTTCGCCACCGCTGATGAAGCTTTTTTCGGTGCCATCCTTCTTCTTCGGTCTTCAGGCTTGTCCTTGTCCTCCCCACGGACGGCGCCAACTGTTGTGGCTACGGGCCAAACAGAGAGAGATGGTAGTGGAGAGTGATGAAGATGAGTGTAATGGGCTGGGTCCTCCCCATGGCCTGTACTCATATATATATACACATGAGGAGTGCTTTTACAGTTATACCCTTACATCTGGTTATCCCCTCTGGGGGCAGTTATGTCATTACACATGGCCTATTCTGGGCCTTATAATCTCCTGCCAGGCCTGCTGGGTTTAGGTGGGGGCCATCCCTACGACACCCTATGTTCAAACTTTTGCACAACCCGCCAAGCTTTGCCCAAGGAGGTGTCCTGCAAATAAAATATCTTCCTTGACTGTGTTGCAAAAATGAAAGGGTCATCCTTGGACCAGAATGACTGAATGTTAATGGATTTGAAATGTCCATCATCTCTAATGCCTACAGTCTTGCCAACTTGATTGTACCAGTCACATCGGGAAAGAACCACCGTCCTACGGGCTTGTAGATTGGAGTTATACTGCAGCTCAATAACCTCTCTAAGGACACCATAAAATTCCATTGATTTGCCTCCATGCGTGCCATCGGTCATGACACCACTATTCTGTGTCTGCAGGTTTTTCTCATGGTCAACACTGCTATACCTGACTCTATTGACAATGCAAGCTGCACAGCTCTTGACTCGAAGTTCAGGACCACATGCCAGTGCATGCAAACCTTCAGTGACCTCTGTTGGTTTCTCTTTACGCAGCTCCACGATCTGCACACAAACATAAAACCACCACCACCACCACTAAATTGTGGTATAATTCTGTCAATGATCAGCCTAACACAATTAAAATATGCTAATCACTTACATGAGACTTAAACCATTTTGGAAATTCTGATGCTAGCCTCCTGTCAACATCACGTGCCCCTTCTTTCTCTAAATGTTGTCTGTATATGCTGTAGGACATATAAGAATTATTAGGAACATTTGATATGTAATATAGGAAACAAGAAATCAGCATATATAAAATCATACTTACTCCACATATGGTTCAACCTCGTCGTAGTTATTAAGCACATACCAAACTAGCTTGTCCATGACTTTATCATCGATGTGCTGTACCCTATTCTTGCCAATGAGCTTAACACCATGCATGAAAACAGAAGTGTCACCATCTAATGGCCCATCATGTGACACATTTACGTCCCGGTTATATCTTGTGTCAACATCCTCCATGCACCTCTCACAAAATGCCAACGTCTCACTTTCTACATAAGCCTTCGCAATTGATCCTTCAGGCCTCGCCCTGTTCTTTACGAGATTCTTCAACGTGCCCAGTCGCCGTTCTATTGGGTACATCCATCCATACTGTACGGGGCCTCTAAGCAGTGCCTCGTCAGGTAGATGGACAGCCAAGTGCACCATCACATCAAAGAAGGCCGGTGGAAAAATCTTCTCAAGCTTGCATAAGATAAGTGGGATATCCTCTTTCAGCTGTTTCACGACATCTTTCCTTAGAGTTCTACTACACAGTTGCCTGAAGAAGTTCCCAAGGTTTGAAACAGCTTTGTATAAATCTTTGGCAACAAAACCTCTTAAGCCTGCAGGTATGATCCTTTGGAGAAGGACATGGCAAGAATGAGTTTTCAGCCGGCCAACTACCTTGGAACCATCTGCACTTATGAATTTTGCTAGGTTGGCTGCATAACCATCTGGAAACTTGACACCTTTAAGGAACTTGCAAAATTCTGCTCTTTGTTGTTGCGTCAAGACATAGCGAGCTTCTGGGATTTTAACCGAGCTGCCTTGCTGCACACAGTGGAATTCGTGCCTTATGCCCATATCATGCAAATCTAGCCGCCCACCTGAGCACGCTTGCCGCAAGTCGCCATTGGTGTCCAGGGCTACTCGGCGATGAAAAGGAGCGCACGGGCAAGAAAAGCAAGTATAGCAGACGGCGTGAACGATCAGAAAGCGTGTGGAGGAGGCGCAGGCGTGGTACCACGGGGGATATTTAAAGACCCCTCGCCTCCCACCACCGGTAAGCGCAACCGGCAGATGACAACCGCTCATCTCCCCATGGCTGAAGCCGAAGCGTCGCGATGGCACACATATGCCACATACGACCGCGGTCGTATAGGGGCCTGTCACCGCACGACGCGCCAGTAGCGCCCAGCCGCGTGTTGGCCAACGCGGGAAATAAATGCAGGTCGTATGACCCGACATAGCTTCCGGCGCGTGTCAGCGTGGTTCTTGGGACCAATCAACCGCAAAAATCCAAACGGGGTCTATGCCCTAGCGGCGAGGCCCTGACCCCGACTCTGGCCGCACCCACACGAAGGGACACCGCTACGAAGGTGCCGGAAGCCACTCCGACTCCGAGAAATGCCACCCCGCCACATGCTCGTGTCCACGGGAATAAGGGCAGACAATGGAGCGCGGCACACCTCCCGAGGGGATGGCACCTCCCGATGGGATGGAGCCATACAGAGACCCCGGCCTACACCCCGTCCCGTGGGGACCACCAACCAGCAAGCCTCTTCGGCCTGCGCGACACCAGTTGGGCAGGCCCCCGCTCTAGCGGGGAGACCATCAAGGTCTTCGCTCCAGAGGAGATACCCCGGCTTCGACAACAGCAAGCCCATACCATCACAGAGTCCTGTGGTGGAACCAAAGCCACCCCGACCACGACGGCTCCGCATGGCCCGGCACGGGGTCGAAGTCCTTTCGCAGAAAGCAAAGCACCAGCAAGCGACCAAGGGGCGAACGGCCGCGGTAATGCAGCCGCTCACATCCCACGACACTCCTATCATGGCCCGCCGCGTGTCCCCACGCAAGGCAAAATAGACTGCACGGCACAGCAGCCGGCCCCTAACACGCCAGGGGTCGGCGCGATTCTGGGTATCATTAAAACACACTACCGGACCGCCTGGGGCGAAGTTTGGGGCGCGAGGTATGCCCCCACTCCGGCTTCGACTCCGGCTCCACCTTTGACCTCTACACAAACTTGGGCTCCAGCCTCGATGTCGACCTTAGGCCCGGGGGGCAACCTCGCCCCTGATACCGTACGGCAAGGAGGATTTTGCCATCCTGTATGGGGGGCAACCGAAGATCCGCGCGACAAGGCCGAGAGCTTACCTCGCCCCGGGTACTCCCGCGCGATACATTTTTGGGATCCAGCAGGGCCCCTAGCTCAGCCCCACGTGTCGGAGGTCTGGCTTCCCCTCGGTAGGACGTTCTGGGCGAAGCAGAAGGTGAAGGCGAGCGAACGCCGGTCTACCAACAATGAACCCAACTGTCACCCTTGAGCCGTGGGGTACAGGCCGGCCTTTCGACCCCTAGCCCGCACGAATCAGAGTCCACGCGACATCACAGCCCAAACCGGCGGGGATCCAGCCGCCTGGGTTCCCCGTAGTTCGGGAACGCGAAGGATGATTTATGGCAGGTTTTGACTTGTTCTCATAAATAGATAAGCTTTAGTGCATCAACATCCCCTGGTGGTAATGCCGGTTGGCACAATCAGGGGAGGCAAGATGAACTCAAGCATATCTGTCTACGAGAACAGGTCAAACCTTGCCATTCCCGTACGGGAATATGATGCGCGAGCAGGAGGCAATCTATCCGTCCGTACAATGCAGGTACAATGCAGCACCAGCATGATATATATACCCGATCAATCGGCGGGAGCTCAACTGGCAGGAGTCCAACCGACGGGAGGAAAGCTCAACCGGCGGGAGCAAAGCTCAATCGGCGAATGAGCGTCGCAGCGTCGTATGGCCACGACGCTCCAAGCCCTGCGCCGTGCCAAGCATATTTCGCCACGTGGACCGGCAGAAGAAAGAACGTCGCAACATAATATGGCCACGGCGCTCGACGTCGGAGTCCGCTGTCGCGTGGCGCTCGCGCGGCGACTTAGGGGCCCTCTTCGCCTACCTCTGCCGACACATCCGACTCCGCCAACACCTATGATTCGGCTTCGACTCTGACTCCTACGCCGACGTCGGCCCCGATCGCGATGTCGAACTCGACCTCGACCTTCGGCCCGGAGGGCAACCTCGACCCCACTACTGCAGGGCCCTGTGGACGACTAAGACTTCGCCAACCCGCCCAGCGTCATACCCTCGCGACAGGGCGAACACTACACCAAGCAATAAGGCTCTGCCGAACGTTGGGAAAGTTCACAGGCCGCAGGGACGGAGGGGGCCAAAGGGCTCGGCAGCATGGCTTCAGCCCGTGAAGCCCTTCACCATGAAAGGCTCCTGTTGTAGGGGTGGCCCCCACCTAAGCCCAGCAGGCCTGTTAGGAGATTATAAGGCCCAAAACAGGACATGTGTAATGACGAAAGTGCCCCCGAGGGGGATGTACAGATGTAAGGGCATTACTGTAAAAACACTCCCCATGTGGACATATATATACGATACAGGCCACAGGGGGAACCCTGAGCCATTAGTCACCTAACTCTCCACTACCATACTCTCTCTCTGTTTGGTCTGTAACCACAACACGTTCCTTGTTCATCGGAGCGCTAGACGCATTCGATGATGTCGAGAAGACTGTGCGGACGCCAATGTTGGAATTTTTCTTACACCCGACTGCTCATAAAGTTACTACCGCTAGTCAACCTCTACCTGCAGTGCACCCTCCTTCACTTCCGTGCGATCCAACTGATCACAACTCCCTGATGTGATCCATCTGGTATGACAGGACAACACCTTGCCTCCCTTTTACTTCACGTGGTGCAGCTGCACCAAGCAACACCTCTTGCTTCTCGCTTGGAGTAGCACCCTGCCCACCTCTGATCTTCATGCAATGAAGCACATGTATGCGCAAGACAATGTAACAACAAAATTGCAGAGTAAAACACACTCATATTAGTTTCTCCGTTTTTCTTCTTTTATTTTGAGAGTCCATGTGGAGGTGACCACATGTTTGTGATGAGTAATTGACACTTGTTTTGGAAAGATTGAGTTTGTTTTGGGTGTTTTCTGCGAAGTCGTAGCCTTGTTTGAGCGGTCGGAAGACCTTACAATCACTTTGGGTGTGGTTGTAGGTCACTGGGGTGGTTTACGATCACTTAGACCGTGGTCGAAAGGCAACAGCGAAGCTTACGACCACATTTGGCCGTGATTGCAAGTCTCTGAGAGGTTTACGACCATATAGGGCGTGGTCGAAGTCTAGCCGGGCGGTTCACGACCACGTTGTTGAGTGTCGGAACCCAGCCGGGTCATTTATGACCATGTTGAGCGTAATCGGAAGTCAACCGGGTCGTCTACGATCACTCTGGCCATGGTCGAAAGCCGCTACGACCATGTTGGTTGTGGTCGAAAGGGTTTACGACCACTTTTGCCGTGGTCAGACGCCGCTCCGACTACGTTATCGCGAGCTACGATCGAAGTCGGCGCTCAGACTTAAGACCACATTGAAGCGCACGACCACGTTATCGAGAGCTGCGGTCGAAAGTCGAAGCTTCGACCGCTGCGGTCGATAGTCGGCAGGCTTCGACTACGACCATGTTGAGAAGTCAGAGTCTTTCGACCATGTTGTGTGATGGTTGTACATGGTTGGGTCGCACTTGGACTTGGTCTGGCGCGGGTGGAAGTGGTCGGAGAGCGGTCTCTCTCGGTTGGCCGTAGTCGACACCGGTCGGAAGTGGTCGTATCACTCTCGAATGCAGTCGAACGTGCTTGGATGCGGTTGTTTGCGGTCGGACTTGGCTAGTTTGCGGTCGGATGTACTCGGGAGCGGTCGGAAGTCTTTTGAAGCGATCGTAATGTATGGAAATTGGTCGTATGGCTTCTCAGAGCGGTCGTTTCGTCTGGAAATCGGTCGTAAGTCGTGTGCATCTCTTGTTCTATCTTTTCGTCTGGTCGTAATGGGTATACGACTTTGTGGAGTGTGGGTTGAGTTCTCTTTTCCGATGCAAATGGATGTTACCCTTGTCTAGTGCGGTGCTATGTGATGTTTTGTTGTCTGTGATGGTTGCAGGATCTTGAGGCTAGTCGTGGCGAGGCATGGATGATCGGACTAAGCACAGGCGGTGCTGAGGTCGGTGAGCGGTCGGGAGATGCCAAAGACGGTGAGGCCAATGAGGTAGCTGCAAGCCGTGGACAGCAAGCTACGGAGGAAGCTTCCAGGAAGGCAGCAGAGTGGCATTTTGGAGAAATGGCCAAAGTCTAAAAAAGGGAAGCGGTTCTCTGCAAAGCACAGGAGTTGTTGGCGCTAACGGGCATAGCAATGGAGCCGTTGGGTTTAACGGGTAAAGCACTGGAAGCTCATTCACACTAGTGGGTAAAGTGATTGGGAGAACCCGGTGTTAGGTGGGGTTTACGGGTTTCCCCCCTGGTAGCAGAAGGCTATAAATAGAGAGGGTAGAGCTCGAGTGCTCGTGAGATTCTGATTTCCGAGTTGCTCTGTTCTTCCTTGTTTATTTGTGTGTGTGGGTTCTCGGGATGGAGCAAGTGTGCTCATGTATCTCCCAGTTGGAGTGGCTGTAGAAACCTCCATTATCAATCATTCATCTCTCTTCCTCTATGTTGAGTTTTTGTTCTGTGAGTTGTTTGATTGCTTTGTTTGTGCTTTCTCTACTTCATCCTTTCCCATGTATGTCTGAGAAGCTGGTTCTCATTTGTGCTCTGGCCTTCTTGATGTGAGAAGAGTTTTAGCTGCCTTGATTCCTCTTGCTCTGAGCTGGAAATCTTACTCAAGACCATTTGGTCAGATTATTCCCGGGAGCAACTAGTGGTCGGAGGAATCTCTGCCTGCGGTCGTGTACTTTTCAGGTTCTCCGTTCGACCGCATTTCTCTGCTCGATCGTGCAGTATTTTTTGTTCACCGTTTTTGTCGGACTACTCTTGCTGCTGGATGATTGCTCTGGAATTGGGTTTGGTCATTCCGACCACCGCAGAGAATCGATCAATCACAGTAGGATATCGACAACAGAGAACTGGGTTTGATCATCTGCTCTCGTCCAAGAGGTTTCCGTCCTGATCTCTACTCTGATTTCGTTCTGTTAGTCGGTCAAGTTTTCGATTACGTCAGTTGTTCAATCACGTGTTGACCTACGACCACGTATATTCGACCAAAGGACTAACTGTAAGGTCGATTGATCACTTGTTGGTTTTCGACCACTTTGGACTTCTCTCGGCAGCAGCTGTTCTCTTTCATTTGTTGTCTAAGTTCCTTTTCTCCAGTGAGTTTTCGATCTCCTTCTTCATAGCTCTCTATCTATCGGAGAAGAAGATCTTGTGAGAGTACTTGGGGCGATTTTTAAGGCACCATTCACCCCCCTCTGTTGCCACTTCGGTCCAACATATTTCTTCTCACTCTCGTTGCTCTGATTACAATCCTCTGCTACACCTTATAAAGGCTAATTACAAAACTAGTAAACGAACTCATATCTGACTCAGTTTCCTATTTCCTTTCTCAACTTGGATAGGGACTCATAGACGTAAATATACTAGATACGATTCAGAATATGATAAGCAACAAAAGGAAACGTGAAACAAGATTAAACTCTAACATCCACTTCTTTAATCTTGTTTCTTTACCTTGATCATGTTGATCTTCTCTCACTCCCACATGTACATCACAGCTCGATTTAACGCCTCTTACTCGGTCGCTTTCTGCTGCACTTCCACCTCTGCCGCTCTTGTTGAGCTGATCCTTTCTCCGATAGTGCAACCCGCACATCACGGTGCCTCCTCTCAGGCCACTTCTGTGCTGGGGGGCATATCCTTCATGACTTTCCCCTTACCCATACTGCTGATCAGATGGTGCGTCATCCCCATAACTTGATTGTTTCTCCATGGAATCTTGCCAGCACTATTTGCACGCCCATCGTGAAGACTTCCCAAGCTGCTACCTCCAGCACCTTAAGAGCAAGTACAATAGTATAGCCAACTAGTGGCTATAACACTTGTCCATTTCATCTATAGCCTTCAAAAAAATAGTTCATACAATAAGGTAGCTATTACAATAACTATTTGGCCCCACGTGTAAGAGAGTGAAATGCATATTTTTACGTGCTATAGCTAGCTGTAATTTAGTAGCCAGCTTCCTTCTCTCTCTTCCTTTCTCTCTCTGCCACGTAAGATTTTGTTGATATTATATTTGCTATAGCCTGCTGACTAAGCCTTATTGTACCTGCTCTAAGGGAACTGTGCGTGGGCTGCATGGGGCCCACTAGCTGCATGTAATCCGATACCTCTACTGCCACCAACAGTACTCCCCTGGGCCCCGCTTTGTACCGCTACATACGCGCCTTGCCTGCCTTGATTGGCGCTGCTGCCCATGTCGTATGCGTCGTGGGCCCCGCCTCATAGACCAAAGTGTTCGCTGCTCCTGACGTAAGCGCGTGCGTGCCTTGACCCGAGCCTCCGCCTGCGGCGTGTTGCTACGCACGGGATCCGCCTTGCCCTCCAAGGTAGAGCTGGGACTTGGTCCGTGCTTTTTTGGGTCAGCCCAAAGCACGGCCGACCCGGCACGGCCCAAGCACGGTCCGGCCTGATAAATTTGAGTTTATTTGGTTAATTGCTAAATCTAGGGACGATGCTCTTTTAGGTCATGCCGTCGTAGCAATGGAAGAAAAATTTGTTAAATATTTTGGTTCTCTTTCACACTTGTATTGTTTTGCTATTATTTTTGATCCTACAAAAAAGTTGGCAGGTTTACAGGTAGGTATAGAGGGGATAGGTGAATGTCTTGGTCTAGATTATTCGGAAGCTTTTGAATACGTCAAAAAGGAGCTTTTTCGTGTTTTTCATTTGTATCATGATAAGTTTGGCAGCAGCGGAAGATCGGAGACCTCACAGCAGACGCAACATGCGAAGACAAGCTTGGGATCACACATGTGGAAGAAGCTAAAGGGCAAGTCTACTTCTTCGTCCTCTCAGTCTCGGGCAGCCTCCAAGTGGAATTCTGTCTCGGAGTTGAACCACTATTTGGAGCATGATTTTGCAAACATTGATCCTGATCTTACTGATGGAGGCAAGATAGACTTGCTCGAGTGGTGGAAGAACAACAAGCGGATCTTTCCTGTGCTGTCACATTTCACACGGGATGTTCTCCTGGTGCCAGTGTCCACTGTCTCTTTAGAAGCGACATTCAGTACGGTAGGGAGAATAATAGAAGAGAGAAGATCATCCCTTACGCCCAGGATGGTGGAGGCAATCACATGTGCCAAAGACTAGGAATTAACCAAAGAGCGGGAACAACATCAACTGGAGGATCCCGAAATCGTACAGGCGTATGCTGACCTAGACATTGCCGAGTAGATATTATCTACGCATGTTGTAATATTTTGTATATGCATATATTGTTACTGTACTCTTTTCCTTACTCAGGAAACCCCACTCTAGGGCGTAAGGTTTTTAACAAGGCAGTAACATTGTATTTCTAAAATATCAAAGAAATTCCACTTTTTCCCGAAATATTTATGTTGTTGTATGCCCATGTTTTATGCAAGTAATTCAATTTCAACTAGTTTTAAACGAGGCGGGCACGAGAGAAAGGAAGATGACGACCGTCGCCACCGCCTTCGCGTATAGTAATTTTGGGCTGGGCTTGGACTGGCACGGCACGAACGCTGGCACGGTGGGCTTTGGGCCGTGCTTGGGCCTGACCGGAGGTGACGTGGGCCGGTACGGCACGGCACGGCACGATGAGATGACTGGGCCGAGCCGGCACGGCACGAAGCAGGATGGGCCTGGGCCGTCTCTACTCCAAGGCCTCCTACGCCTGATGCAAGTGCGTGAGAACCGAAGCTAGCAACCCCAGTGCTGCCCTCCCCTGGGGCCGCTATGTTGACCCGCGATGCTGCCCGCTGCGCTTGCTGCATGCGTTGAACTGCTGCCCTCGCTGGCAGGACATAGACCACCCGAGGCCTCCGTGCCTACTGCATAAGCGCCTGCATGCGCGTCGTCGCCTTGGCTTCGAGCTGCACGCACGCGTGTGCGCCTTCCACACCAGCCACATGTCGTCCCTAGGATCCGCATTAGTGCAGCTCGCCGTTGGCTCCTTCAAATTACTCTTCGGACAAACCAATTTATAAATTTTCAAAAACAATTTATACAATCGATTCAAAAATCTTTTCACTTTTATCAATAGCATTACATTCTTGTCATAAACACGCAAGTGCTCATGCTACAACATCACCTTGCACCCTTTTTCTGTCATCTCCCCGAGATTGAGTATGTTGTTGCACAAACTAGGTATAAAATAAATAGGGAGTGTCTAGGCATCACCCGGATGTTTTCTTTCTAACTATCATCCAAATTTGTGACCCTTAGATTAGAGATCAAGAGGCCTCTTATTTTTGAAGGAGAGAGATTTTTTCAAGGGGGAGGGGGTAGAATTCAAGGGGGAGGGGGAGAATTCATGGTCATTGGATCTCTAATCCAATGGTCCTAAATTTGGATGATAGTTAAGAAGGAAACATCCGGATGATGTTTAACAAAACCCAAATAAATTTTAGATATCAACTTCTGATTGCCATTCTTGCATTGTACCAACATCAACCCTCTGCCTCTTATCTGCACTGTGGAGCCGTCGCCAAACTTGGCTTTGCCCGAAATTGTCTCATCGAGTGTTGTCGCTACTGATCAAACAACATATGAGGAGGCTAGCTAGAGAGAGACAATGACAGGAGAGAGTGTGCTCATGTATGAAATGAGTGGATCTGGCCCCTTATACCCCTCTTGGGGGCTTATATACATAAGTGTGTTTGGATAGAAAATTCCTATCCTACTTCTTTAATAATTACAAAAGATAGAGGTACATTAGTACATTCTTTTATACACATGTCCCTATGCTATTGAGTCTACTACATACTAGGCCAATTGCAACGCTGTCATGGGGGTTGAGCCACCCCTACAACAGTACTCCTTCGTTTGATCGCCTCGTAGTCGTCCCCTGTCCTTCAGACTCGGCATTGACAAAGTCGGCAGCGGGACGAAGCTCATGCATGTGGCCCGTCCCCTACCCTTCGGACCTAGGTTCGACGAAGGTGACGGCGAGACGAAACCCTGACACGCGATCCATCCCGTGCCCTTCAGAGTCGTGGTCGACGAATGCAGTGACGAGACGAAGTTGACACACGCGGTCCATTCCCCGCCCTTCGGACTTGGGGTCGACGAAGTCGGTGGTGAGACGAAGCTGTCGCGTGTGCCAGACGAAGTTCTGACCACGAGGCGGTCAAATGAATCATCTACGACCACGAGGTAGTCGGAGTAAGTGTCCGACCACGATGTGGTTGGACAGAGTTTATGACCGTGAGTAGGTCAGATGACATCTACGAACATGAGGTAGTTGGACAAAGTCTATGAACGCGAGGTGGTCAGACGAAATCTACGACCACGATGTGGTCGGACAAAGTCTACGACCGCAAGGCGGTCGGACGGAGTCTACGACCATGACGTGATCGGGCGGAGTCTCCGACCACGATGTGGTCAAAGGTACGACCACATTGTGGTTTGACGGGGTCGAGGAAGTCGACAAAGCGTGGACACACGTGGTTGTCCGCCCCATTCGGGCTCAGCATCGATGAAGTCGGTGGCGAGACGAAAACCTTGACGTGCGTGGCCCGTTCCCCACCATTTGGACTTGGCGTCGATGAAATTTGCGGCGAGATGAAGCCTCGATGCGCATGGCCCATCCCTCACCCTTCGGACTTGGCGTTGACGAAATAGGCGGCGAGACAAAGCCTTGATACGCATGACCCATCCCTTACCCTTTGGACTTGGCGTCGACAAAGGCGATGGTGTGACGAAGTTGACGCGCATGGCTTGTCCCCCACCCTTTGGACTTGGCGTCGATGAAGTTGGTAGCAAGACAAAACTGATGCGCGTGGCTCGCCCCCCCACCTTTGGACTCGCGGTCGGTGAAGGTGATGGTGAGACGAAGCTTTGAGTGCAATGAAGCTTTGAGGCGCGTGTTCCATCCTGCATGCTTCAAACTCGAGGTCAATGAAGTTTGTGGTGAGATGGAGCTGTGTTGCGTGCGGGCCGTCCCACACCCTTCGGACTTGGCATTGACGAAGTCGGCGACGAGATGAAGCCTTGTGCATGCGTGCTCTGTACCCCACTCTTTGGACTCACGGATGGTCCGAGTATTTGATAATGCAGTATATATATCACAGACACTTCCAACCACAAACCGTCTGTAATATGTAAGTACCACAGTCGGTTCTTGTTGAGAACCATATGTGAATTATCATAGACGGTTCGGATTAAAAACTGCCTGTGACGTATTCCATTATCACAGATGGTTTGTGGTTTGAAGTGTCTGTGAATATCACAGACGGTTCATATTAAAAACTGTTTATGATAAATGCAGACTTCACAGATGGTTTTTAATTCAAACCGTCTGTGATAATGCACAGACGGTTTCAACCACAAACCATCTGTGATAATTATGTATCACAGATGGTTCTAGCCATTGCTAGTAACATAGATGATCACGCTTGTACAACATCTGTGATAATTACAACACTGATGGATTCTGGGGAATCGTCTGTGATAGTCATCCAGTATAACCTTCTCTGTATTAGTATCCTAAACCACATTCAGCATGGCCATGCATTTTCTTAATCTAACCACATCGAGGGGCGCAGAGGTATCTCTTCCATTATATAGGAAGGACAAACTCCATCTTGATTGCTCATATTCCTCCATATATTTCATAGTAAACCGAAAGCTACCTTTATAATTACCCAGTTACGAAGTAGTGTTTTGTAACACCTAAGTAAACTATTACACATGTAAGAAACTATACCGATCTTAGATTTAAGGATCCTACATATAGTAGTACGAGACCAACTAATTATACTTAAAAATATAACAATTTCTATAGTGTCATATGGTAGGTCTATCCAACACAATGTTCTCTAACACATGTCGATATTATTGATTTGATATCGCTATATCCATGATTTGTGAAACATGATCAATCAATAATATGTGGATCTATAAATCATAATTATCTCACATAATGATATGAGATCAGATATAGTTTGAATAATATCATAATATGAATAAAGTATTTCACGAACAAGTCACATACTTGTTGATCAATATGAAAGATATTTATTCAAGGAAAAAAATAACATATTATTCAAAAGATCATAAATAGAGAAGTGATACAGTCATCTCTATGATCGTCTCTAGGGCATATCACTAACAGTGGCATGCGGGTGAGCAAGTGGGCTGGCGCGCGGCGTGTGGGCTGGCTAGGCTGCGGGAATGAGAGAGAGAGAAGAGAGAGAGAGCAAGCCGGGGAAAGAGAAAAAGGATAGAAGGTTGGGTCGACGATTGGAATTTGGCATGTACGCGAGGGTGGGAAATAAAATTGGTTTAGAATTTTATTTGAGATTTTGATTTTGATTTGAATTTGGATTTGAACTTTTGAAGGGTTTTTGCACACAAATCTTTTTTTGAAAAATTTGATTAGCACACAAACAACTTTTATAAATTTTAACCAAGGAAGTTTATTTTAAAATTTTAAATTCTAGCAAGGCTTTTGGGGAAAATTTTGAGATGCACCCAAAGCTTTTGAAAATAATGAAAATAGTACAAGTTTTATTTCGAAGCCAAGTTTGGGCTGTTATGTGAGTTCCTCACTAATATTTGCTGTGCCTTTCTAGAGCTTCGGTGAGCCCGTAGCGGCGGGAGATATTCACCAGAGACGTGTTCCTCACGAATTGAGTATTGTTTGTGGTTTAGAGTACTCATATTTTTTAAAGAGGGTGCATATATGGGAGAAAGGGGATTTGAGTGTTTTTTGTGGTTCAGAGCACTCACATTTTTTGGAGGGGGTGCATACATGGGAGAGAAGAGGGATTTAGGTGTTTTTTGTGGTTCAAAGTACTCACTTTTTTTAGAGGGGTGCATAAATGGAAGAAAAATATGAGTGCTTTGAGTTAAAAAAGGGAGTGCCTATTGTACAGGTGACTGAAATTTTTTATCTTTCAGTCACCTAAAGTTGTACTCTCAATCACCTGAAGTTGCAGGTGATTTTTTTGGAGGGGGCTACAAGTTCAATTGATTGAGAGTGTAATTTTAGTTGCACTCAATCACCTGAAGTTGCAGGTGTTTTTTTAGAGGGGGCTGCAACTTCAGTTAATTGAGAGTGCAATTTTAGATGATTAAAAGATAAAAAAATTTCAGTCACCTGTACAATAGCAAAACCGAAAAAAAAATCACTGAGAGTGCTGTTTAGCGCTTCCCGATAATTCATACAATTGCACACAGGAATGTATTTTGACTCTCACGCAAGCACACACACAGTACACGGATGTTCACTGGCATATTCATACATATACTCGAATACTCGCTGAAACAACGGGGAGCCTGGAGCGAGCTATGATCTACACGCGTACGAACAGGCAGCCGGCCGGACGTATACGAACATGTATGCATCAGTATCACTTGCTGAAATCGATGGCGGCCGTGGAGAGGATGTTATCCCCGGTTGTGGGGTGCGCCGCCGGCACGTCGTTCACCACCGAGCTGCCCTGCTGCCAGACGTGGTTGAACTTGCTCCCCTTTCCGGGCAGCGCCACCGTCGCATACACCACCATCTCCTTGCCGCTCACGTGCTCGGCCGCCACGTCCGACACCGAGAAGCCCAGGTCCGCGGCGGCGGCGGGCGCCATGGACGGCGCGTAGCTGTCGAGCCGCGTCGGGTACGCGACGAGGCTGCCGTTAGAGTGCCGGAACGCCACGACGGCCTGCGTGCCGACCATGCCGGTGCCATTGGGGTTGAGGCCCCACGCCACCCACCCAGCGCCGGCCTTGCTCGACGACTGCGGCGCGCGGAACGCGACGGCCACCGTGTTGGTGGCGGCCGTGTAATTGTAGTGCAGCGTGGCGCCTAGGCGGGGCAGGCTGGCGCACGAGGCGTAGAGCTGGTTGCTCGAGAAGGTGTAGCTCGCGCATGACTGTGCCTCGCTGGGAGAGACGATGGTTGCAATAAAGAGGAGGGAGACGAAGTGACGAACGCCTGCCATACCTACGCAGAAAATGTACGTTATTTTTCGTCCGTTGGGATTCGATTGTGTAGTGTTGACGATGAGAATTAATGCAGGTAGAGTTGCTTGTGTTGTAGAAGGGGATTTAAAGGGCTAGGGTTTGGTGAGGGAGATGAGAGTTGCTTGGAAATGTGCGTAACACATGTCCATGTGTAGGCAAGGCAGGTGTGAGTTACGAGCGGTCGGAGAGAAGGGTTGGGACAAACGTCAACTTTGGTGCTGCCGGCCGCATGTCTATTACTAGTATATTCGTGCAGCAATTTAATCTTGTGAACACGGGTTCCATTCGGTAGTTAACCTAAAAAAATGGATCACCGGTCATGTACTTGTCAGTGCATAGTCGTGCAATTAAATCTCAGTTGGTATGTTATATAGCTCACCAGAACACTTACGAAATATATATAACTCCTCGATCCATATCGATCATCACCACAGAAACTTCGGAAACAATAACTACAATCTTCGTTAAATGGATGGATTTATATTGCGAAACTACTGCTCCCCAAAAAAATGGAGTGAGTTAGTAAAATAGAGGGAGTATATTAGCAAAATTTCATAGAATCATGCAAGTACTTTTGATGACGATAATGTCTGTACCTTTTCCTCCAAGAGCAACTCAATACACTTAGAAACTATTAGTTATACCAGTTGGATAAACCAACCGATGTGGTGCCTTGTATTTTTTTTCTAACATCCAGCTCGATTCACACTGAAAACATGCTATGTGCGTTAGTTCCACGAAATTTTGACTTCAATGATTTGATTCCGTAACTTGCAGGCTGTGAACATTAAGGCCCCGTTTGGCACGGCTCCACTTCACAAGTGGAGCTGTTTTTTTGACTTCACAAGTGGAGCTGGGTGAAGCTACTTTTTTCAGCTCCACCCAAGGAGCTACTTTTGTCTCAGCAGGTTTTAAGGGACTCCTTGGGTGGAGCTATTTTGTTGTACCCCGTTTGGCACAAAACAGCTCCAGGAGCCGGTGGTGGAGCTGTACCAAACGGGGCCTAAGATAACTACATCAACCAATTGTTTCTATTTAGGAAAAAATATTAAGTACTTATAGGTACACTCATGAAACGGGCCCTGGGCCTAGGCAGCAGGGGCAACCGCCTAGGGCCTATAAAAACTAGGGGCCTCTAGCTCAAATCCATGTATATATATTGGGTACTTCTCCGGACTCCGGTTCTGCCGTTCAGGCGTTCAGCCGTGAGCCGTAGATTGGGCCAGCCGGCCAGCTGAAGACAATAACAGCCCAATCCATCCGGCCATCCGGGCCTGGCGCTGCTCCTTTGGAACAAGGCCATGCGGGCATGCCCATGCGTTCCGCTGGATTTCTGCGGGTCCCGGGCACTCATGTGCCCGAAAAAATACTGCTCGAAAATTAGCGTTGATTCAATCAGATTTACGGTGGTTGGGGACTGGGGAGGGCCTCACGCCAGAGAATTTGTCTTCCATGTGCCGTAGGCCTGATCGAATCATCCAAGCGTGGAGCGTCTATAGACTCGTCACTCGTGCTATCTTAATGCAAGGGATCATACTTACTGTATGTCAGTATGTAGTGAGAGTTTTCAGTAGTAGTACGTAGTAAACGTGAATTAATCAAACTGCTGCTTGTAGCAACAACCGCGCATGTAGGTCCCATGCCACAAATCCTACTAGGATCATCTGATAGGACTAGTGTAACGCCCGTTCTTTTACACTAACCTTAATTGCTAATCACGTGTCACTATAGTATTTAACTGCATAATTAGTATGCAGTCGCTCCAATTATCAACATTGCACAACAATTAAACTAAATAAAAGATGACAAAATAAATTAATACAAATTAATACAAGTTGAGTTAAGTCAATATTAAGCTCCAGAAGCTCCCAAATGAACTCCCCCTGAACCAAAGCAATAAATCGAGAAGCTGGAAAAGAAAACAGCAAATAGGCAGTCCTTAAAGCATAGATAAGATATAGAGACAACTATGGCTCAGACTGACTCTCATCTACTCCATATGACTCCGGGACTATCAGCTGGTCTACTAACAACCTAGGGAGCAAACACGTACCCTGTCTACCCGAGGGTGGCCCAACCCTCGCTAGAACCCACAAGAAGTGAGTAAGCTCCACCTAGAGAGGAGAGACAGCTAACAAGCAGCATCCTAGAGTCACAAGATAAGAGCAAGAAGTCTAAACGCTAGACAAGAAGACCACTCTGACCTATGCTAGAAGAATTATCCCGGATGCACCCAAAATGCAATGCAACAGAAAGGAGTAAGAGCATAATAAATAAGATAAAGCAGAAACGCACAAAGCTCCCCCTCACAACAGTCCATAAGGACAAACCACCCCAAGCTCTCCCCGCAGAGCTGAAAACCTAGAGCTATCCTGATACGGATACGCACATGCTTAGCACTTTTAAGTCAAATACATTATTTCACTGGAAAGAAGTATTGAGCCGCATTAAATATTACCAGGTGAATTTGTTTCTTAATGAATTTCCTTCTATTCGTGGGAACGATATACTACCTTATGCCAAATTCTTGTTTATTATTAGGTTTAAATATTGTGATGATTCCGGGGCCAAAGCAATGGAGAAGCCCATGCAGCTGATAAAGGAGGAAAGAAGCCCATGCAGTGGGAGAGCAAAAAGGGAGGAGCCAAAGTACTTAAACTACAAGTTTTGGATAATATTTTCAAGCCAAATTCGGACTTCCCACGTGCTCAATCCAATTCAAACTCGGATTCAACTCAGGATTCAATTCGGACTCGGTTCGGGACAGCCTGACAGGCAGTTACTAAAAAGGCCATAACTTTCACAAACGGAGTCCGATTCAGGTGTTCTTGTACTCGTTGGAAAGATAATTTCAAGTGCTACGCAACGGATCTGGTCCCACCTTCAAATTCGTCACGGATAAAAAGTTAAGACCGAAACAATATCACAGGTGAAAACTGTAGTTTCCTTTTTGTGAGAGTTCGTATCTAAAACCATATAGGGTTGAGTTGTAATTGGTTTGGGGACCATATGGACGTCCCAAGGGGCTATATAAGCCTTGTAATGGCAGTCTTAGGGCTTAGACCACTTTTGATAATAAAATACTCTTGTTCTTTCTGTTGGCCGAACCAACATGAGGGAATTGGGAGTTCGCTGAAATCAAGATCGTTCAACCTTTCCGTTGGGAATTGGGAGCGCGATGGAACTTCATCGGTGGTCGTGAAGTTCAGCACGTGTGGTTGGGCGAATTATAGAGTGCTAACTCTTGCGTTGGCAACGGGGGATCACTACGATTCATCAAATCCACGTGAGTATCTTGATTGATCATACGTCGAGAAGATCGGGCGACCCCGTATCATCTTGGTATCAGAGCGCGGTTTACTCGGTAGGATTATTTACCCTTACTTTTAGATTTATTTACTGCTGTCCTATAGTCCACTAAAACCGAAAATTGCAACAAAAAAATCCAAACCCTAGTCTTTGCATCTGTTAATTTTGTGAGTTTTGTTAGGTTTTGATCCATTAGAATTTTGTTTAGGTGCTGATCGTTTGTGTTTATTTGCGTAGCTTAATCTTTGTGTCCAATCCAAAATAAAAAAAATCGATCTGCTACAGTACCACGCTGCTACAGTACGCGATTGCTACAGTGTTTTCATCAGTTGCTACAGTGTCTCGGCGAGCTACAATGTGCCAAAAAGAATTTTCCTCGCTGATTTATTTTCATCAATTGAGACTAGCTATTGAATATTGCATCTAGGGCTGCTCTTGAGTATTTTACACTTTGCTAAATATTTGTGACCTGCAAAACAAAATCAAAGGAACAATTAAAGCTAGTTCGGCCTTAAAAAAAAGAAAGCTGAAAAAAAAGAAGAAAAGAAAAAGAAAGAAAAAAACATTGGCCGAATTTGGTGAGTTCTTAGTCCATAAATTCAGATTGTGTAATTTAATCTCTTGAGCAATCTCGTGCCCTTATATTCATATCATTGCAATTGGCTAGCGTCTCTCCTAGTACTTGGTGCAAAACGAGCTATCTAATCTTTAATTTCAGATTGCCTCTAGTTAGCTCATTCCTTTGTTTGCATCGAGTCACATTGATCTTTGCGTGTGCGTTCATATACTTCACTTAAAATCTTTTGGATCAGCACTTAGGCAAAGTATTCTAGCTTGGATTATTACTTAACTTTACAACATCAAGAATTTCAGATTGCTAGGATATACACTTTCATACCAAGCTCCACCATATAACCGTTGTTGTGCAAGTAGTGAACAGTCTTGAATTCGCTTAATCATCACGTTGCTGTTGTCACTTCTACCAGGTGTAAGTTTTTATTGGCTTTAATTCACTTCGAAAGGGTAAGAACTTTACTTGGGAGAGTAAACAGTGAGATTGAGTGATTTCCATAAAGCATTATTCTACATAGCTATTTGTTTCTTGCATAGCTAACCATGTCAGGAGAAGGAGAACACCATGATGAGAGTGGTGAGACAAATGAAAACCAAACATTCATCAAGCAATATCAATTTGGGGTACTCCGTGAACAGTTTCAACGTGAGCTACGCCAAGGGCTCGATCAATTCCATGAGAAGGACGATGCTTTTGATGATCAAACTGCAAGGAAGATGCAAAATATGGAGATACAAGCTGATGAAAATGTGCGCCAATTGCGGGAGGACATTGGAGCCCTCACTAGGCTCATACAAGCTCACAATGGTGGTGATGATGCAAGTGTTCAAGGAGGAGAAGCTGCTGCACATGTACCTCCTGCGCCGCAACACCGAGCGGCGGCCAACGTGGTTTGTCCACCACAGCTCGGAGGACGAGGAGGAGGTCATGGAGGGCGTGGCCAAGGCCTAGGTGGAGATCGTGGTGGCCGTGGTGGTGCTGCACATGCGATGGAATGGGATGGTGATTTTGCTTTGCATTACAATGACCATTATCGTCGTCCACGCAATAAAGATGATGGATTGGGCAAGCTCAAGTTTTCCATGCCCAAGTTTGTAGGTGGAACTGATCCCGAGGAGTATCTCACTTGGGAATTGAAGGTTGATAAAATATTCCGTATGCATCACTATACGGATGAGAGAAAGATACAGTTGGCATCACATGAGTTTGAAGGTTATGCTTGGGATTGGTGGGAACAAGTCATTACTTGAAGAGCTGAGAATGGAGAAGACCCTGTTGCATCATGGCAAGAGATGAAGCGAGAAATGAGAGCCCATTTTGTTCCTCGTCATTACAAGCGTGATCTATTTGATAAATTGCAGAATATGAAGCAGGGAGCACATTTTGTAGAGGAAAAGAGACTTATGGATATGCGTACACCACAGTTTCATCCAAGCCCATACTTCAATTCTTATGCCTCAACAAGTGTGATACATAGGAAGATGACCGAGCATGGGACTTTCCCTTCGGTCAAGAAGACATGTAGTGTTGCCCCATTGCTACAAACACCACTTGAGATGTATCATAACCCATGTAAGGATGAGTGCCACATAGCCAAATTGAGTGAGAGTGATAAAAACAGTGAGTTGTGTGATTCCACCAAACGTGAGGTTGACAGCATCCAAATTGAGAGTGAGAGAAATACACAAAAAGAAAAGAGAGAAAGAGATGATAGAAAAAATGAGATTACTTTTTATACTAACGACTTACTCTCTACTCCTAGTGTTGCTTCTCATATTATGCAGGTTGACATTAAAGATGAGGAGTCGAATGTTTCACAACCGGTACCATTGGAAGTCAAAGATGAGAAGATAACCACAGTCGAAGATGAAGTACTTGCTGCTCTGTTGTTACATCATGACGAAGAGAATGATAAAGGTAACCATATTGGTGCTGAATTTATTTGTGAAAAGGTAAGTAATTGTGAGAGCTCATGTGTTCAATCGAAAATTCCATGTTCTGAAATTTCTTTGGTCAATTTACATAATGTGGAATTAATTACTCATAAGAAAGTTCTTGCTAGAGTATCTCCTGATGATTCTTTATATTATATCATGTTCGATGATCCTAAAGAGCTATCTAGTGTCATTGAGGATGTTGCTGAAATTTCATGTTTAAAATCACTAGTTAGTTCCTATGCCCACACATATAAGTTCAATTTGATCGGAGATTATGGTGTAGATGACAACTTTTATGTTTATCGAATATGCATTACATGTGATAAGCTTGCTGAATTGAAATTGCATATTTTGGATAAACAACCTTTTATACCATATCATGATCACAATGAGATGAGGTTTAACAATAGTGCTTGCTATTTACAAAGATTTCTTGTGCCTACTTGTTCCTCTTTCGATGAACAATCATATACAAATAATCAGAGTAGCGCAGTTGAAGCATGGAAGAAACTTAAAATCTTCTCTTCCATATTTGAACCATTTGATCTGTTTTTGCCCATTAATGACTTGTCCACGTACTTCGCAAAGTCGAGGACGACTTTTTCTTATGGGAGGGAGAATGGTGTGAATGAAAACATTGCAATGTATGCATTTGATAGCTGTTGTAGTATCAATTGGTTTGTGCAAAACAGTGAGAATGAGACAATAATTGATTCATACATATACCATGCATATGTGTTGTTCCTTTTATTTACTAAGCAGTCAGATGTTCTTGATATGCTAAGCAAAAGAAGTGTTGATGACAAATATATATATCATGCATATACGTTGTATTCTTTGCTTAATACAATTTCAGGCTATCAAAAGTCGAGGACGGCTTTTCTTGAAGAAGGGGAGGATGATGCGGATACGCACATGCTTAGCACTTTTAAGTCAAATACATTATTTCACTGGAAAGAAGTATTGAGCCGCATTAAATATTGCCAGGTGAATTTGTTTCTTAATGAATTTCCTTCTATTCGTGGGAACGATATACTACCTTATGCCAAATTCTTGTTTATTATTAGGTTTAAATATTGTGATGATTCCGGGGCCAAAGCAATGGAGAAGCCCATGCAGCTGATAAAGGAGGAAAGAAGCCCATGCAGTGGGAGAGCAAAAAGGGAGGAGCCAAAGTACTTAAACTACAAGTTTTGAAAAAGATTTTCAAGCCAAATTCGGACTTCCCACGTGCTCAATCCAATTCAAACTCGGATTCAACTCAGGATTCAATTCGGACTCGGTTCGGGACAGCCTGACAGGCAGTTACTAAAAAGGCCATAACTTTCACAAACGGAGTCCGATTCAGGTGTTCTTGTACTCGTTGGAAAGATCATTTCAAGGGTTACGCAACGGATCTGGTACCACCTTCACATTCGTCACGGATAAAAAGTTATGACCGAAACAATATCACAGGTGAAAACTGTAGTTTCCTTTTTGTGAGAGTTCGTATCTAAAACCATATAGGGTTGAGTTGTAATTGGTTTGGGGACCATATGGACGTCCCAAGGGGCTATATAAGCCTTGTAATGGCAGCCTTTAGGGCTTAGACCACTTTTGATAATAAAATACTCTTGTTCTTTCTGTTGGCCGAACCAACATGAGGGAATTGGGAGTTCACTGAAATCAAGATCGTTCAACCTTTCCGTTGGGAATTAGGAGTGCGATGGAACTTCATCGGTGGTCGTGAAGTTCAGCACGTGTGGTTGGGCGAATTATACAGTGCTAACTCTTGCGTTGGCAACGGGGGATCACTACGATTCATCAAATCCACGTGAGTATCTTGATCCTACGTCGAGAAGATCGGGCGACCCCGTATCATATCCAATGGCTTGGTGAAGATATCAGCCAACTGGTGGTCACTCTCCACAAACTGGAGCACTATGTCACCCTTCTCTACATGGTCTCTAAGAAAGTGATAGCGAATATCAATGTGCTTGGTCCGAGAATGCTGCACTGGGTTCTTAGCAATGTTAATCGCAGAAGTGTTATCACAAAAGAGTGGAACACTATTTATGACTAAGCCAAAGTCCCGCAGGGTCGAAGCCATCCAAAGCACCTGGCTACAGCAACTGGTTGCAGCAACGTACTCGGCCTCTGCGGTGGACTGTGCAACACCAGACTGCTTCCTCGAAGACCAAGAAACGAGAGAAGTGCCAATGAACTGGCAGGTGCCCGAGGTGCTCTTCCTATCTATCCTACAACCGGCAAAGTCTGCATCCGAGTAGGCTCTCGAGGAAAGACAGGACGAGGAAGAGTACCAGATACCATAGTCAATGGTAGCTCGAAGGTACCGAAGAATGCGATTCACCGCCTGGCGGTGAGATACGCGAGGAGAAGCCTGAAACCGAGCACAAAGACACACAACGAAGTGTATGTCCGGTCTTGAGGCAGTGAGGTACAAAAGGGAGCCGATCATACTCCTATACTCCTTCTGATCAACTGGCTCGCCATCCTCATCTCGGTCGAGTAGAACTGATGTAGCCATCGGAGTGGACACCGGCTTACCATCACTCATATCGAAGCGCTTTAGGAGGTCTCGAGTGTACTTGCCTTGATGCAAGAAAGTACCCTCCCGAGTCTGCTTAATTTGGAAACCAAGGAAGAAACTCAACTCGCCCATCATGCTCATCTCAAACTCCGAGCTCATGACGTCAGAAAACTGGGAAATGAGAGCATGTGAGGAGCCACCAAAGATGATGTCATCCACGTAGATCTGGACGAGCAGAAGATCAGTGCCATGCCGGCAAATGAACAAGGTCTTGTCTACTTTACCCATCTCGAACCCATGACTCAACAAGTAGGACTTCAACCTCTCATACCAAGCTCTAGGGGCCTGCTTAAGTCCATACAACGCTTTGGAAAGTTGAAGACATGGTTTGAGTATTTGGAGTTCTCGAAACCTGGAGGCTGTCTAACATAGACTTCTTCCTCAATAAAGCCATTTAGGAAGGCACTCTTGACATCCATCTGGTAAAGCTTGAAACCCTTAGAAGCTGCGAAGGCAAGCAGGATTTTAATGGCCTCAAGTCTAGCTACAGGGGAAAGGTCTCCTCGAAATCTAGACCCTCAACCTGGGAGAACCCCTGAGCTACCAGTCTAGCCTTGTTTCGAATAACCACACCATCCTCACTCTACTTGTTGTTGAACACCCACTTAGTCCCAATGACATTGTGACCTCGTGGGGGCTCAACAAGCGACCAGACCTTGTTTCTCTCGAAGTTCTCTAACTCCTCATGCATGACATTGACCCAAGACTCGTCAGAAGAGCATGACAGACGTCTTTGGGCTCGAAGGAGGCAACAAAGGCAGAATGGAGACAGAAATATGATATGCCAGATTTTGAACGAGTGACTCGCTCAAAGAGGTCTCCAATGATCTGCTCGGAAGGATGAGCTTTCTGGATATGTCTAGGAGGTCCAGGAAGAGATGAAGAAGTGCCTCTACCTCATGAGCTGACGAGGTAGGAACAGAGCCACTAGCTCCAGAAGAAGCAGAAGACATGGGCTGATCGCCTCGAGGTGCGGTGGAAGAAGGCACCTCAAGGGGTGGATGAGAGACTGGATCGGGTAGACAACCCTCATCTCCATCGTCCTCATCATCCACAAAGATGGGCTCGGACTGCTCTAAAGAACCTGAGATATCGGGCCTAGTCCCCGGACTGGCCTCGTCGAAGGTCACCTCACAGGTCTCTACCATTTTACTAGACTCGCAGTTCCAGACCCTATAGGCCCGCGAAGAAGTCGAGTAGCCTAGAAAGATCCCATCACACGAACGTGACTCGAACTTATCTAGGTTTCTAGACTTCAAAATAAAGCACTTGCAACCAAACACACAAAAATGAGATACACTGGGCTTTCGGCCATATCTCAACTCGTAAGAAGTGCGGTGCAAGTGTGCCCTCAGGAAAACTCGATTTGAGATATGGCACGCGGTGGCTATAGCCTCAGCCCAAAACTTCCACGGTGTAGAGTACTCATCAAACATCGTCCTGGCCATCTCGTCCAAGGTACGGTTCTTTCTCTCCAGGACGCCATTTTGCTGTGGGACGTGTGGAGAAGAGAACTGGTGCTCTACACCTGTCTCAACACAGAGCCTCTCAAAGTAGAAATTCTTGAACTCTGTGCCATTGTCACTGCGGATCGCTCTCAAGGCACCCGGGAGCTCAACAGAAAACCTACTGAAAAGACCTCAGAAATGTGAAAATGTCTCATCCTTCGAGGCTAGGAAAAACACCCAAGAGTACCTCGAGAAGTCATCGACCACGACAAGAACATACCACTTCCCTCCCGCTGACTGCACTCGAGCTAGTCCAACTGTGTCCATATGGAGCAGCTGTCCTGATGCGTCGGTCATTGTAACTGTGACCGGAGGATGGGAAGCAGCAACCATCTTGCCGTGCCGGCAAGGAGCATGTAACATCCCAAAATTTTGCTAAATAAAAATAAATAAATAAATAATTTAATTAAAATAAAATTTGAATTAAAATAAGTATTTTTTTCTAAATCTTTAAATTTGGATTTGCCCTGAATTTCTGCTTTTGAAAAAGCTGGATTTGAAAAGCATTTTCAGAAAAACCTAAAAATATTATTAAATAAAATGATATTTTGATTTTCTATAAAAATTCTATGTCAAATTAACTATTTGGAGTTATTTGGATTTTATTTGGGTTTTTGAGTTTTCTGGAGTTTGGAAATGTATTTTTGAAAATAAAAAGTATTTTAAGTATGAAAATTAAATACCAAAATTAGTTGTAAATATTTTTATTAAGTCCAAAATGTCTCCAGGAGGTTCTCTGAATTTTTCTGGAAATTTTGGAGTTATTTTCATATTTTTCTGAGGCTTAATGGAATTTCTATGCTTTTTTTGAAAATCCAAAATCAATTTCCCAAAATAAAATCCCCTCCTCCCTCCTCTGGCCGCCACGTGGACGGCCGGGATCAACCCGCGTCATCACGCCCGGCCAATCCCTGCCACCCGCCCCATCCCGCCTACCTCTCTTCCCGGGCCGACAAGTGGCCGGCCCGGATTGCGCCACGTCGCCCCTCTTCCTCGGCCGCCCGATCCGCCCCTCTTCCCCCGCGTGGCGACATCTCCGCCGCCCGCGCCTTTCCCTCTCTCTGGCCGCATGGCCCCACCTGTCGGCACGCCACCCCGCTCTCCTCTCTCTTCCTTCCCGGCCCCGCCCGTCAGCCGCCCCGCTCCCTCTCTCTCTGCCACCCGGGCCCGCCCGTCAGGGCCTTCGTCTCCCCCGCCTCCTCCTACCTCGCGCCGCTGCTGCCCGCAACCGGCCGCTCCGCCCTTCCCGGCCTCCCCCCACCTCCCGCGTGCGCCGCCCTCTCCCTAACCGCCCCGCACGACGCGCTCCACTTCCGCCCTCTCCGCGCCCCACTCGGCCTCACCCCTCCGCAACCGCCGCCACCCCCGTAAACCACCGGCGAGAAATTCCCGCCGACGCCTCTCCTCCCCGACCCCTATAAAAGCCCCCTTGGCTCCGCCTCCTCCCACCGCACCTCACTCCGCCTTCGTCCTCCCTTCCCGAGCTCTCCGCCGCCCCCGCGCCGTGCGCCTTCGGCTCCGCCGCCGCCTCCAACGTCGGCGAGCAATTCCGACTGCCCCCGGCCTCCTCACGCCTCGCCGCCGCCTCCGCGAGGTTCTCCGCGCCCGTGCGCTCCTCGGCCACCCGTCGGCCGTGCCTCTCCGCCACCGGAGCTCCCTCGCCGTCGACGACAGAAACCCGTCGCCGCCTCCGCTCGCCGCCAGCTCACCGCCGGCCGTCCCCGGTAAAATCTTGCGCCACCGCCGCATTCCCCTCCGCGCCCTCTCTCTCCTCCACCCCTCACCGCCGGCCGCCGTGACGCCGTTCGCCGGCGAGCTACCCGGGCCTGAGCTCCTCCTCGGTCGGCCGGTCACGTCAGCTCGGCCTGCCCCCGTGGCAGCCACGCGGCACCATGGCTCGCCACCTCGGCGCCACCTCGCCCACCCCTGCCCCGTCAGCACACCCCCATCACCTTCGTCCCTTCCCGAGCCAGTGGACCTGGTCCATAGACCAAGGGCCCACCAGTCAGTCGGCCCCCTCGGGCTGACGTCATGCTGGCGTCATAAGTCTCTTTTTCCGCTGAAAAATAAATCAGCCGAAATTAAATTTCCTGCTGACGCAATAAATCCAATTTCGTTTAGAAAAATAATTCCAAAAATCCTCCTTTTTCATTTTCTCTCTTTTCAAACTTCCCGGAGCCCGTTCTCCTTCGTCCTAGCTCCGATTTGGCCCATTCAAATTTCTAAATTCATCAAAAATTCCTCTATATCCATTTATAGCCTCACTTCAAATTTTTGAAGTCAATTTGAATTTAATTTGAATTTATTTGAATTTTGGTAGATTATTTTCACGTGTAGACTTCGACGATTCGGGAAAATTCGACGACGAAGATTCAAACCAAGTTGAAGGGCAAGGCAAGTCACACTCCTTGATCATGTTGATCCCAGTTTTCAAAATAAAATTATGTTGATTTAAATTATATTGCATGCATATTTTTATTCAACGTATTTCAATTCAGTTCTAAATTTAGTTATTGCCTACTTGTTAATCCCTCCATTGAATTTGAATTCCTCAATACCTTGTCACCCTAGAATCAAACTCTAGTTAATACATTAGTGTTGGCTAGAGAGTTTAATCAAATGCTTAGCCCTGCCTAGTCATATAATTTTATTTTGGGATATCTTTCACATAAAATGATATGCTTTTGTTATGTACTCTTGACTTTGGTGAGTCAAGGAGTGTTATGAAATATTTTGAAAACAAAAATATCAAACCTAGTTTAGACTTAGGCAATTGGTTAGAGTGGTGGGTGCAGGCATGCCCTGTTGGTTGGAGCCGCAGCGGTTGATTGTCGTGCACGGGGGTATGTGGTTGGGCCTGAGTCAGATTAAGGACCGGTCTGTGAGCTACTGTTGCAAAGCCCTAATCGTACTACCACATGGCTGGTATGGGACAACCCTGGCTGAATAATTTGTGAAGTCCCAACCTGAGTCAAGTCGTAGGTTGAAAGTGAGTGTGGTTGGTGCCATGTGAAGTCTCACTTGGGCGAGCGTGGTTAAGCCATGAGAAATCTCGTCTAGGCTCAAGAGGGGGTCCCGGTCTGGTGGATTCCTTACTGGGGTGAAATCTTAGAGTTGGCTTGGCTAGGTTGAAGGCTTTGCATTGTAAAGGCCTTGTCACGACTCCCCACCGCACACCTAAGGAAGTGTGTAATCTAGTGGTACAACGGGATGATCGTGTCTTGTGGGTAAAGCTGTACAACCTCTGCAGAGTGTATAATCTATCCTGGATAGCCGTGCCCATGGTCATTGGCATGCTGAGTAAAAGTTTTTCATGGATTAGATTTTGTTTTTCAAAATATTTTTGAAAACCTTGTGGATGGATGGAATCCACGAGAGATGAAAACCTTGCGGATGGATGGAATCCGTGAGAGATTGAAATCTAGTGAATGGATGGAATTCATCAGAGTTGCGCAGTGAAAGCGTGTGGATGGATGGAATCCATACGTGAGCTTTTGGAAAAGATGGTCCGGGTGGGATGCCCGTGGATAGGTTGGTGTTTGGTCGGAGCCTGCACTGACGGTATTATTTTTGATTACAAGTATTGTTTTTTACTTACTGTATTAAATTCAGCAATTTCAATATATTTATTGTATTTCTTAAATGTTGTTTTATGCAAACTAACCCTATAAGCCTTCCATTGAAGCCTTTATCATTATGGTGCATTTTCCCGTGTGACTTGCGGAGTACAAGTTTGTACTCACCTTGCTTTTTCCACACAGAGAAGGAAGACATCAACTACGGTGAAGATCTGGACGAATAGGCCGCGTCTTACTGTCGTTTGCCTGTGGGCAGGCTTGGGCTTCGCTTTTATCCATTTGCTTCCGCAGTTATTTCCTTTGTTTTGCCAATGAGCGTTGATGTAAGACTTGGCCATAAGGCCGTATCTTTTATTTAATATATGAAGTCATTTGTGCTTGGTATTTATCTTTGTTGTACTGTGTGTACTAGCTGATCCTGGACTAGTGCGATTTACACAGAGGATCCAGGAGTCGTTACTCCGGGTTCCGACAGAGCACAAACTAGATCTTTGACCATCTTGAGTTTCGGCAGACCACGAATGAGATCGTGGCCGCTAACTCGAGTCAAATGGTCAAACCCAATATGACCAAGTCTCCTATGCCAAAATAAAACGTCGCGGGACTCAGAAGCAACTAAACATCTGAGAGGATCACCAGAAGACTCAGAAAAATCAGCACGAAAGATCCTTCCAAAACGAGAAATCCTGCAAACCAGACTACCCGAAGAATCAAGAATTTTGCAAGCGTTTTTCTTAAAGCTCACCTCGAAACCGTCATCGGTAAGCTGAGAAACAGAATGCAAATTATACTGCAGCTTACTAACCAAGACAACATCTTTCAGAATGAAAGAATCATTAACGCGCACTGTAGCTTTGGCAATGACGCGCCCAGAAGAAGCATCTCCGAAGGTGATCGTCTCATCACCTGGAGCACGGGCAAGGGAAGAAAACCAACGGGAGTCTCCGGTCATGTGTCGTGAACACCCGGAGTCTACGAGTCAAACCTTACCCTTCCTGCCCGGCGAACCTGAGTCAAACAGAGAGTAAAGTCTCAGTACTGGGGTAAATCAAGAGTGATTTTGGCACCCAATACTGAGTAACACGTCGAGCAGATGAAGTAGTCAAGCACGACTGACCTCTATCTACCCTACGCTGTCTGTCACTCAAAATAGCAGAAGGTCTGTGAGCAGACCTGAAGCTGTTGTTGGGCTTGACTGCTACAGAGGAGCGAGTCAAGACACCAGCAACATGCTGATCACACCGCGGGTAGCTATCTCGACGGGGGAAACGAGATCTACCCGTAGGATGGCGGAAGTCACGACCAAGAGCAGCATGAGGACGAAAACCAGAGAACTCTGAAAAACCAAGTCCTCGATGCTGCCCAAACCCATCAGAAGCAAACCTGGACCTCGTGTTGGTCTTAGGTGCACTCAAGGTCTGGGGTTGACCCTAAATGCGCCTAAGAGACTCAACACGGTCTCTACGCGCGATCTTGGCGCTTGAAGCATCGATCGACTGAGTGTCCATCCTTCTGACAGAAGGTGCAGTGATACTTCACCTTCTGAGAGGTAGAAGTAGCACGGGGAGGCTTCGCCTTCTGAGAGGCCGAAGCAGCAGGTGGAATCACCTTGCTGTTAGAAATTCCCTAGACAAAACCCGCTGACTTAAATTGGATTTTCTCGGTCCTGGGCTCAGTCTCGATCACACCTGGTGCTATGGGTCTGAGCACGGCAGGTGGATGCTTCCTCATGTCCTCATAGAAATCGTATCCTAGACCTTGATTAAATTTGTAAATCTTGGATTGGTCTTGAATAAGATTAAGCTTCTTTTTGCCTCCTACAAATCTCTCGAGAGTGTTCATAAGATACTGACACTCCCGAAAGAGAGAGGTGCAAGAAGAGCAGGGGGGAAGAAGAGACAACAGAAGGTAAGGGAGGAGAAGAAGAACCAACAGCAGAGGAACGAATGGCTTGTGCACGCACAGTCGACTCAGAAGGGATAGTCCTACTGCTAGCAGGTTGGTTCGCGTCGCTAGGCATCTCTACCTTACCCTGGGGCTTCTCCCCCTCACCAGCACACACATCACAACAAGATTGTGGCTTCTCTAGTAAGTCCTTAGTTAGCTTCACACATTTATTATTCAAAGCAACGAGTTCAAGTTTTAGTTGAGTACAACTATTGCATGGTGAGCTAACAGGATCCTTAGTCGCATACTGAGCCATTTTCTTGTTGTTGTCAATCATTTCTTGAAACTGCTTGGAAACAGATTCAAGTTCAGCAGTTAATCTAGGACAGTTCAAGCATGAAACAGCTGGCTCAAGCAACCAAGCATACAACTCAGAAATTTTATGATCTGCCCGTTTTAGGTTCATCTTCAAATTATTACAACTTTCACAAGTCTCGGGCAGATCAAGGAGCATGGTATAAAGACCTCTAAAAGCATTGTCCTTATCCTCACATGAGGTGCAAGAAGTACTCTCAACAATAGTAGGTGAAGCAACAGCTATCCTACTCATCTCTAACTCAGCAAGCAGACTAACATTCTCCACCTTAATCATGTCAAGCTCAGAAGACAGACTAGCATGAGAGGTCCTTAATTTCTCCATGTCACCCAACAGAGCACAGCATGTATCACAATCATCACTAGAGGGAGCAGATGTAAGAGCAATAATCTCTAGTTACAATCTATCTACTTTCTTCTCTAGCTCAGTACACCTAGCCCTAGCTCTAGCATGAAATCCACCTAGCTTAAGAAAAGCATGATTGAGCTGGTCGTAGGTGGGGCATACCTCGTCCGAGTCGGAGTACAGCTCGCTGTCGCTCAGTTCGCCCTCAAGGGCCATGAAGCACATGCCGGAGAAGTCGTCGCCGCTCTTGGGGTCTTGGTCACCCGTCCCGTCGTCGTCGCTCCATCCCTCTACCTCGCTGAGGTCGAGGTCGTCGAAGGCGGTGAGGACGCGATGGAACAGCTTCTTGGCTTTGCCAAGGTTGCGGAACTTCTTCTTGCCTTGTGTAGGAGCTGGAGGCTTCTTGTTGTGGTTCTTGTCGGTGTAGTCGATCTTGCCCGAACCGCCGTAGTCGTTCTTGCCCTTCTCCAGCTTGGGGCAGTTTGCCCGAATGTGGTTGGGGCCACCACACTCGAAGCAAATGACGGGTCCTCCTCTCTTTCTGTCCCTCCTCCCCTTGTAAGCATGGGAGAATCTTCGAGCAAGGAGGGCCAGTTGCTCATCCGCAAGCTACTCTAACTGATCATCAGTTATGTCACAGAGAGCAGCAAGGGAGAATCTGCAAGAGGACTCGGAAGAAGAAAGACCAGAAGCCAACGTGGGATCGGTGACTAACGCCATCGACTGTGACTTCGACTTGCGAGAGACAATGTCAATCTCGTGAGTCTTGAGGTCCGTAGTGTCCTTGATGGTAGTCACCTTCATCTTCCAAACACGAAGATCGAGTGCATCGAGTATCTGTCGAGCGTTATCCGAGTTGGGGTATGTGAGACCGACGACTCGAAGGTTGCTCAAGATCTTGTGAAAACGCGCAAAACACTCATCAAGGGACTCGCCAGCGAGCATTTCAAACATGTTGTAATCTTGTTTGAACTGGTCCTCTCGTGATGAGGACATCACTTCGTCAGATACACACAACACTCCTCCACTTGACATTCAAGGACCAATCACTAGAGCTCGCGCCCGATAATTGAATTTACACGTGAGCTCGTTCCTAAGTACTTCTTTTTGTTCATTTGAGAATCGATTGCTACCTAATGATTTAATTATGATTAGGAACCATGGAGAGGACCTAAAAGTACTTGGAGAAGGGCTACGAGGTGCACAAGTCCAGCAAGGGTGGTCGAATCATGATGGAGGTCCAACTCAAGCCGACTTCGAATCCAATTCGGAGTCCAGGACCAGGCCGCACTAAAACGGACGCCCAGATCGCATCCGGACTCCGTTTTGGACGTTCCACATATGTATGGAAAGCTGAGAAGACTACCTTTCCATGTCAAAATTCCTTCTGAGTCAACGGGAATCGTCGAAACAATTGGGTGTTCAGAATCTGTCAGGGTGCTGCGCCACCGTCTTTGGGCCGTTCGGCTTTGTATCGTGTTGGAGCCCATTAGGGGCGCGTCTAGGGGTTTTGCTTAGATTAATTCTGTCTTGAACAGTTTCGCCGTTCATCAGTTTGTGAGACCCCAACTTTCGAGTGCTACATCAATACATCCGCAATTCAGTTGTGTTCTTCCTTGTTCTTGCTTGTGTTCTTCGATTCGCTGGCGAGGATTAGCCTTCTTGGCGAGGTCAACCGGGCCGCGCACGGTTGATAACCTGAGGAGATGTGGTGCTGCGATTGCGGGGTTCGGAACGTGTCGTTCAGAAGCCGGATCGATTTGTGTCGTGCCTCCACCAAATCGAACATATCCAGAACCTGTTGACCAGTGCTTTGGACATTTATTCAGCATTACTATCTGTTATTGACTTGTGTTCCAATAACATATTTGGCCTTCCAAGCTCCATATACATACTTCCGGACAACACAGTTTTTGACCCTTGCAATCGCCGGGTCACACCCTCTAGGTATCACGAACCAGCCACCGGTTGTACCACCTACTGTTTGCGATGGTAAGAACACTTGTAAGAACTTGGTAAGCCACTTCCTTTGCGGGTTTCCACTGTCCTTCCTTTCTAGTTGATAGGGATAATCCTTTTGTTTTCTCTGTGTTTCCACTAACCATGGCAGGAGACGAAGGTGACGCGACACCGGTCGATTTCAACGAGTGTGTTAGTCGCGGCCATCTACAAGCTGCGCTCGACAAACAAAATGCTTCAATCACTGATCTCGGCGCGAGAATGGACACAATCGTCGCCGCCATTGCCAAGTTGAACACCACGGAAGGCATTGAGCGGGTGGAGCGGCGGTTGGCTGACCTCACTGGTCGGATGGACACATTGGAGGCACGCCTGCCACCTGTCAATGACGGTCATCGTCGTGATGATGACACAGTGTATGATGCGGATGGCAACATTGATCAGCGGGTGACACAAGATGCACGACGACGTCGGCGTCTTCAGCAAAACCGACATGGTATGGGAGGTAATAACCAGAACCGTCATGGTAACGACGACCCTTTTGCTAAAGTCAAGTTTACCATTCCATCTTTTGCTGGTCTTTATGATGCTGATATCTATCTTGATTGGGAGATGACGGTAGAGCAGAAATTTAATTCTCACTTGGTTCCTGAACAACATAGAGTTAGACAAGCTACTAGTGAGTTTAAGGACTTTGCTATTATCTGGTGGAATGAACTAAGTAACATGCGCTTACAACCTGATACATGGGAGCGGTTAAAAGAAGATATGCGTAATCGTTTTGTTCCTCCCACATATAAACTTGATTTGAGAAAAACATTGCAGCGCTTAGAACAAGGTGATCGTTCTGTTCAGGACTATTATGCTGAGCTTCAAAAGGGTATGATGCGTTGTGGGGTTGTTGAGGACACGGATGATAAGATTTGTCGTTTCTACGGGGGGTTACGGCGTGAAATTCAGGACATTGTTGATTATAAAGAATTTAATACTGTCAACCAGTTGTTCCAGCTTGCTATGCTTGCAGAAAAAGAATTGCAGGGACGCAAGGAATCAGCGAAGGCAAGCACCGGACGACCCTTCTACACGCCAAGAACGACTACATCGACGGGACTGCCCAAGTCTTCTTCGAGTTTTCGTTCCCCTCCACCACCTATGACCAAGATTGCAGCAGCGCCACCGAAGCCACCTTCCACAACACGCCTTGCAGATCCTACAAAAACTTCTTTGCAGGTTCCAGCCAGGAGTTCTTCTTCCGTGGCTTCAACGAGCCGCTCCTCCGACATTCAGTGCCACCGCTGGCATGGGCTTCGTCATGTGCAGAAGAATTGCCCTAGCCAACGGGCATACATCGCCACAGACGATGGAGGCTACATCAGCACTTCAGATGTCGAGGAGGAGGATGATGTTGCTGCTGCCTCGAACGACAATGGTGGTGGTGATGACGACTTGGTCCTTGGTGGGGCGTCCACAGCGACGCTACGGAGCATCATTGTGCAGCGCGTCCTCAGCACACAGGTACAACAACCCGATAAGCTTCAACGCCATAATTTGTTTCAGACTTTCTTTGCAATCAAGAACCGTCGCGCACGTGTCATCATTGATGGAGGAAGTTGCAACAACTTGGTAAGTTCTGATTTGGTCAATAAGCTTGGCTTGACCACGCGACCGCATCCACATCCATACCATATTCAATGGTTAAATGACTCTGGAAAAGCTAAGGTAACACAAACATGTCGAGTCCATTTTTCCATTGGTGGTTATGTTGATCATGTTGATTGTGATGTGGTTCCTATGCAAGCATGCTCTCTTTTATTGGGTCGACCTTGGGAATTTGATAATGATGCTTTACACCATGGTAGTAGTAACAAATACACTTTTATGCATAAGGGAAAGAAAGTTACTTTACTGCCTTTGACTCCAGCTGAGATTATAGAGGCCGATAGGGAGCGAGCTGCTGCTACTAATGATCCAAATAAACATGATAAATCTGAAAAACAGCAAGTACTCCATTTGAACAATTCTGTTATGCTTGCCACCAAATCAAACCTTGCTGAAATTGATGATGTTAATGATATATGCTATGTTTTTGTGTGCAAAGATGCTTTATTTTCTCTTGATAATATGCCTTGCACTTTGCCTGCTCCTGTCACTAACCGTTTGCAGGAGTTTAGAGATGTTTTTCCTGATGAGATTCCTCCAGGACTTCCACCCCTTCGAGGGATTGAGCACCAGATTGACTTGATTCCTGGAGCGAGCTTGCCAAACCGTGCGGCGTACAGGACCAATCCTGAAGAGACTAAGGAGATTCAGCGATAAGTCCAAGACCTTTTGGACCGTGGGTACGTAACGTACTAACGTACGTGAGAGCCTTAGTCCTTGTGCTGTTCCTGTTCTTTTGGTTCCCAAAAAAGATGGTTCTTGGCGTATGTGTGTAGATTGTAGAGCCATTAATAACATTACTATAAGGTATCGTCATCCTATTCCTAGGCTAGACGACATGCTTGATGAGTTGTGTGGTGCTATAATTTTCACAAAGATTGACTTGCGTAGTGGATACCACCAAATAAGAATGAAACTTGGCGATGAATAGAAAACTACTTTTAAAACTAAGTTCGGCTTGTATGAGTGGTTAGTCATGCCTTTTGGTTTAACTAATGCACCTAACACTTTCATGAGATTAATGAACGAGGTTTTACGTCCTTTCATTGGCAAATTTGTGGTCGTTTATGTCGTAGGGGTGGCCCCCACCTAAACATAGCAGGCCTGGTAGGAGATTATAAGGCCCAGAATAGGCCATGTGTAATGACATAACTGCCCCCAGAGGGGATAACCAGATGTAAGGGTATAACTGTAAAAGCACTCCTCATGTGTATATATATATATATGAGTAAGCCATGGGGAGGACCCAGGCCATTACACTTATCTTCATCACTCTCCACTACCATCTCTCTCTCTGTTTGGTCTGTAGCCACAACAGTTGGCGCCGTCCGTGGGGAGGACGAAGACAAGCCTGAAGACCGAAGGAAAAAGATGGCACCGAAAAAAGCTTCACCAGCGGCGGCGAAGGGAAAGAAGACGGAGGGGTCGGAGCAGCGCGTGAACACTAGGGCCTCGGTGTCGGCCGCCGAAGGAGTTGGCGGCGGCGTACGCGCCGTGGTCGCGGGCGTCGACGCCCGCGCGGCAACGACCGGCCCCGCCAGTGCCGCTACGACGACATCCAACCCCGTCGCCGGCACTGCAACGACAGCCCCCGCCACCCTCGCCGGTAGCGTGGATCCGACGGCCGGGGGCAGCCGCAACGAACCGTCCGGCGGATCTGGAGGTCGTGAGGCGATGGTCCCTGCACCGGCCCGTCCACTGGGCGTTCCGGCGGCCCTAACGACGCCTGCGGTGGAAAGCGACCTACTAGCAGCCCTCAACGCGTTCCAGCGAGAACTAGGGGACCTTCGCGGAGCCGTCCAAGATATACAAGAGGCTCGGAGCCAGCAGGTCGCGCCAGTAGTCGCGCCCGAGCCCGCGCCAGAGAAGGTGGACAGCCGCGAAGCCCCCACGTCTAGCCGTGTCCCGCTGAGATGCGTAGATCCGGAATCCCCGCTTTCGGCGGGGCTACAGCAGGCGGCGTGGCCCGAAGACTTCAAGTTCCCTCGAATCACCGACCCGTACAAAGGCGACACAGATCCTCGCGAGTTCGTGCGCGTGTACGAAACCGCGATCGAGGCCGTTGGCGGAGACGACGCCGCGAAGGCGAAGGGACTCCCCCTCGCACTGCACGGAGTGGCGCTCTCTTGGTTTTTTACCATAGAGCCGGGCTCCATCTATGCGTGGGAGCAGCTTCGCGACCGGCTTCGTAGCAACTTTCAAGGACATCATGTCGAGCGAATCGATGCGGACCAACTCTTCGCTGTGAAGCAAGGACCCTCGGAGACGCTCCGGGACTACTTCAAGCGCTTCGCCAAGATTCGAGGCCAGGTACACGATGTTAATGAAACCACAGTCGTTAATGCAGCCATACAGGGCCTTCGCCCGGGCCCGATGGCCGAATACAACGCGCGGAGGCCAATCACGACAGTTGCCAAGCTCTTCGACAAAATGGACGAGTATGCGCGGGCGGAGGAGGATGCGCGAAGACGCAGCATCACCGCCCTCGGCCTCGCCCATGAGGAGCGCCCCCCGCGCGAGGTCGGGGCGGGTGGCCCCTCCTCGAAGCCGGGCCGTAGCCGAAAGCCCCGAGGAGGCCCTCCCCGAGGCAGTGAGGACGAAGTACAGGAAGGCTCGTCGCGGTATAGGCCCAAACCTCGGCGCCGCCAGCGCCGGTCGCAGGCGGCCCATCATGTCCTCGCCACCGAGAGCACCCGCCAAGGACCCGACCCCGCCTCACGGAGGGGAGTCCGGGGATCGGAGGGCGGATTTGACTACGGCAGCCAACCCCGCGCAGAGCAGGAGCTCCTGCGCTATGGCAAGTGGTGCGAGGTACACGGCTACGGCGATCATTACACAAGGGCATGCATCGCGGTGATGGAGCTGCGGAGGGTGACGGCCGGATCTCGGACTCCGCCTCCTCGGCCCCCCGCCGAAGCCCATGTGGGGCACCCAAGGGATAGCCCCATACGGGCGACCGCAACGGAGGGCGCGCAACATCACACCGTCAACGTCATCACCGGAGGCTCCTCCTCAAAAGCCCCCGGGGAGCAGCCGCAGCTGTGGATGCCGCCCCGCAACATCACCTTCGACTTGAACGACGCCAGGGGCGTGGAGTACCCTCACCAAGACCCTCTAGTCATCCAGGCCCACATAGCATGCTGCGAAGTCAAGCGCGTCCTTGTCGACGGGGGAAGCTCCGCGAACATCTTATTAGTAGACGCCCTCGACCGCATGGCAATCCCCCGAAGCCGGCTGGAGCAGCCAGGAGCTCCACTTCAAGGCTTCGGGGGTCAACCGCTGCAGGCCCTGGGGCACGTGTCCCTTCCTGTCACCTTCCGTCAGGAGGGCAACAAAGGTAACATCCGGACCGAGCATGTCACCTTTGATGTCGTAGGTATCCCGCACCCCTACAACGCCATACTGGGGCGACCCGCCATCAACTCTTTCGAGGCAATCCCGCACCACGCCTTTTTGTGTGTAAAGCTCCCGGGCCCTGAGGGTGTCATCACCATCTTCGGCGACCAGGACCTGGCCAGACGTGCCGAAGGCGGCAGCCGCGTCTCGCATCGCCCGGTGCATGCCCTCTCCGGCGCGCCCGGTGCTGGGCCCTTTGCCCCCGGGTGGACGCCCAAGCCTCGGCCCGAAGGCGGCGTCAAGAAGGTGCCGCTCCAGGCGGAGGGGCAGTTTGTCTCCATTGGCGAGGGGCTCCCACCGGGGGTCGAACGGGAGCTGCTCCGAGTGCTTCAGAACAACGTGGACATCTTCGCATGGTCCCTGGAGGACATCAAGGGCGTGGATCGCGCGGTAATCCAGCATCGTTTGGCGGTCCGCCCCGACGCCAAGCCGGTCAAGCAAAGGCTCCGGCGTATGTCGATGGATCGGCAGCAGGCGGCCAAAGTGGAGGTGGCGAAGCTTCTTCGCGCCGGGGTCATCCGCGAGGTCCACCATCCAGAATGGCTCGCTAACCCGGTGCTAGTCAAAAAGGCCAGCGGGGCCTGGCGCATGTGCATCGACTTCACGACACTCAACAAGGCGTGCCCGAAGGACAACTACCCCTTGCCGCGCATCGATCAGCTGGTTGACGCCACTGCTGGGTGCGAACTCATGAGTTTCCTGGACGCCTATTCCGGCTACCACCAGGTATACATGGCCGAAGACGACGAGGAGAAGACCAGTTTCATCACACCACTTGGGACGTTCTGCTTCGTCAGAATGCCCTTTGGCTTGAAGAACGCAGGCGCTACCTTCACCCGCCTCGTTGCCATTGCCCTGGCCGCCCAGCTCGGGAGGAACGTCGAAGCCTATGTCGATGACGTGGTGGTCAAAACTCAGCAACTTGCTCTACACGGCCGGGACCTCCAGGAGACCTTCGACAACCTCCGGAAGGCGGGCATCAAGCTCAACCCCGACAAATGTGTCTTCGGGGTACAGGCGGGCAAACTCCTAGGTTTCCTCGTGTCCGGGCGGGGCATCCAGGCGAACCCCGACAAAGTAGACGCCATCCTGGGTATGGAGCCGCCCAAGACAACGAGGGAGGTCCAGAGGCTGGCGGGCCGCATGGCAGCATTAAGCCGCTTCCTATCCAGGGCGGCGGAGCGGGGCCTGCCGTTTTTCAAGACACTCCGCGGGTGCGATGGATTTCGTTGGGACGGAGACTGCGCGAAGGCCTTCAACGAGCTCAAGCAGCACCTGGCAAGCCTCCCCACTCTGGTCGCCCCAGCACCAGAGGCTCCCCTCCTGCTCTATCTGGCCGCGTCAGCTACCGCGGTCAGTGCCGTCCTCATCTTAGAGGAGGGCACCATGCAGCGGCCTGTCTACTTTGTCTCCGAAGCCCTTCAAGGCGCCAAGACAAGATACACAGAGCTTGAGAAGCTCGCCTACGCGCTGGTCATGGCCTCCAGGAAGCTTCGGCATTATTTTCTGGCTCACCCGATCACAGTGCCTTCCTCATTCCCCCTGGCAGAGATGCTACACAACAAGGAGTCCACAGGGCGTATCGGTAAATGGGCCGCCGAGCTCGCTCCCTTCTCCTTGACGTATGCTTCGCGAACGGCAATTAAATCCCAAGTCCTGGCAGATTTCCTCGCCGAATGGACCCCGCCGGCCCAACCCGGCCAGACGCACGATGATCCCGTCTGGACGCTTACAATCGACGGAGCTTACAGCGTCGCCGGCGCGGGCGTAGGGGCGGTGATGATCACGCCCGAGGGACAGTGTTTGCTGTACTCGGCGCGCCTTGCCTTCCCCGCCACCAACAACACGGCCGAATACGAGGCGCTGCTCTTTGGCCTGGCGAAGCTCAAGGCAGTCGGCGCGAGACGGGTGTTGGTCCGCACCGACTCGCGCTTGGTGGCCGGCCATGTGGACAAGTCATATCAAGCCAAGGACCCCGAGTTGGCCAAGTACCTCGCGGCGGTACGGGCGAGGGAAAGGCACTTTCTGGGTGTCACCGTCAAGGCCATCCCCCGGGCGGAGAATGAGCAAGCCGACGCCCTCGCCAAGGCGGCCAGCCAGCAACTGCCCCCCCTGAGGGGGCATTCTACGAGGTGTTAGCAAAGGCGGCCATCGCGCAGGACAACCGGGACGCGGCACTTGTCCACCGCATTGATCGGCCAGGAGATTGGCGGGAGCCCATTTTCAAATTCTTACAAGGCCTCGCCGAGCCGGAGGATCCTGCCGAGCTGCGACGATTGCAGCACCGCGCACGGTCCTTCCAGGTGTTTGAAGGGACACTCTACAAGAAGGGGGTTTGCGCGCCGCTCCTGCGCTGCCTCTCGACTGAGGAAGGAAAGGAACTCTTGGCGGAAATCCACGCAGGCGTATGCGGATCCCACCTGGCGCCGAGGTCATTAGTCGGCAAGGCGTTCAGACAAGGCTTCTACTGGCCGACTGCCGTCACCGACGCCCAGGACCTCGTCCGTCGGTGCCAAGGGTGCCAATGGATGGCACGCATCATCCGCAGGCCCCCGACAAGCCTCAACCCAATTCCCCCGGTGTGGCCACTGGCGCGCTGGGGTCTCGATATAGTAGGACCACTTGCCCGAGCTCCAGGGGACCTCCGGTTCGTGGTAGTCGCGCTGGAGTATTTCTCCAGGTGGCCAGAAGCGATCGCTCTGGCCAAAGTAACTTCTGCGGCCATACAGCGCTTCCTATGGCAAAACATCATATGTCGCTTCGGGGTACCTCGGGAGCTCACGGTCGACAATGGCCTGCAGTTCGACGCCGCCCTCTTCAAAGATTATTGTGACAGCATGGGCATCACCCTCCGATTCGCCTCGGTAGGGCATCCCCAGTCCAACGGGGCGGTCGAACGGGCGAATGGCGCCATTTCTGCCGCCATCAAAAAGCGCCTGGTTGGATTGCCGAAGGGCAAGTGGCCAGGCAAGCTTCACAGCGTTCTATGGTCGCTTCGCACAACGGTAACGCGCCCAACGGGATTCACGCCGTTTAAGCTCCTCTTCGGCGACGAAGCGGTGACGCCCGAGGAAATTAAGGCCGGCTCGCGAAGGGTCCTCGTCCAAGCACCCGAAGAGGAGCGCCGTGTGTCCTTGGACCTCCTCGACGGGATACGGGCAGACGCAGCCCACCATGTCGAGAAGTACGCGCGGCAGACAATGCGTACTCGGGACCGCTCTATATGCCCGCGGGGGTTCAAGCCTGGGGATCTCGTCCTCAGAGTGGCGCTCCAGGCGGAAACCGTTGGCAAGCTGGAATCCAAGTGGGAAGGCCCGTACATCGTAATGGAGGCATTGCCAAAGGGGGCGTACCGCCTCGCCACGCTTGAAGGACAAGCCTTCCGGCACACATGGAACGCGGACAGGTTGCGGCGGTACTACGCCTAGAAGCAGCACAGTAGGCGTAGAGCCACCAGCCCGTTGTTAGGCGATGCTCGCCCGCGCAAACGGGAGTTCAATAAAGGTTGCTGTTCCAAGAGCATCCCCTGTCCGCGCTAAGCAGAACAAAGTCCACGGCCTCTAAATAAGACGTAGCGTCGAGCCTAGCTCCGCACGCGCGAGTCTCCGGACTATAAAGAAGACGTAGCGTCGAGCCTAGCTCCGCACGCAATAGTCCACGGACTCTAAATAAGATGTAGCGTCGAGCCTAGCTCCGCACGCGCGAGTCTCCGGACTATAAAGAAGACGTAGCGTCGAGCCTAGCTCCGCACGCAATAGTCCACGGACTCTAAATAAGACGTAGCATCGAGCTTAGCTCCGCACGCGCGAGTCTCCGGACTATAAAGAAGACGTAGCGTCGAGCCTAGCTCCGCACGCAATAGTCCACGGACTCTAAATAAGACGTAGCGTCGAGCCTAGCTCCGCACGCGCGAGTCTCCGGACTATAAAGAAGACGTAGCGTCGAGCCTAGCTCCGCACGCAATAGTCCACGGACTCTAAATAAGACGTAGCGTCGAGCCTAGCTCCGCACGCGCGAGTCTCCGGACTATAAAGAAGACGTAGCGTCGAGCCTAGCTCCGCACGCAATAGTCCACAGACTCTAAATAAGACGTAGCGTCGAGCCTAGCTCCGCACGCAATAGTCCACGAACTCTAAATAAGACGTAGCGTCGAGCCTAGCTCCGCACGCGCGAGTCTCCGGACTATAAAGAAGACGTAGCGTCGAGCCTAGCTCCGCACGCAATAGTCCACGGACTTTAAATAAGACGTAGCGTCGAGCCTAGCTCCGCACGCACTCTACGGAGTATAAATAAGATGCAGCGGGGGGACGCCTCCGCGCGCACTCTACGGAGTATAAAGAAGACGTAGCGTCGAGCCTAGCTCCGCACGCAATAGTCCACGGACTCTAAATAAGACGTAGCGTCGAGCCTAGCTCCGCACGCGCGAGTCTCCGGACTATAAAGAAGACGTAGCGTCGAGCCTAGCTCCGCACGCAATAGTCCACGGACTCTAAATAAGACGTAGCGTCGAGCCTAGCTCCGCACGCGCGAGTCTCCGGACTATAAAGAAGACGTAGCGTCGAGCCTAGCTCCGCACGCAATAGTCCACGGACTCTAAATAAGACGTAGCGTCGAGCCTAGCTCCGCACGCGCGAGTCTCCGGACTATAAAGAAGACGTAGCGTCGAGCCTAGCTCCGCACGCAATAGTCCACGAACTCTAAATAAGACGTAGCGTCGAGCCTAGCTCCTCACGCGCGAGTCTCCGGACTATAAAGAAGACGTAGCGTCGAGCCTAGCTCCGCACGCAATAGTCCACGGACTTTAAATAAGACGTAGCGTCGAGCCTAGCTCCGCACGCGCGAGTCTCCGGACTATAAAGAAAACGTAGCGTTGAGCCTAGCTCCGCACGCAGTAGTCCACGGACTTTAAATAAGACGTAGCGTCGAGCCTAGCTTCGCACGCGCGAGTCCCCGGACTATAAAGAAGACGTAGCGTCGAAGTCCGCTTCCGCACGCACTAGTCCACGGACTCTAAATAAGACGTAGCGTCGAGGTCCGCCTCCGCACGCGCGAGTCTCTGGACTATAAAGGAAATCGTAGCGTCGAGATTCGCCTCCGCACGCGCCACTCCACGGAGTAGAAACGAGATGCGTAGACCTGTCCTCCGCGTCCGGCGGCAGGTAACACCAAGCATAAAGTACTACTTGGTTCCATTGCAAAAGCAAAGGGGTTACATGGTCACAAGCGTAAGAACCAGTACATCATCCCCCTGCACCACCCGACCAACCGCTCAGCCTTGGCGCGGTGTGGACGAGCCCGCGCCGTCGTCGCCGTGGCGCTGAAGGACCCCTTCAAGCCACTGGAGGAGGTCCCCCTCCCCATGCAACGTCTGCTGCACGGCGACTCTCGCTGCACCTTCCCCGAAGCGGCCCCAGATCCGTTGGTGGAAGTTCTGCAGGCTAGCCCCAATGGAGCGGATGGCGTCCGACATAACCTCTGGTCGGTCGGGAAGATCCAGTTGAGGATTCGCTAGCTCATGGGTATGCCTACACCCACGAGTATGAAGCAGGGCGAGGGCGAAGCACGCACCAACATAGCTGCAGTGCTCGCCAAAGGTCCCGGCGCCACGAAGAGCAACGCCGGCCCCCTCCTCGATCAGCCCGAGCGTCTCCGACAAGGCCTCCGGCCTGTGCGTAGTATCCGGCACTCGGACGCACAGATCTCGAAGGGCCTGGTTCAGAGACTCCATGGCCCGCCACGCCGACATAGACGCATTTTCCAAGGCAAGGCGGTTCTCGGCAGCAGCCTCCGCCAGCTGGGCGTTCTCCCCTTCTAGGACGGAGATCTGCTGCACGAAGGCGGCGCGTTCCCCAGCCGCGGCATCCCGAGCTTCCGTGGCCGCGACTTGTGCGGCCACCAGGGCGTCCTCCAGCGCGCGAAGTTCTTCATCCTTCGCGGCGATAGCAGTGTTTGCTTCGTGAAGGCTGGCTTCCAGTGCCCTCTGCTCCCGAACGTGGGCCTCGTCAAAGGACCGGCTGAGGGCAAGCGTCCGACAGGAACAACAAATCAGCAGGCGTCTAGCAGTACCGTACAAGCTGAAGCGCACGTACTTACCCTCATCTCGGAGGCCTGCAACGCGAGCGCCAGAAGGTCCCCCGCGCATGACGACAGCACCTCTCGGTTGAGGCCGTTGTCGGCACGCTCGGCGGCGGCGGTGAGGTCGCAAATATCTCCGGGCGAGGGAGGAAGTCCGAGCGAGCGAGTCCCGGCCCCAACACGCCAGGATTTATCGTGGCCACGGCCACGTCAGCAGCAATGGACACCGGCGGGGCATCCTGCACGCGGCTCCCGACTTCGCGCATACCTCCGCTGCTCGATCCTTCGCCACGTACGGGAGACGTCGTCTCGCCTGATGTCGGCAGAATGAGCGAGCAGATCGGAGAAAGTCTCGCGAAGTCAGGGGAAGAAAGGGACTCACACCTACCTCCTGCGCCCCTCGTCACGGTAGGAAGTGGCACCGGGTCGACCACCCAGGGGGACGCGGGCGCCTCGACGGTCGGGGAGAAGGTCTTCTCGGCCGCGCCAGCCGCCATAATCCCACGGCAAGGCCCCGCAACAGCGTATCGACCCCTCGTTGGCGGTGGGGACTGCGTCCGAGTGCGTTTCGCCTGCGGTGGCGCAGGCGATTCTTCCACGGCAGAACCAGCTCCGGTCATTGTCGCCACCGTGGTTTCCTCTGCAGGGGACACGCCCTCGTCGGCCGCTACGGTTGATAACGCACCGTCCCCCGTGGTTTGCTCGCCGGGGACGACGCCACCCCCCGGGTTGACGGGTTCCAACTCAGCGGTGGCCGCGAGCCCGAGCACGGGCTCGTGGGCGTCGGCAGAAAGTGTCGGGGGATCCGCGGCGGCGCGCCCCTCCGAAGCAGTGTGGCCAGGCCCACCGCCGGTCGCACGCTCTGCCTCAGCTGAGCTAGCCGCCGGGGGGGCTGCCGGGTCGCATACGGCAGCCGGGGAACGGGCCCGGCGTCGCGAAGACAGCCCCCCCGCGGGGCTATCACCGTCCTGAGCGCCTGGAGTCCCGGCGGGAAGCTCTTCCGGCACCATGCGCTCGGGCACGGCAATGCCTATAGCCTCGCAGGTGCGGTTTATCCGCCCCTGCTTAGCCGCCTTCACCGCGGCCTCGCGAGCCCGGTGCTCCTTAAGCGTGTACGAGCCGAGGAGCGCCGCAACCGCGCGCTCCGCATCTTCTAGCCGAGTCACTGCGCAGGAGATCACGACAGTTAGGCGGAAGCCAAACAGATACAATGGCGCGATGGGCGACTTACAAGGGGCAGAGGGCGGAAGCACCCGAGACACACATGGTTCGAACCCGTCCTCGCGGGGGCCATTCGGCACAACATACTTCCCCCGGGAGGAGAGTGGCACCGCCCCATGCATCGTGAACTCCTCGGCTAGGTCGCGCACGCTCATTCGATGGGCGACACCGACGAGGCTCTGTAGCTTTCGCGTGTCGTCAATCTCCGCCTTCAGACTCGGCGTGCTATTAAACGAGATCGGCCCGCCTCGGCATTGCATTCTGCTCTTGTCGGTCACGGTGTAATAGAACCACCATCGCGTCCAGCCGGACGCCCACTGCCCTGACGAGGCGGACACAGGGAACAACGTCGCGCAGGACGCTCGGAGCACGAAGTCCACACCACCAAAGTTGGACACCGCCCCGCCAACCTTTCTGGGTCGACAGTGTGCATCGTGCAGGGTGGCGAATAAGCTGGCGCTGGGGCGCCACCCCTCTGTCCGCATCGCCCACGCGAAGACAGCGAGGCGGAGTATCGCGTGGGGCGTCAGCTGGGCTAGCTCCAACTGGTAGGCCCGCAGGACTTCGCCCACAAACAACGTGCAGGGCATCCGAAGGCCGGCATCGAAGAACGCGACGAAAACAATTGCCTCCAGGGCCTCGGGCTTCGGCTCCGTCTCGTCCCAGCGGGGTAAGCGAGCCCCATTGCGGTCCACGATCTTCCCGTCATCCACGAGCCGTTGCAGCGTCCCTTCCGTCATGCGGCTCTTCCCCAGCACACGGGAGCAGGAGCCTCCCGAGTGCTCCATCGCGTTCCACAACTTGTTGGCGCGCGAGCTCCCCCCGCGGCACCAGTTTGTACTCTTGGGAAGGATGGTTCACCTCGCCCTGGCTAGGCAAGGAACCGCTGCGGGGGTGGTAGGTGGCGTCGTCGTGGCTGGCCATCGCTCTTCGCGACAAGGGAAGGAGAAGAAGCAGGCAAGGGAGCAACTGGCGTGACAATTAGCACAGGCGCAAGCGAAGCGGCAGATCAAAAAGCAAAACGAGAAAGGGTGCCTCCACCTCAACACTAGCACCTTATAAAGGCCGCTCGCCTGCCCTGGGGCTCAACGCACAGACGGATCAAATTCCTGGCGATTCGGCTGTCCAAGGTTTGGAAAGAAGAACCGACCGGACCTAGAAGGCCGCGCTTGGTAGGTGGCCAAGCAGCGCACAAACGCCCCTACCTCTTCGACACGCATCCAACTTCTTGGGGGACGAGGCGAACGGCCGCGGTCACGCAACCGCTCACATCCCACGACGCACCAGTCGTGAGTCGCCACGTGCCCCACCTGCAGCATGGCAGACGGCACGACGCGACAGCCTGACTTCTGCCAGGCCAGGCGTCGGCGTAATTCCAGCCGCCATTAAAAGCGCACTACGAGACTAGGCGCCAGCTTCGCTGCCACCCGTTCGAAGGGTAGGGGACGGAGCGCGCGCATCTACTTTTGCTAGGCGCCAGCTTCGCTGCCACCCGTTCGAAGGGTAGGGGACGGAGCGCGCGCGTCTACTTCGACTTGGGCACCAGCTTCGCTGCCACCCGTTCGAAGGGTAGGGGACGGAGCGCGCGCGTCTACTTCGACTTGGGCGCCAGCTTCGCTGCCACCCGTTCGAAGGGTAGGGGACGGAGCGCGCGCGTCTACTTCGACTAGGCGCCAGCTTCGCTGCCACCCGTTCGAAGGGTAGGGGACGGAGCGCGCGCGTCTACTTCGACTTGGGCGCCAGCTTCGCTGCCACCCGTTCGAAGGGTAGGGGACAGAGCGCGCGCGTCTACCTCGACTAGGCGGCAGCTTCGCTGCCACCCGTTCGAAGGGTAGGGGACGGAGCGCGCGCGTCTACTTCGACTAGGCGCCGGCTTCGCTGCCACCCGTTCGAAGGGTAGGGGACGGAGCGCGCACGTCTACTTCGACTTGGGCGCCATCTTCGCTGCCACCCGTTCGAAGGGTAGGGGACAGAGCGCGCGCGTCTACTTCGACTAGGCGCCAGCTTCGCTGCCACCCGTTCGAAGGGTAGGGGACGGAGCGCGCGCGTCTACTTCGACTTGGGCGCCAGCTTCGCTGCCACCCGTTCGAAGGGTAGGGGACGGAGCGCGCGCGTCTACTTCGACTTGGAAGCCAGCTTCGCTGCCACCCGTTCGAAGGGTAGGGGACGGAGCGCGCGCGTCTACTTCGACTAGGCGCCAGCTTCGCTGCCACCCGTTCGAAGGGTAGGGGACGGAGCGCGCGCGTCTACTTCGACTAGGCGCTAGCTGCGCTGCCACCCGTTCGAAGGGTAGGTGACGGAGCGCGCGCGTCTACTTCGACTTGGACACCAGCTCCGCTGCCACCCGTTCGAAGGGTAGGGGACGGAGCGCGCGCGTCTACTTCGACTAGGCGCCGGCTTCGCTGCCACCCGTTCGAAGGGTAGGGGACGGAGCGCGCGCGTCTACTTCGACTTGGGCGCCAGCTTCGCTGCCACCTGTTCGAAGGGTAGGGGACGGAGCGCGCGCGTCTACTTCGACTAGGCGCCAGCTTCGCTGCCACCCGTTCGAAGGGTAGGGGACGGAGCGCGCGCGTGTACTTCGACTTGGGCGCCAGCTTCGCTGCCACCCGTTCGAAGGGTAGGGGACGGAGCGCGCGCGTCTACTTCGACTAGGCGCCAGCTTCGCTGCCACAGTTCGAAGGGTAGGGGACGGAGCGCGCGCGCCTACTTCAACTTAGCGCCACCCTCCGCTACCACCATCCCAGATTTCAGCCTCCCCAACCACAAGCTTGGAGGAATTCACAGGCCCCACGGGACGGAGGGGGCCAAAGGACTCGACGACATGGCTTCGGCCCTGTGAAGCCCTTCACCATGAGAGGCTCCTGTCGTAGGGGTGGCCCCCACCTAAACCCAGCAGGCCTGGTAGGAGATTATAAGGCCCAGAATAGGCCATGTGTAATGACATAACTGCCCCAGAGGGGATAACCAGATGTAAGGGTATAACTGTAAAAGCACTCCTCATGTGTATATATATATGAGTAAGCCATGGGGAGGACCCAGGCCATTACACTTATCTTCATCACTCTCCACTACCATCTCTCTCTCTGTTTGGTCTGTAGCCACAACAGTTTACTTTGATGATATCTTGATTTATAGCAAGTCCATGGATGAACATTTGAATCACTTACGTGCTATTTTTAATGCTTTGAGAGATGCACGTTTGTTTGGTAACCTTGAGAAGTGCACCTTTTGCACGGATCGAGTCTCTTTTCTTGGCTATGTTGTGACTCCACAGGGAATTGAGGTTGATAGAGCCAAGGTGGAAGCGATATGGAGTTGGCCCACGCCCACGACGGTCTCCCAAGTAAGGAGTTTTCTTGGCCTTGCCGGATTTTATCGTCGCTTTGTCCAGGAATTCAGCACCATTGCGACACCGTTGATTGAGTTGACAAAGAAGGCCGTCGTGTTCCATTGGGGGCCATCACAAGAGGAGTCCTTTAATCTTTTGAAGGACAAGCTTACACACGCACCATTGCTCCAACTTCCGGATTTTGGTAAGACTTTTGAGCTGGAATGTGATGCTAGCGGAATTGGTATTGGTGGTGTTTTGATGCAAGAAGGCAAACCTGTTGCCTACTTTAGTGAAAAATTGAATGGTCCTGCTCTTAATTATTCCACGTATGATAAAAAATTGTATGCTCTTGTTCGTTCTTTAGAGACGTGGCAACACTATTTATGGCCTAAAGAATTTGTCATTCATTCCGATCATGAATCACTTAAGCATATTCGTAGTCAAACCAATTTGAATCGTAGACATGCTAAGTGGGTTGAATTTATTGAATCTTTTCCTTATGTCATTAAACACAAGAAAGGAAAGGATAATGTGATTGCTGATGCTTTGTCTCGACGCTATACCATGTTGTCTCAACTTGATTGTCGCATTTTTGGTCTTGAAACTATTAAAGCACAATATGCTTTTGATGATGATTTTAAGGATGTCTTGTTGCATTGTAAAGAGGGACAAGCATGGAATAAATTCGTGATCAATGATGGATTTTTGTTTAGAGCTAACCGCCTATGCATTCCAGTTGGTTCCGTTCGTCTTTTGTTATTGCAGGAGGCGCATGGAGGTGGTTTGATGGGACATTTTGGTGCTAAGAAGACGGAGGACATTCTGGCCACACACTTCTTTTGGCCAAAGATGAGGCGAGATGTTGAGCGGTTTGTGGCTCGCTGCACTACATGTCAAAAAGCTAAGTCTCGCTTGAATCCACATGGTTTATATATGCCTCTTCCTGTTCCTTCTATTCCGTGGACCGATATTTCTATGGACTTTTGTTTTAGGATTGCCCAGGACTAAGAGGGGGAGGGATAGTATTTTTGTTGTTGTGGATCGTTTTTCTAAGTTGGCTCACTTTATACCATGTCATAAAACCGATGATGCCGTTCATATTGCTGACCTCTTTTTCAAAGAGATAGTTCGTTTGCATGGTATGCCTTCTACTATTGTTTCAGATCGTGATGCCAAGTTCTTGAGTCACTTTTGGCGTACTCTATGGAACAAGTTGGGTACAAAGTTGTTGTTCTCTACAACATGTCACCCACAAACTGATGGCCAAACCGAGGTGGTGAACCGCACATTGTCTACCATGTTGAGAGCTGTTTTGAAGAATAATTTGAAGCTGTGGGAAGAGTGTTTGCCGCATGTTGAGTTCGCATATAATCGAGCGGAACACTCCACCACCAAGGTAAGTCCTTTTCAGGTAGTGTATGGATTCAATCCCCGTGCCCCTATTGATATTTTACCTTTGCCTACAAGTGAGAGAGTTCATAATGATGCTAAGGAGCGTGCTGATTTTATTGTCAAAATGCATGAGACTACTAAGGCAAACATTGAAAAGATGAATGAAAAATATAGGATTACTGGTAGTAAAGGTAGAAAGGAAGTTAAACTTGAACCGGGTGATTTTGTTTGGTTGCACTTGAGAAAGGATAGATTTCCTGAGTTAAGAAAGTCGAAATTGATGCCTAGAGCTGCTGGTCCTTTTAAGATAGTTGGGAAGATAAATGATAATGCATATAAACTTGAGTTGCCTCCCGAGTTTGGGGTTAGTTCCACCTTTAACATTTCAGATTTGAAGCCATACTTGGGAGAGGAAGATGAGGCCGAGTTGAGGACAACTCCGCTTCAAGAGGGGGAGGATGATGAGGACATCACTTCGTCAGATACACACAACACTCCTCCACTTGACATTCAAGGACCAATCACTAGAGCTCGCGCCCGACAATTGAATTTACAGGTGAGCTCGTTCCTAAGTACTTCTTTTTGTTCATTTGAGAATCGATTGCTACCTAATGATTTAATTATGATTAGGAACCATGGAGAGGACCTGAAAGTACTTGGAGAAGGGCTACGAGGCGCACAAGTCCAGCAAGGGTGGTCGAATCATGATGGAGGTCCAACTCAAGCCGACTTCGAATCCAATTCGGAGTCCAGGACCAGGCCGCACTAAAACGGACGCCCAGATCGCATCCGGACTTCGTTTTGGACGTTCCACATATGTATGGAAAGCTGACAAGACTACCTTTCCAATGGATCTGGTCCCATGTCAAAATTCCTTCTGAGTCAACGGGAATCGTTGAAACAATTGGGCGTTCAGAATCTGTCAGGGTGCTGCGCCACCGTCTTTGGGCCGTTCGGCTTTGTATCGTGTTGGAGCCCATTAGGGGCGCATCCAGGGGTTTTGCACGCCCCTAACTCCTTTATATCTAGCCGCCACTCCCACCATTAGGGTTGGGTTTTGCTTAGATTAATTCTGTCTTGAACAGTTTCGCCGTTCATCGGTTTGTGAGACCCCAACTTTCGAGTGCTACATCAATACATCCGCAATTCAGTTGTATTCTTCCTTGTTCTTTCTTGTGTTCTTCGATTCGCAGGTAAGGATTAGCCTTCTTGGTGAGGTCAACCGGGCCGCGCACGGTTGATAACCTGAGGAGACGTGGTGCTGCGATTGCGGGGTTCGGAACGTGTCGTTCGGAAGCCAGATCGATTTGTGTCGTGCCTCCACCAAATCGAACATATCCAGAACCTGTTGGAAGATCGGGACCCCATTCCCATCATCTCGCACCGTCTTTATTTGGGTGGTGCCCTCATGGTACGCATCGAGGGTCTCCCAAATATCGAAGGCGGACGAGAGATGAGATATGCGGTCAAACTCGCTACGACTTAGGCCCTGGATAATGATGTTCCTTGCCTTAGCGTTTGCCTCAACATCATGCATATTTCTAGCATTAATGTTCTCATCGGCAGGAACAACAAACCGGACCTTGACCTTGCGCCAGATGGCGTACCCCTGAGCCTGGATGTATGTCTCCATTCGGCTCTTCCAGAAGGGGTAATCGATGCCATCGAAAACGGGCAGCTTGGTGGAGTACTTGTCCGTCGCCATGGCTCTGGAGACCGGTTAAGATCTATTGAAAAGAGCTAACCGGCTCTGATACTAATTGTTGGATGGAAATGGCGACAGAGGCGGATGAATGTCGCTTTCTAAAATTAAATTCGCCCCTCAAGTATCCACATTTATGCTTCTTCTCCAATAGCTATGCAAGCTATGAAGAAAGAACAAAGGCACTACTGGAAGTCACAACAACAAGGCTAAATAAGATCCTGAAAGAAACAGTCAAGAAACATAAATTCAGAGCAAGTCTAACTGCAAGCGGTAGTACCGCTGGGACGAGCGGTAGTACCGCTGAGCGGTAATACCTCTCGAGGAGCGGTAGTTCCTCTCGAGGAGCGGTAGTACCTCTCGAGAAAATCAGCAAACAGGATTTTCAGAAATCTGAGAAAATCGCAAAGATTCTTGGATTCTTGGCTTGGGAAACTTTGCGGATAGCTAGGAAACACTCCCAGAAGAATAAGCCAAGAACCAATTTCGAGAAACCACTTCAAGAAACAAGAATTTCAGGTTTTAGGTAAAAATCTGAAATCTTGCAAGAACCGAGCCAAAAACCAAATTACTCCTCAACCTTTGATCTTTTGGCCCTGAAATTTTGAGGATAGCTACTCAATAGCCTCTGGACTCTCCATGCAAAATTTTAAGCCATCTCGCGAAGGGAATCAAGATTTGCATTAAACCCTAGAAGGAGGAAATGAAGAACAGAGAGGGCTCAAGAACTAAATCTGAAATCAAACCCGGTTTGCTCTTGGGATTAAATAGCCAAATGACTTTTGAGCATCCCCCATGTCATAGCAGCCCATTTTGGCACTCCCCAACAACAAACAACAAGAAATCACGAAACTCAAAATCAAGCCAAAAAGGAGAACGAAAGAAGAACAGAGAGCACGGGAGAAAACTTCAGATTTCCATTCATTGAAGCAAAAGGATTACAGAGGAGTCCCGATACGCATGGACATTAGAACAAGAGGAATAATTACAAGACTCTCAATCCATCTCCTCACTCCCCCTCTCCATCCTCAAGATCACCAAGAGCTTCACATGCTTCTTGGGAGGAACACACACAGAGAAGGGAGATGATCGTGGGAGACAAGGTGCTGCTGCCCTCAACCACTAAAGAGCAAAGCAAAACCACCTCTCAAAGCCTCTTTTGACCCACTAAAACCCTAACTCTCTCCTAAAGCCATGGGGAGACATGCAGCCCCCTCCACCTATTTATAGCGCTTGGCTAACGGGTCTCCACCCCGTTACGCACGCTAAATCCAACGGAGCCCACTCCCGCTTGTGCAGCCTTGCGAATTTACCGATTCGCCCCTCGTGCACCTTCTGGGAAGCTTCCGCGCTCCTTGTCGTCCACGACTCGCAACCACATCGAATCTCCGCCGTCTTTGACACATCCGACCGTTCTGACCTCAACACCTCCCTGTGTCTAGTCCGGTCACCTCGTGTCTCACCACGACTCCGCCTCGACGTCCTGCAGTCACACAGACAAGAAACACGTCACATAGCACCGCTCGATACATGAAAGTGTAAATAGCATAAGCACATCATACTTACTCATGACGAAGTCCAAACCTGTCGAATCATCGGAATATGCAACCTAATCCCATACGACCAAGTTTGACCAAGTCCGACCGAGCCCGTTGCACCACGCAACGACATGGTCAGACCACACAATCCAAATTCGACTATCCTAAACCTTTGTCAATTACTCATCATTCACATGGAGTCACGACCACATGGTCTCTCACATCAGAAGAATAGAAGAAATCCTCACAGGAACGCTTGAGTGCAGTCGTAACTCTAACACGAAAACTTGAAGTATCCTTTCTTCTTATGATATCTGTTCTAATAAAAATAAGTAAGATTGAGTACACTATGTACTCAGTAAGTCACTATAGCAGAATGCATTTATAGGGGTATTATCTTTATGCAAGGCATAACCAAAAGATGGCATTATATATGTTTCTTTAGAGCAAAGCCAATTTGACAAATATTATATCATAGTAAGTTTCTAAATCTATGACTTAGCCATTTTTGACTGAAATAAAAATGTCTAATTTCAATTGACTTTGTGGGAGCAACTCTCCTCATAGTTATTTACCAAGTCCAATCCACGAATACCATTCTGTATCCTTTTCCATACCACCATACCATGTCCATAAGCACCATTAACCACTAACAATTTTGTGAAAACTACACACTGTGAAAACTACACACTGTGGTATTTCCATACTTTGCCCATGACCAGAGGTATGGCTATTCGAATAGATTATAATAGTCTGCAGAGGTGTACAACTTTACCCACAAGATATGATTATCTCATAATATCGGCCATTACACGTTTATGTGGGCATACGACTGAGAAATCATAACAAGGCCTTTACAGTGCTTAGTTCCACTACTTTCCCCTACTCCGGAGGTTTAGCCCTCAGCGTTGAGGAGCCCCTATTGTTAGGTCATCGGTCGAGTGCACTCTCCAAGGGCAGGGACCTTTTAGGTCCCCCTTAGGCATTGACCCCAATAGGTTCACTCCTATCACTTTTTACCCATGCAATGACCTTGTGAGCCATTGCCAACTTTGTTACAAGGGCACAAGAGTCCACACCGAAACCAAATAAATTAGTTAGTCAGGTCTATTCCATATTAGACTTATGTCACACGATTGGGTGTAGAAATGAGCGCACACAGATTCGGTTCTTAATTGACTTAGGTAAGACAAACCAACAAACTCAAACCTAGTGTCGTCCCTGCATTAGTCTCATACCCACAACTCCTCGAAGGCTCTACCATTTTATAAAACATTCCCTGATTCTAGTGGTAACCCATGTTATCACTACCACTTTATGTTCCAAGATTTTGTTGGCAATATTCATGTTGTATTTGACTTTATCACTAGAGCACATCTAAGAACAACCATAATCTGGTGATATTACTATTATGAGTATCCTCTAGTGACAATAGAAAGGTATTATCAAAGAAGGGAAATAAGAGGTATCAATTGTATGGTGTAGCTAGGCAATCTACATAAACAGTAGTGGCAAGTATGCACTTGTATTTGAAAGCAAAATATTGCATTTGAAAACTAGGTTTAATATGATCAATCGTAAGGACTTGCCTCCTTCTCTAAGGTTATCGATCACTTCTTTGTAGACTTCGGGTCTAACGTCCACTACTTTAATTGCTCCTATAACTCTTCTACTAACTAACTTATTGAATCCAGATACTAGCATGGGAAAATGAATACAAATAAGTTCCCACTTTGTAGAATGCAAGCTATGAACAAAATGCAATAAAATAACCAAAAAACATAAAAAATAGGTTTGGGCAGATAGGGTTTAAGCGGTGCTTGGTTTGGCTGAACGGAGTTGAAAATGGGTTAAAGGGGCTTGAGATGATCGAAATAGGTATAGTTGTGTTAAGCGGGTTTGTGTGAATAATAACGGGTTCGTATAGTAACGGGTTGTCACTATTCACTATGGATTGGGTTGGAGCAGTAACAGGTCATGCACAGTAATGGGTCATATCGGGTTATGAATAGTGCTACAATGATGGGCTTGGTGTTTGGTTTTGATGTTTTGGGCCACTACTGTTTGGCCCAAGGCCTGCTCGGCACAATCGTCTTCATCCTTCTGATGCTATAGTGCCGACCGAACAGGGCA